>JAHWGI010001360.1:0-113888 GCA_029379305.1 Frankliniella fusca | reverse complement strand
CGTAGGGAGGGAAGCGTCAGCGCTCGCCGAGCAGTGCAGGAGCGTGGAGGCCGAGGGGTAAACAACTCTGAATTTGGTGTTTGGTGTACAGATCTCGTGAACTGAATTTGAATTAGACTGAATTAGCCTGAATTTGTTTAAATTGGCTTGAATTAATGTGAATGTTTTTGAATTGACCTGAATTCGTTCGAATTAGTGTGAATTAGCTTTGAATTTTGCTTGAATTAGTTTTGAATTAGCTTGAATTTGTATTGAAATTTTCTGTGGTTGTTAAAATTCGCTTGAATTTGTTTTGAATTGGTTTGAATTAGTGTGAATTAGTTCTTTGTTGAATTTTGAATTAGTGGTGTACATCAAAATTCAGAGTTGTTTACCCCTCGGTGGAGGCTCGCGAGCGCTCGCGGGTCCTCAAACCACGGTGACCATACTCACGTCGGAGGCCGTGTGCGCGTAGCTGCACCGCTTCACCTTCCGGAACACGTCGTCGTTCATCGCCTCGCGCATCGCCGTCTCCAGGGTCTCCATCTCCTCCTGGGGGATCGAGCTGTACTCCATGCGCCTGCTGCAGAGGTCAGAACGGTGAGCGGGGCGGTGAGCGTGCTGGCGAGGCGAGGCTCACCCCGCCCTGCGCGCCGCGCGCCGCTCACAGCCCAGCTCACCCGCCCGAGGCCATGGCGCGCTGGTCCTTGCTGCGCCGCACAGACATGCGGTTGTTGTCCCTCGCGAGCGGGATGTCGTGCTCCCAGAAGCGGCGCAGGTCGGGGCCGGACGTGTAGGGCGCCGCCACCTCCTTGATCTGCGGCCGGAACAAGGACATAACAACATAGTGCCGGGACGGGGAGTAGACCTATTCCAAAAAGGGTAGGGTGATCAGATTTTCCCACTTTGTTAGTTGGAGAGTGGGAGTACTCGTCATTCCGTTCCAATGTCCAAAAAAAAAATCGTGTGAAAATTTGAGCGAAATCGGACAAAAATTAAAGGTGGCGCAACGCGGCGCAAGTTTAACATTGGTGTCTTATGGGACAAACTCGAGGGGGAAACGACTGTCAATTTTCGTGTCAGCCGGATTACGGATTACCCCGGATTACCTCGGATTACCTCTGGAGTGTCCTCCGGATAACGGTGCTTTTTTCCTCGGATTACCCCGGATTACCCCAAAATTTATCCGGATCACACCGGATTACTTCGAATTCCCCGGATTACACCCTGCCGGATTACCTAGCGGCTGTCAGCCGGATTACCTTAGTCGTTTCCCCCTCGGACAAACTTCTAAAAATCAAAAATTTGACCTCGGCCCTTTAAAAAATGTTGTAGGTCCAAAATAAGTGCTCCATCCTCGCTCTGTCTCACTCGCACCCTTCCGGTGCTCTCCACGAGAGCGAGAGAGGCAGAGCAGGGAAAGTGTTCTGTGGAATATGCAGCCTGGGTGCGCAGAGCACTCACCTTCAGGACGATCATGGCCGTGATGAAGATGCAGCAGACGTTGACGAGGAACAAGCAGAAGCTGATGATGCCGTTGATGACCAGCTCGTTGGGCAGGTAGTTGGAGTACACGGGCACGTACGAGGACACGGTCGAGTTGATGTCGTCGCCGATACGGTACGGGATCTTCATCTTGTCGCCGTAGATGAGCTTGGTGCACGTCAGGCCCCACAGCAGACCCTGCGCAGGGGCACTGGTAAAACTAAGGCGTAAAATTACACCTCTTTCAAGTGTACTGTGATGACCCTTGAAATAAGGCGTAATACCAGGTCTATCCGCTCCAATTTGCCCTATCTAAATGTATGGGACAATTCCTGTCCTACGCCTTATTTCAAGCGTAACCTCTTCACGCCTTTTCCAAGCGTACAGTTACGCCTTAGTTTTACCGGTAGAGTCAACGTTCCCACCGACAACTCGCGGCCAGGGCGTGCCAAAGTAGCGTTGGGACGGTACGCCCCGGCACGCTCCACCCCGCCCCGCCCGCTGAGGCCCCAGCCGCCCAGCCGTACGCCGCGTCGGGCTCGATTCCACTCTTCAAAGTAGGGATTTAATGTGTCCGGGAGGGAGAGGGCTCCCGCGCACGTGTCCGCCCTGTGAAAGGAGGATAAAGGACTAGAAGGAAACGGGAGCAAGAGGGTGTGGGTAAGAGAGGGAGGCCCTGGCCGATTCCCCGCCGCCCACTGTGAATGTCAACTGGCCCTATCTTTGTTGAAATCTGTTTTACTCAGTCTTCAGCACTTTTGTTTCAACTTTACCATTTTTCTCCTTTTGTTTTGGAAAAATCCCTAATTGTCGCTCAGTCGTCCAACGGAAACCAGCCACACTCTAAACTTTTTACAAAGAATTTCTTTGTATAGACCGCTTGTAATACAAAGAATTTTGTGCTGTCGTAGGATACAGGACATTTCCTTGTATTACAAAAGAAAATTCTTTGTATTACAAAGGTCTGTCTTTCTATTACAAAGATTTTTTTTTTGTAAAATACGACAGCACAAAATCCTTTGTAATACAATGAGGTTTCTTAGTAAGAAGTTTAGAGTGCACGCCCCGCCCCGCCCCGCTCCGCCCCACCCCGCCCCACCCTAGATCCTGGGGCCTGGCTCTGGGACTGGCGCGGGTCGAGGAGGAACCGAAACGGTCACCTCTCTTCCCGCTATCCGTTTTACGACTTACTGAAAAGCCGTATCGAGGCGGACGGAGCGATCCGCGGAGCCGGGTCCGGGCCGGGAGGGGTTCACCGCTAGCGCCCGTAGGCGCTGTAAACGCACGGACTCGACAGAGTCGTTGGCGGTTCTCTTTTAGCCGGAGGGGGAGGAGGGGGGGATAGGGAGGCACTGCGCACAGCCGTCTTGTGGGAAAGTGACAGTCCTTTTCCTGTCCTCACCGCACTGTCCCACCCCCATCCCGCCCCACCCCGCCCCGCCCTAGAAGAAGTGATGCGAGAGTGGCGCGAGGCTTGGCGCGCTGCTACATTTATGTCTGCGAGGCGCGGGTCGTGGGGGCATCCAGGGTGTTATGAGCGCTGTGGCAGGTGGGCGCGCCTCGACCTGACGGGACAGCGGCCGCACCTGGCGCCTGCTTTGGCGCCCGCCTACAGTGTGCTACGGCCCCAGCAGCCGTACCCTCGCGAGGCTTCCACGCCCCGCCCTGAGCTCACTCACGCAGTTGACGATGGGCGGCAGCAGCGAGGCGGAGATGGCGACGCCGATGAGCGGGCCGGCCATGCCCTGCAGCAGCGCGAGCGCCACGCCCGTGCCCGAGGGCAGCGCCCACAGCACGCCGATCCACAGCGAGCGGTAGTGGCCGCGGCCCAGCATCTCGTCCGTCGGCCAGTTGCCGAAGCCCCAGGGGTGGTCCGTCGTGCCGACCAGCAGCCCGAAGATGAAGCCGAACACGAGCGAGATGCCGGCGCCCGCCAGCAGGCCCTTGACGCCCACCCACTGCAGGCTGCGGTCCGCGATGGCCGTGCCGAACGTCAGCGCCATGACGGGGCCCTGGAGCGGCAAGGGAAGCGCGGCGGCCGAGTGGCGGCCGAGCGGCGTGAGGCACTGCGTCGTGTCCTCGACCCGAGACGGGGGCTCTCTCGTATCTCTGTGCTTGTCGCACTCATGGGGCGCTGGCTGGCTGGCAAGCCCAAACAGGGCAAAGTGCCGCCATGGGAACGACAAGCACGGGAGAACGAAAGCCATCTTCTGACTCGGTCGGCAGTCTGATTTCATTTGGAAACTCACCATGAGCGGAGAGATGAGCATGGCGGCTACGATGTTCACGGCGCTGCTCTCCATCAGCCCGATGACGGCCACCATGCTGCAAGAACATGCAGTCTAAGCCAACGGCGCGGCAGAGGTGGCGCACTGTCAGCAGTGTGGGGCCAGGAGGGCCAGGAGACTCACTCGGCCGTCAGAATGAGGGTCACGTAGTCGAAGCTGACGGTGGCGCCGCCGCGGACGCCGTCCACCACCTGCTTCACCGTCAGCTTGGCGCGCACCGAGTCCACGAAGCTGTCCCACGCCTTCTTGTCGGACGGGTCCACCCTGCGGGCAGAGGAGGACCGAACCTGAGCAGCGGGGTCGGGTGGGCCGGGGGGCAGCCGGGGGGACGCCTTCCACCTCCCGAGCAGCTCCTGGGGGGCAGGCGCGCCGGGAGAGGGAGACACACAACACGTCCACCACTCTCTTACTTACTCTTCTTCTTCCTCAGCCTCGAAGCCTTGCATGAACACGTTGCACGGCACCACGCTGTATACAAATAACACGCCATCTAATTCGAGTAACTATTCACCTCCAACGGTGACAGTTTCATAACCGTCGGGGTTACTTGAGCGGAAAAAAAATAATGAAATTATGGTGGGAATAAATATAAGCACAGCAAGACAGGGGCGAATCGGGCCGGATCGGACGGATACAAACGCGGCATCACCTTACGGCAGAGTTGTGTTTCTTGCCTATTTTCAGCTCCGTCAGGGAATGGAGACAGTTTTCAGTTTCGTCTCCGGACGGGACGGGAAAGAAGACCTGCGGGGAGCGGAAACGGGGCGGAAATTAGAGAGCCGGGCGGTAACAAAGCGCGAATAGGAGAGAAATACGACAAGGCCCTCCCCCTCCCACTCCCCTCCCCTCCCCGAGCCCCACCTGGTAATAGCTGCTGTTTTTATCTGCGCACCACACCACGTGCTCTATCTCGAGCTTCTTCAGCAAACCCTCCAGCACCTGCAAATACAAGGAGAGAGGGGCTTGGCGTGTCGTGGCGTCAGGGAAGAGGCGCCGCGCAGGCGCCGCGCAACGCCCGAGGGCTGGCCGGCCCAGCCGCACCAGGAGGGCCGCCCTCCGCGCCATCAACTCCAGGCTCAAGGACGCTGGAGCGAGGCTGCTGGAGGTGAGGCCCCCGCCGGCCCGGCCGTACCAGGGCCGCCCTCCGCGCCATCAGCTCCAGGCTCAAGGACGCTGGAGCGAGGCTGCTGGAGGTGAGGCCCCCGCCGGCCCGGCCGTACCAGGGCCGCCCTCCGCGCCATCAACTCCAGGCTCAAGGACGCTGGAGCGAGGCTGCTGGAGGTGAGGCCCCCGCCGGCCCGGCCGTACCAGGGCCGCCCTCCGCGCCATCAGCTCCAGGCTCAAGGACGCTGGAGCGAGGCTGCTGGAGGTGAGGCCCCCGCCGGCCCGGCCGTACCAGGGACGCCCTCCGCGCCATCAGCTCCAGGCTCAAGGACGCTGGAGCGAGGCTGCTGGAGGTGAGGCCCCCGCCGGCCCAGCCGCACAAGGAGGGCCGCCCTCCGCGCCATCAGCTCCAGGCTCAAGGACGCTGGAGCGAGGCTGCGGGAGGTGAGGCCCCCGCCGGCCCGGCCGTACCAGGGCCGCCCTCCGCGCCATCAGCTCCAGGCTCAAGGACGCTGGAGCGAGGCTGCTGGAGTTGAGGCGAGGGGCGAGGCCTCCCACTCACCCTCTCCATCGGCACCGTGTCGGGGTTGACCTTGCGGCCGCGGACCTGCACCGGGTCCGTCCGCGCCACGCCCGGACCCTCCAGGTTGATGAGCGGGCCGCGGCCGATGGGCGGCGGCAGCCCATGCACCAGCTCGTACTCCTTCTCGGCCGTGGGCACGCACACCACGAACAGCATGCCCGCCATGGCGACCCCCGCGCGCGCGCACGCGCTCCACCTGCAACGGGAAGGGGACGCGAGTGAATCACTTCTGTCCTGTCAAGTGTGAGGCTGCCTCAGAGGTCGCTGTATACACTTCCTAATGCGGGGGGCACCTTGAAGTCTAATTAAGTAAATGTAGAGCACATCTTACCCAATGTCGAGAACCCCTGCCTCACATTAGGCGAACCTATAAACAACTTTAAGCTTAGGGAGCACCGTGTTCTAGACGTTAAGTAATTGGAGGGAGGCAGGGGGTGCTATACATGTGTGAGACAGGGGTGCTCTGCTCTACATTAGCTAATCAATTTTTATTCTGGTCTCACCCTTATTCTAATGCACAGGTGGTGTTGCTGCAAACTGTGATGCCCACGCCACCGTTTTATTTGCTTATGCTGCACAAGATGCTTGAGTCCGAGATATTAGTCTTTCCGGTCGGTTGTCACTTCCGCTTGCTTTGCACATGGCTTGCCTTGCCTTGCCGAGTTGATGGTGCTTTCCGTCGGCGTGAGGGTAGGCAACCATCTGACACATGTGCATGCGGAGCAGCATGACTAATGTGCATACGGGGCCTCGCTCTCCCCCCCCCCTCTCTCGCTCTCTCTCCCTCTCCCTCTCTCCCGGGTGGTACCTAAAAACCACGCGCACGCATACACAAACACACACACACACACTCTCTCTCTCTCTCTCTCTCTCTCGCTCTCTCTCTCTCTCTCGATGCGGTGATTTTGCTGTTTTTCCCCGCACGCGAGGATGCTCTTTTGCTTTAATTAATTCCGGGACGTACATTTAAGCTTTGCGTGCCCCCCCCCCCTCTTTCCCCCCAATCGTTACCGCTGCTCGCTCGCTCGCGCTCGAACTCATTTATCAGTTGATCAGCCAAAATATTATCCCAGCGTCGGGATCGGATTGCGAACACAGCATTGAGAGCAGCCAAGTGAAACGGGGAAAAAGAAAAACAAGTAGCCAATTAATACAACATTCTGTAGTATTAAAATTGACTCGTTCTTTACACTGAATGAATGTGTATAATAATGCAAGTATCATGTTTGCTGCAGAATAGTAATTCATTCATTGGAGAAAACAGAGAACATAATGAATGGTGAATGGTTGAAGTGTGTTTTCAATATCACTATGTGTTACATTTTATTATATACTGGAAAGAACTGGGTTAACATTTGTGTTCATGGACATGTCAAAGTTATTTTCGGAAATGAAAACCTACAGATATTTCTGAAATTTTTGAGAAAACATTGCTTTTCAAGATCACTTTTTGGAAATGATGCCTGATTTTTTAAAAAAAGTTTGAAGCTCTTTTTCTCGTTTTATATTTGATTTTTAATTATTAAGGTATGCTCTTAAAACACGTTACGTTACGTCCTGAAAGGAAAATGGGTTGGAGGTTCATGGTTATTTTCACGTTACGTTACGTTACATCCTGAAAGGAAAAGGGTTGGAAGTTCATGGTTATTTTCACGTTACGTTACATCATGAAAGGAAAAGGGTTAAAAGTTCATGGTTATTTTCACGTTACGTTACATCCTGAAAGGAAAAGGGTTGGAAGTTCATGGTTATTTTCACGTTACGTTACATTACATCCTGAACGGAAAAGGGTTGGAAGTTCATGGTTATTTTCAAGTTCGTTACCTATGTTACATCCTGGGGAAAATAAAATTGGACAAGGAGCAAGCAGCTTTAAACTAGTTTGGAAACTAGGAGAGATAAACATTTAAGATTAGTGCAAAGCAAAGTTGAAAGGAAAATGAGAGAGCACAACTTTTCTAGTCACCTAGGGAACAAACAATTGAATTTGCCGCTGAGGGGCGTCAAGGAGTCAAGGCTAGTTCACGGGGGACCTGCTAGATCGCGCCACATGCGCCATAAGAGAGCCCGCGAAAGCTACGGACTTAGAAAAATTCAGACATAATTTCTATTAAGTGATCTTTGAAAGAAACGCGTTACACTAAATTTCATGAGTAAAACCAAGAAATCCATAAGGCAATTGTCATATCTGTGCAAAGCACTTTCTCAATAAATGACGGTGTGGACGGAAATACAATCGGGAATTCCGCGATCGCGGACTTAGAAGAAAAAACAGGCATGATTTTTGTTTAGTGATCTCTAAAATGATCGACTAATAAAAGAAAACCCGCCGTATTTTTTGTCATGTACGGTGAGAATTTGGATACTACCACCATTTCACATGTTTAAATGGTCTCTGTTCTCTCAGGAAGGTGAACTTCTAAATTACACCTAACCTAGATCAATACTCGTTCTTTTAGTTGACATCATCATAATACATACAAAAAGGGGTAAAGAACGAGTAAAAAGTTACGCTTTGAAAAAATAAAACTCTACTTGTGCAGAGCGGAAGGAGAGCTCTCGGAAAACGACATGACAGCGGTCACGCATGCAATTAATTTTATTGTTTCAAAACGTTTTCTGCGGTTACGTCCTGAAAAACAGAGGTCCCGCCCTCACTTTACTTCTCCGCCCAACGAAGGGCCAGGGCCAGTTCGCGCTTTTAGTGACAGACATTCCCCCTCTACCCCCTCCCCCCTCACTCTCCTCCGAGAGATAGATAGAGGCGAACCAGGGCGGGACCAGGTACGATGGCACTTTCTTTCTTAGCGTAGTGCGCTGCTAAGTGTCGCTCTGGCATTGGTCCTGGCACTTCAATTAGTGGAGAGACCGGCGGGCGCCCCGGGGGGTGGGGGCCCGAGGAAGCAGTAGACGGGCGAGGCGAACCTCTGCGGCCGAACCGCGCCGTGTCGGTGTCGGGTGTCGAGCGGCACACTGTACAACAGGTAGCTTTGCGCGTCCGCGCCCGCATCCGTAACTCCGCAACCCCGCTAAACGGTATTTGGCAGTCATCTGTCGATTACTGTCCCTGGTCTGGTACACGTTGACTCCTCCAGGCCATCTAAACCTCGCAGAATGTAACGATGTAACGATGAGGTACCAGATGAAGATGACGTTAACATTTACAATAGGCTTTTTTTTTTTTAAAAAAAGAAAATTTTTTTTTAAAAAAAATTCTCTACTTTGTATATGACCCTAAGCTCACTCATTACCTTCAACTTTTCGAGCTAAGCTTGAGAGTAAACATTTGTGTGCACTCAACAACAGGTGTCACACGACCAACGCCGGGGTAACACTTCATGCTCCATCGCCTACCACATTACCTCAGTCCAACAAAAACTCACGCACACACACACACAATAAATCAAAATAAATCGATACGAAGCAGGTCCATCCTCTTACATAGCGCCGCTGCCAATGCTTACCTCCGTTTTGAGCTGCCGGTCTCCCACTCGCAGAACGCGTCGACAACACCACCGTATCTCGCCGGAGGAACGGCGAGCAGATCTCGGGATGCGGGTCGGTTCCACGACACGCGGTGCGGAGCGGAGCACGCGGTGTCGGCACGGCTCGGCTCGGTTCAGGCGCCCCCTGCACTGCAGCGCACCGGGCGCGCCGGTAGCAGCCCTCTAGGGACTCACCTGGTCACATCCGAGTGCTAAGTGACCTGGCGGGGGCGGGGTTGCAGGCCAGCCTCCTGCTCGTGTTGACGTCCACGCCGACACCAGGCCAGGGGTCGCGGTTGTCATCGTGGCATTTTCGCTGGCAGCTACGCAATAACTACTCCATCGCGAAGACCCGGCCCGGATCCCCAGAAGCTGATGTAAAATTGTAAAATGGTGTGGGGCACGAAAAGAAAACGCCCGCATACAAAAATACCATGTCTTTTTTATTATTCGACATAGGAAACAGAACAACAGAGGACAGAAAAGTTTGCTGGCATTTTCACAATAGGCAATACGATCGAGTGCAAAGGCGATATAAGCCTCCTGGTACCTGGAGCCTTCTTTTCCCCGCCCCCTTGTAACGCCACTGATCGGGTGGGCTGTGGGCTGTTCACTCCGTGCACTAGAGGCAGTTTGAAGGAGTTGGGTCGCACCCGCGACCGCCATGCTGACTAGACAAGAGTGAATGACGACAAGCGGCCCCTAATAATTATGCCGCACGCCGCACGTCTCCTTACAGTACCGGGTGTTTCTTTGAATGCGTAACAGTGTTGCGGGTTTGCCTAACCAACTCGCCCGTAAGGCGCCATGGCCCCTTCGGCGCTGGCGAGTATGCAATCCCGCAACACTGTTACGTATTCAAAGAAACACCCGGTACAATATTACTGCAAAAAAGCAGACTGAGAGAACAGCTCACATGTTGTAAGGACAAACCATGGGCATGGAGACCTCCACTTCAGAATGCCTAAGAAGGGAAAATGCCATAGATCTGAGAATGTAAAGTAACAGGTGTGAATTTCAGAAAAGAGGGAAAAACAAGTAAACTATTCAAGTCTCAAGACCGATGGGCTTGATAGCTAGCGTATCAACAACGGCAAACGCTGGATTTTGCCAAAAAACCACATTGTCACAAAACGATTTGAAGTACCAATAATTGGTACAGATATCATATGGTTAGGATCTTCAAAACTCGTTATGGAATGAAATAGATCCAGAAAAAGTCATTAACTAAGTAAGACTGACCACAGAAATGGAATCATAATCCCACCAGACATCCTACAGAAAGGGCTCTAACAATCTCAGTTTCCAATATAAATAGTTCACACTAAAACAGAATATTTAACATAGCCATTTGACCTAGAGAAGTGTCCAAACCTCATAGAGGTGAATAAGAAGTATGACAGTATTTAACAACAACAATAACATTCAATCTTCGTTGACACAACAGTAAATCCACTACCTAAAATTGCAGGTCAGACACAAAACAATTGTCTGCTTCAATCCAAAAAATAAAAATAAATACAAATGTACCTAAACTTGTAAGATAAACTTTGATCATACTACTAACACTTGTATTCAAAATAGTTCTATTTCTTTTTTTTCTGTGTGTCACAGTAAATAACACACAAAAAGGATTCTCAGAACATGAGAAATTATACCCAGAATATCAACTTCAAGATGTCTTCAGAAAAAAAAAAAGAAAAAAACACCTCCTGTAGGTGGACAGTGCACATGCCAAATAAAATTACTACCGAACACTTTTTAGAGATAAAATAATCATTAATTGCCTTATTTTAATTTTTACATGCCTTGTTTTATACTTTTATATTAAGATAAGATTACTTGCTAGAGCATAACATACAACACACAGCCAGTATACTTATGCAAGTCTCTCTCTAGGAAAAGCGTAATAAGTGCTCTCCAGTTCTACAATTCACAAAATGTAGGAATTAAAATGCACTACTTAGAACTTAAAATGTATCACAATATGAGCCCCACATTCTGAAAGCCAAAAACTTCTAAAATGTTCAAATGTTGAAGATCAACCAAAATTAAATTTAAAACAAGCATCATGTCCCCTAAGAAACAACAGAGCAATGAACTGTACAAACCATACCCAATTACAGGACTGTTAAAGATACTTTCATCAGTCTTCTGCACTGCAGTAAAATTAAAAAATTATCACATTTTCCGAATAAAAAGTTTGTACACATACACAAGGTAAACAAAAAGTTATTAAAAAGAAAAGCATTACGAGATTTGAAGTTAATGGGAAAGACACTGGAAAAATGTTGCCTTGAAAGCCTTCAATAAAAATCCTTGATTTTGACAATGGCTGTTTTAAAAACCTGCTCAAAGGTAAGTAGCTAAGTACCTATACACTGCAGGGGTCACGGATATCAACATTAGTAGATGCAAAAGGAACGGCCTTGTGGGCACTTCAAAAGAGTGAGAGCGCTAATGACAGCTGAGCGGCTCACGAGCAACACATTCATGACCCCTGATTTACAGTCTTGAGCAAAAAGCGCCTGACAACAGGGAAGGAAAAGAGGGTAACTTCAAATAGCGCGCAATTTTTTTTCTTTCCCTTTTTCAATCCTGACAATAGGCCTCTGATGATCTTAAGCATCATTAGGGTAAAGCACCACCATGTACCCCTTAATTTTGCACACAAGTTCTGTAAAAGGGGAAGAGTACGTTCAGTAATTGGATGGATATTATTTTTGCTCAAAAAGCTACAAAAATACTGTTTTGTTGAACTCCTTGTCTTCATTATTCTGCATTAGGATCAAAGAATAGAGCAGAAACAGCAAAGATGAGGAACACTATACCACCAATAATTGTAACTGGAAAAAAAAATAATTACAATTACAACAGTTAAAAATTAAATGATAGAAAAAGATATATAATAAAAAGATATGTGTCAAGAAATCTGAAGAAATTGTACCTGTTCTAACAGATATCCTTTGAGCAATCATTCTTCCACCAAGCACTGCCAAGCCAGTACACAGGCAATGGCCAAGTGTGCCACCAATTGTTACACCTACTACATCCTGTAATTTTAACAGAAAGAGTGAGTCTGTATTTTTACCAAGATAAATACAGTAGTAATACATAAATTAAGTTCAATAACTTGAAATCTACAAACCTCCCTAGCAGCAAGAATGATTGTTGTCAGCTGACTACGATCACCCCACTCGGCTAGAAATGTTAGTGTAAATGCCTGGACAAAAATGCGTGAAAACATTTTTAAGGCACTTGCACGCCATTTTCCTTTCTTCTTTGTACTTGCATTACCACCGGATTCCACATCAGCTCCAGACGCAGCTTCTCTTTCATACTGTACAAATATAAAATAAAACAGTACATTGAGTACATTTAGGTATCCTTCATAGGGAAAATAATCAGAATGTGCATAGTTTCTTTTGAATATCAAGTTGACAACACCCTCCTCTAAAAGAAAGTATCACACACATAAAGCAAATGCACAAAACCAAAGATAACAACAGACTCTTCATGCAAACATCCATTACCAAAGCCAACAAATAAATAAAGGAAGCAAAAGATGACAGAGAAAAAGTGCATAAATGTGAAATATGCTGGAATTATAAGGGTTTAAACTTACCGAAACCATTAACAATGAGATTATAACAATAAAAATAAACCATTTCCCATAGGTATTTGAAGTATAAATTAGTTGCAAGCCCAAGCACACAGAGAACAAAATGCAAACATCGGGTAGCTCTAATGTATTATAGAAAGCATACTTGGGAAAGTTACATACTCCATGCAACTTTCAAATGGACTAAGATCAGAGAGCCCCTTGAAGACATAGATGAGCATCAGAATTTCAAACCTTCCTCAAAACCATTACTTTATATCTTCCAACATTGACCCTATACATAACAAAAAGGGAACAATTACATTCACAAAAAAGTGGAAACTGTGTATTCTCTCAAATAGAGATGCAAGGGAAAAAAAACAACTCCAGCAACAGCAGCTGGTCACAGCATTGTGACTTGAAGTTCCATATTTTCAGTTGAGGTTTCCCACTCAAAATGCAGAACTAGTTCCACATTTAACATTGGCACATAGTAGGCAGACAACAGAGCATTGAAACTAGACACATTACACATTAGAACAAGTACAAACAAATTACCTCAAACTTTTTAGAGTTGGTATCTACATGGTTCTCAGAGGAATTAGAGGCAGTGGCCTGCAGACAGCATGATTCGAAAATAAGGAAAAAATACCCTCTTTGAAAAACACATGGAAAAATTATATTGAAGATGCAGAATACCCTAGTTAACTAATTAATTTTAAGTCAGAGGCCTTAATTAGAAAATCTACTCCTACAGTGAATGGAATAAACATTGTTACTTCATTGACAGAGCTGCCAGTGATACTAAAGTTCATCTAAGAGTTTCTCACAATGTTAAATTTAAATTCAAAACTCTACAGCATGTTATAAACAACATTTGAAATTGAATTAATGAGAGGCGTGGACTAAACTAATTGGCACCTTGGTGCATTGCTGCACATTGCGCTGAGCACAAGAAAGAAATAAAAAAAAAAAAATTAAAAAAAGAAAAAGGGACTGAAAATATGAGGATAGCATTTGGCTTCCATAAGCAGTTGGAAAATAGGTCTGGCAGCTCTAGAGACCATGCATAACTTACCTCAACATTAAGCAGAGTAGGATCTATCACCACCTAATAAATACTCAACATTAGCATCCTTATAAAATTGAAGCTTGGAAACTAGATATATGGTTCCTTTACTTAACGAATACAATACCTCTTTATTTTTATTAGATCCCTCAGAGTTTGGTTCAGTGGATTCAGGCTGTACCTAAGTTTCAAATAGAAATAAGCCAAAAACTCAGTTTGCATATTTTACGCAAAATACAGTAGGTGTAATCTGCAGCGAGCAATTAAGTTCCTACACTATGATTTAACTCACCACTAGGTCAGCTTCCACCTCGCGTTGTTGATCTTCAACTTTTTTACCCTGAATTTTCAATTAAACAATAAGGGTAATAAGAGATCTAAATTGATAATTCAGCAAACAGAAAGTTTAGCTTAAGTTTGAGAAGAAATTCAACTATGTCATCTATTTTTATTCTTTTTGGATTTAACAACAAACCTCCTCATATAAATGAGACAATTAATGAAATGTCAAGCTGAAATTTTCTTAAAATATGAATTCAAGAAATTTTCTTATAAGTTCTAATTAAGGTAAACAACTTGATTGATTGAATTTCTTCTCATGGACTTCAACATAACTAATCCCTAGTGAATGCAATGAAGAGAACACATACATCAGTCATAATGAAAGCCACTACCCGTGCACAGCAGATTCAAGGGAGGAGGAACCTTGAGATCTTATCTCACACATGCCAGAGAAATTCGCGACTTTTCTTTGGCATTTCAGAAATAAAGATCTTCAATGAGAGCCTCCATCATAAAGCAAAACTCATGCACACAGACAAAACCTTCACAAATGGTACAGAAACACTAAGGTTAAACCACCAAATTAATTCTTACAACAGAGAGATGAGCTACGTTAAGAGCACATTCAGCAGAGGCTAAGCAAAGCTCTACAAACAAGCAGTTTGATTTTCCCCAAAATTTTACCTCATCTTCACGCTTGCGTAAATCTGACTGAACTTCTTCAAGTTCCTCCTGCCCTTCATTAGGTGACATGTAGTACCCATCACGTAACATTTTCAAACCAAAAATGGCAAACAGAGCTGTTGATATGTAATAGGTGTATGCTCTTGGAATTATAGTTGCAGCTAAACCGAAAACAGCTGTACGGCAAGGAAGGCAAAACTGTAGTTAAGATCATTTGGTTCAAACATAAATTTATGGTCCAGATTAATGGGTGTACCTGACAAGACTGTCATAAATGCAAGAGCGGAGGCAGCACCCAAGAAAACAGTAAGACGGGGATGGCGCATGGCCATTATAGCAGCGATGAAAAACGTTTTGTCCCCTAGTTCTGAGACAACAATCACAGAAAGAGCAGCAACAAACGCATGTACAAATCCAAGATTTCCCACTGGAGTTGGGCTTTCTTTTTCTTGGCCTTTGTCATTATCTGACTGTTCCATAACATGTCCTCGCTGCAAAATAATCACATAATATAGTCACACACTTGGTTAGTGCCCAAATAATTTCACATAAATGAAGCACTTACCACCGAGGGAAATGCAGCATCAGTTCGAGGAGTCTCAGACTCATCTATTGGTTCCTTTTCACAAGAGACAGTACACAAAAGACATGCTAAAATGCATAGAGCTACAACAGCTCTCCTCACAAATGACAAACAGCGTGTGGTAGCCATTTTTGTCTGATTTTAAATAGACGTGTATAATGTCAAGAGGAGTGTAGTCTTGAATATCATCTATAGAGCATCTGAAAAATAAAGAAAACAGAGCCTTTATTACTTCCAGAAAAATACAAACAACTGAACTGTTTAACAAGGTGACATGCTTCTGTTTACTTAAAAAAAAAAAAAAAAGGAAAGGCAAAGAGGAGAAAAAAAAAGACGTCTTTGGAAGGCTATCACTCGGATTATGGTAGATCAATCGGTGGAAAAATGCACCAGAAACAGAACCAAACAGCACAATTTCTTTAGTACTGTCATAAAGGCCTACAACGAACTCATAACCTTCATGAAACTGAGCTAGCCGACTTTGACGCAACGAATGAAACTTTGTCGCACCACCGTCCCACTATCGGCTAAAATGAACTGAATTACCTTTGCACACTCTATCATAAATACTGCCTCTTTACGAGTAACATGCGCGACTGTTACCATTTACACATCAGCAAAGAACAGACGGCGCACACACACACGACAACAAGAACAACAACATCAACAACAACAAGAACAAGAAATATACAACAGAGAGAGGAAGCGGATACGGATAGTCGGGTTTGGTGGGGCTGAAGCGCGGGAGCCGCGGGAACGTAAGCGCGGCAGCGTCAAGCCCGTCAGGAGTCAGGAGCCTATCATGACAGGACCAAGCAAAATGGAAACTTGCACGCCCAGCAAACGTTTTCCTTTTATTTTAATTTCA
This sequence comes from Frankliniella fusca, assembly GCA_029379305.1. NCBI lineage: Eukaryota > Metazoa > Arthropoda > Insecta > Thysanoptera > Thripidae > Frankliniella > Frankliniella fusca. The sequence continues at coordinate 97,877 of JAHWGI010001360.1, read as the reverse complement.
TTTCAGACGGAAACAAGAAGCGAAGGTGAGAGAGATTACTTCGGTTGCGGAGAAACGCGTCATCGATCGATAAGAAAGGAATCCTCTCGATAGGCGACCACCGTACAATAACAGGATAGAAATATAGTAATGAGGACAATGCCTTTTTTTGGGTGTGTAAGTATCTTGGCCGATAGCTATTAATGGCCCATCTGGGACGGGTATTGAGGTCAAGGCGAGGATAACTGGTTCAGTTCGAGAACGGGTACTCAACTACTCAACTCCGTCGGAATGAAGCTCGTCTACATTACCATTTCGTTATCTCGACCTAGCCGTCGTATCGTATAAGCCGACAAGACACAATGTTGCCATCCTCTTCCAGACTGACAGCTGACAGCACTTCGAGGGACACCACGGTGTTCGGCCGGGCTGTCAGCTGTTAATTCTTACGCAAATATGATTTGACTTCAAAACCAAGCAAGTCTACAGCAAAACGTTTGGACCAGCAAAGCTACTGCTTGCGCTGAGCCGCTGTGATAAGGAACTTCCATGTTTGCTCTCAACCCAATGGGAAAGGTGCAAAAGATAACACAATGTGTGTCATCTTAAAAAAGGGAAATAAATCAACGAGGGCAACATTTCTTGTCACCATACAAGCCGTACAGCCAGTTCTCGGAAGCAGTAAAGGAAAATGTGGCATAATTCTTTGAATCGTTCTCCGCGAACATACCTAGTGCCATCCGCTAAGCAAGGAATAACAATTATTAACCGCGGCAAAGGCCGAGATATGACGGAAGCTCGGACAATGCTACCGACCGTCCCCGGCGCGGCGCAGCAGCGCGGTCAGGCGGTCGTGAGATAGCGGAATACGACCTGGTGCATCTCCCACCCGAGCGCGTGGAGTGCAGGCTGAACGGCACGTGACAGCTGCCTGACCTCGCAGGAGAAGCGGCTGTCCATCATTTACCGGCACGTGTGGTTTCACTTAACTCTCGGGCTCACCGGCGTAGAGGCACGCAAATCTGCCCTCTGATCCCGAAGATCGCTCTCGCGCCTCCGTCCTTGTCGTACTTACTCATGGGGCCCTGCTGCTTTAGGGTTGAATAGTTGGTTTTGCGGGCTCGCGTATGAGAGCTTTGTTATACTAAAGTCATAGTTCGACATTCCGTTATTATTGTTTTCTTGGTTATCACACCTTTGCTCTGCCCCTCGGTTTGATCTGATGCATACACTAAAAGGGTACCTGACCGCAGCCTGCTCTATGGCTATAACCCTGCCATCCCCGACATAAGGCACTGCCAAAGATGCTACAAGGAAGGAGGTGCGAGAGCGGTCTTCGGAATCAGACGGCAGGCGGCGGACGCGGTGGGCTGTGAGCTGTAGCAGCGCTCTCGGCTCCGGCAGAGAAGAGAGCGGGCTCGACGACGCAGCTTCTCTCGAATAAGTACGCAGAGCGCCGTTGACCTAGGCAAGCCCGTTGGACAGGGGTGTCCGCGAGGCGACGGGCTGCCTACCTCCCAGGCGGCCCTGCACTACGCCCTGCCCTTGGCCTGGAGTCGTACCTGTCGGCAGGGGTGGCGGCGGCGGCGGCGCCCCGGCATGCTTCAGGCGGAGTGCAGCACCGCTAGCACCGCGGTGTCCGCGCCTGGACGAGTCCGTCAAGGTCGCGCGCGTGGCCGGCCTGACCGCGCGGCACCACCAGCGCGCGGGCGCAAGCTAGCGGCGCGGAGCGAAGCGTGTGGATGGTCGCTGCAGCGTCCACGGCGGCGTCCTCTATGGTCCGTCCTGCTCACCTGCGCCAAGTCGAGTGACGCCGAGACGCGTGGTGGTGGCGGCCGGCGTCGGCCGGGAGCCGCGGCAGCGCGCGGACCCCCCCGCCCCGCCCCGCCCCGCCCCGCCCCGCCCCGCCCCGCCCCGTCCCGGCCCGGCCCGGCCCGGCCCGGCCCGCCCCGCCCCGCCCCGCCCCGCCCCGCCCCGCCCCGCCCCACCTCGGCCCGCCACACCCCCGTCCCGGGCGCTGGGCGCTGCTATGCCCTAGCCGCTGGGTGCCGCCACCGCCGTCCAGGCGGGGATCGATAGCCTACTTCCTGGATCGGCGGCGGCAGCAGGCGGCAGCAGGCGGCAGCAGGCGGCAGCAGGCGGCAGTGACCGATGGTGCGCCCTGCCCAGCCCTGCCGGCCCCGGCCCGGCCCCGCTGCCCTTGCCTGCTGATGTACAGGCAGAGGGCTGACCCGCGCTGCTCCTCGCCCCCGCGCCAAGGCCGCCGCGCCAAGGCCGCCGCGCCAAGGCCGCCGAGCCGCGCGGCCTCCACAGCCCCTCCAGGCGCGTAACTAGAAAAGTGCGAGTGAGACAGCGCCATGCTGCCTTGCATGAGAGCGAGAGAGAAGGAGAGGGGCGATCACCCCCCCCCCCCTTCTTCACTCTCGCTCTCATGCAAGGCAGCATGGCGCTGTCTCACTCGCACTTTTCTAGTTACGCGCCTGAGCCCCTCCTGCCGCCTCCACCACCGCCGCCAGGCACACACACACACACACACACGCCGTTTTGGAGTGTCCTCTCTCTTGCTCCTCATGGCCGTGCCCCATGAGTGCGACAAGGAGAGAGCGACGACACCAGTGTGCGCGGAATCACACCGCAGAGTGTTTGGTCCCTCTGTCCTTGTCACACTCACGCGCATGCCGGGCCGGTCACTTGCTGCTCCTGTTGGAGCTCCTGCTGGCCGGGACCGGGACCGGGCCAGGCGACAGGATAGGAGAGCGTCTCAGCGTCTCCGCCGCGCCGCGCGCCCCGCCGCGAGCTCGCGGTGACACACACGAGTTCCTTGCCCCGACGCTGATAAGGCGTGGACGTCGCGGCGCGTTAGCCCACGCCCATCGGCCCCGCATCAGTAATGCGTGCTCACACACACACCTACACATACACACGCCCGACTGGGTCAGTCACCAATATGCCCAATTATTGACACGGTTTGTGCTATTAGGATGCAGTGTTGCCAGAATGGTTAGGCAAAAAAAAAGCGCAATACTCCTATGGGTAGGCGGAGATACAGTTCTGTTACGCACAGGTGTATTGCGCGGTTTTCTGCCTAACTTTCTGGCAACACTGTGATGTCCTACCATCAGCTTAGGCCGTTGCGCCCGGCGCGGCCCGAACAGGATCGGACGAGTTGCGCAGGGGCGGACAGGACCAGGGCCCAGGCAGTGAGGGTCCCCCAAGTAGTGTACACACGAGTATTTTGAGTAAAGGCGAGTATTGCTGGGTACTGCCCACCGCCGAGTATTCGTGAGTATTGGAGAGCTTTTTGCGAGCGTTGGTGAGTATGGGCTGGTATAGACCTTTTGAGCCTAGTGTGAACTTTCATAAACGCTGTAACTCTGGATGAATCTGAAATATTGAAAACACTTGCAACTGTATTTCATCACGCTTAATCCGAAACTGCAATAAGTTTTTACATTTGATTCAGTATTAACGAGCTATTTAGACCAGGCTCGGGGACCCGCTCAGAGGGTCTATTGGAGAGAATTTCGCGAGTAATCTTTTTAAGAGATTGAGAGTATTTTGTGTACACACACGAGAAACGAAGTGGTGGACCCCTCTGGTTCGGGCGCGGCGCGGAGGCGGACTGTCCTTATTCCGTACAGCGTGTTTAGTGTTGTCCTCTCTCTCTTTCTCTCTCTTTCTCTCTCTCTCTCCCTCTAGCGCGCGCTCCTACTGTTGGCAGCACTGTATGAGTGCGACAAGGTAAGGAGAAAGAGACGAAACCCCATTGACGAAACCACTGCGCGGAATCACTCCACTCCACCCCCACTGTGTCGTCCTGCCGTCTGATCCCGCGAAGATCGCTCTCGCGCCTCCCTCCTTATCGCACTCATAGGGCACTGCCATCCTCCACATAGGGCACCGCCATTGGTGCGACAAGGACGGAGGTACGAGAGCGATCTTCGGAATGACCGTGCTGTCCAGTGAGACCCGGTCTGGCCTCACCTCGCGCTGCGCATGGTATGGTACATTGCGCATGGGCTGCAAGGCGCTCGAGGCCAGACCGATGCGGCCCGGCTCCGGCTGGACAACGAGGCGGGAGGGGAGCGAGGCTGTCTCGCCATATCGCCGCGTCAACATGATTTTACGCCTATTTGACCGACAGGACGGGACGGCGGCGCCCTTCTCTCGCGGCGGCACCGCCTCCACTAAACCCATCTCCCCCCTCCCCTATTTTTTTTTCTGCTATTAATAGGCGCGGCACGCGCGGCACAGATTTAGACTGACCCTGGTCAGGTCAGGGGAAGGCCAAGAGTCGCCTCACCTCCAACGTGCAGCGGTCGACGCGAGGCGCGCGAGGCGGGCCGACGCTCATCTCACTCGCACTTTCGTTGGAGGTGCGGTGGCCAGATGCAGCAGCCGGCAGCCCCCCCGGGAGGACCAGCAGGGTGATTCCGCACACTGGTTTCGTCGCTCCTTCCTTGTTGCACTCATTGGGCACGGCCATAAGGAGCGAGAGAGAGGGAGCTACAAAACGGTATGTTCGGAATCGCCTTGCTGACCGCACGGCGCGGCTCGCCTCGCCTCGGCCCGCCCGTCCCGTTCCGACGTCGTGTCGGTGAGGTGGCACATGGTGGCCACCAGCTGGGCGATTCCGAACAGCGTTAGTGTCCTCTCTCTTGCTCCTCATGGCCTCTCCCCAGGGGTGCGACAAGGACAGAGAGATTGTGTGCGGAATCACCGTACAGGGCGTACAGGTCCTCCCAAACCCCCCGGAGCGGGGCACCGGCACGGCACCGGCCGGCCGCGGCCACTACCCGGCCCTGCCTTTGCTTCGCACGACCCGCAAGAAGACTGAATACTCTCGGACTTGCCGCAAAATGCAATCGAGGCCATGGCCCCTTACACGTGGCGTTGAGCGGGACTGTCAGGCGCTGGTTTATTTCGCGCCTCATTCACACTGGGGCAATGATGGAGCGTATAGGGATAAGGAAACTAGAGGGGAGGGGGGGGGCGGCCCCGACCCAGTGGTGCCTTTGTGAGGGCACGCGCCCCTACGGCCTACGGCCTACTGCGCCCCACACACAGCTGGGCCGGAGGCCGGAGCCGGGTCAAGGAAAGGCTGTGCCTCGCCTACCCATGTCCAATCCACCAGGTTCAATAACAACCCGAAGCCGAGAGCTAACCGAACCGAGCGCACACAACTTGTCCTACGAAGTATATCGCTATCGTACCTGCTCTGTCCAGCTCTCATGCTCTGTCCCTGTCCTCATCGCACCTTCAGGCGGTGTCCTATGATGCAGATGGCAGGGCCCCATGCGTGCGACAAGGACGGAGGAGGCGCGAGGGCGATCTTCGGAATCAGAGACAGCTGAAAAGAGCCTAGAGCCTGGGCGGTGCGGGCTGCGGGCTCGCCGACACGAGCCGGGGGCACGGCGCCGGGTAGAGACTAGGAGGAGCGGGTGGGCGTCAATGCTTCCTTGGCGTCCGAAAGCGGCAAGTGCGAGTGGGACAGTCGCTCCGGCTATAGACTATCTCACACTCCAAACCGTTTTCGGACGTAAGCCATTGTGGGGGTGAATTTGGGGTGGAGGGTGGGGCTGGTGGGGCTGTCTGATCGGCCAAGCCGAGGCGTCCAGCCGTCCAGCCGCGCCGTGCCGGAGCGCTAGGGAATGTGCTGACAGGGGCTGATCCTTGCACTCTTGGTCTGTCTCTCCCTAGAGCCACAACAGAGCGGAATGTCTAGTCGGGTGATTCCGCACACTGATTTCGTCGCTCTTTCCTTGTCGTACTCATGGGGCACGGCCATGATGTGCAAGAGAGAGGGCACTACGAAACGGTGTTCGGAATCGCCTTGTAGGTGAGAGGAAGAGGGGCTCCAATACCTGCCCCATGAGTGCAACAAGGACGGAGCTATACGGTAGGCAAAGGACAGCCCCTCTTGAACGCTCTCCTGAATCAGACGACTGGCCCGCTCTGCCGAGCGATTCAGGAGATCGTTCAAGAAAGGCTCTCCTATACCTACCGTATAGCTCCGTCCTTGTTGCACTCATGGGGCAGGTGGCAGGTATAGGAGAGCCTCTCTTGAACGACCTCCTGAATCGCTCGGCTGCAGCATCGCAGTGATGGGACGTCTTCTCCTCCCCTCCCCTCCCTTCCCCGTACAGTACACTTCCCCGCGAGGCTGAGGCTGCACCTATCTGGAGAGACTCTGAGCCTCGCCTCTCTACACCTGTCCTGTCACGGACCAGCGCGCAGTCCAGCGCGTCGCCTGCACCTGTCTGGAGAGACTCTGAGCCTCGCCTCTCTACACCTGTCCTGTCACGGACCAGCGCGCAGTCCAGCGCGTCGCCTGCACCTGTCTGGAGAGACTCTGAGCCTCGCCTCTCTACACCTGTCCTGTCACGGACCAGCGCGCAGTCCAGCGCGTCGCCTGCACCTGTCTGGAGAGACTCTGAGCCTCGCCTCTCTACACCTGTCCTGTCACGGACCAGCGCGCAGTCCAGCGCGTCGCCTGCACCTGTCTGGAGAGACTCTGAGCCTCGCCTCTCTACACCTGTCCTGTCACGGACCAGCGCGCAGTCCAGCGCGTCGCCTGCACCTGTCTGGAGAGACTCTGAGCCTCGCCTCTCTACACCTGTCCTGTCACGGACCAGCGCGCAGTCCAGCGCGTCGCCTGCACCTGTCTGGAGAGACTCTGAGCCTCGCCTCTCTACACCTGTCCTGTCACGGACCAGCGCGCAGTCCAGCGCGTCGCCTGCACCTGTCTGGAGAGACTCTGAGCCTCGCCTCTCTACACCTGTCCTGTCACGGACCAGCGCGCAGTCCAGCGCGTCGCCTGCACCTGTCTGGAGAGACTCTGAGCCTCGCCTCTCTACACCTGTCCTGTCACGGACCAGCGCGCAGTCCAGCGCGTCGCCTGCACCTGTCTGGAGAGACTCTGAGCCTCGCCTCTCTACACCTGTCCTGTCACGGACCAGCGCGCAGTCCAGCGCGTCGCCTGCACCTGTCTGGAGAGACTCTGAGCCTCGCCTCTCTACACCTGTCCTGTCACGGACCAGCGCGCAGTCCAGCGCGTCGCCTGCACCTGTCTGGAGAGACTCTGAGCCTCGCCTCTCTACACCTGTCCTGTCACGGACCAGCGCGCAGTCCAGCGCGTCGCCTGCACCTGTCTGGAGAGACTCTGAGCCTCGCCTCTCTACACCTGTCCTGTCACGGACCAGCGCGCAGTCCAGCGCGTCGCCTGCACCTGTCTGGAGAGACTCTGAGCCTCGCCTCTCTACACCTGTCCTGTCACGGACCAGCGCGCAGTCCAGCGCGTCGCCTGCACCTGTCTGGAGAGACTCTGAGCCTCGCCTCTCTACACCTGTCCTGTCACGGACCAGCGCGCAGTCCAGCGCGTCGCCTGCACCTGTCTGGAGAGACTCTGAGCCTCGCCTCTCTACACCTGTCCTGTCACGGACCAGCGCGCAGTCCAGCGCGTCGCCTGCACCTGTCTGGAGAGACTCTGAGCCTCGCCTCTCTACACCTGTCCTGTCACGGACCAGCGCGCAGTCCAGCGCGTCGCCTGCACCTGTCTGGAGAGACTCTGAGCCTCGCCTCTCTACACCTGTCCTGTCACGGACCAGCGCGCAGTCCAGCGCGTCGCCTGCACCTGTCTGGAGAGACTCTGAGCCTCGCCTCTCTACACCTGTCCTGTCACGGACCAGCGCGCAGTCTAGCGCGTCGCCTGCACGCCGCGTTGAGTTTCTGTTCGCATGGCATTGGTGGGCCACGGCCACGGGAGAGGCCGTGCCGTGCCCGGCCCGGCTGTGCTCGGACGCAAACGCAACCAGCGGAGCTGGCCTCAGCTCCCATCCCGTTCAAACCTACCAGTAGTAAGGCCAGCACCGGCGAGTCTGTCCCGTCACGTGGAAGACCCAGTCAAATTTACAGTTTGAGAAAAATAAACATTTTATTGAAAAGGGGGAAAAAATATATGTGCAAGTGACGGAATTTGAAAGGACTCAAAGTATAAATTTTTCAATACTTCAGAAAAAAACAGATAGAGAAGAAAAGAAAAATTATCCTTAAAACAAATAAACAGAATCATATCACAGTACTTTCTCCAAAAGGATGACCTTGGGAACTAATAAGAAAAATACATGTATGGCAAAACAAATTAATCAGCTAAATTACATACATGCTCTTAGAGATAACTTCTAAGGCCTACCAAACACAAGTAATATGCGTCAGGGTTAAGTAACTACCTTGTTCTGGCTGTTAGTTTTCATAACAGATTGAATGTTGGCATTTAAGTCAGAAACCATCAGTGTCGAGCTCATTTTTGAGCTACAATACAGCTATAAAGAACAAAAATAAAATTAGATTTTACTAAAAACATATTTTATGATTTTGACCAACTTTACTAAATAAAATACATACTTTTCTATTAAATACTGCAATGCATAATATCATTTTCCCTGGTCCTTTTACTGTGGTGATTCCTTTCTGACCCTTCATAACAGAATTTTTAAAAAAAGTTATTGCAATGAAGACTTTTACTTGTTTCTAATATTTTTATTTTAGTGATGTAACAAACCTGTAGATCAAAGACATATATATTTCCATCATAACATGCACAGAAGATAACATCTTCTGATTGGACAATGTCTATAATCCCCTTTCCTGTTGACAGTTTATACTTTTGCCTCCCGCTCTGTACAAAAGAAAGCAATAGCAGGGTAAGAATCAAGCAATTAATTCATAAGCAATTTAATTCATAAGAAAATCAGTTAAATTGTTTGCTTTACTTGGAAATCAAACACAGCAATACTGTCCTGGTCTGCGCCACAAAAGAGCATGTTGTTATAAAAACTAAGACTGTAAACAGTCCATTTAGATGTGCCCATTTCACGCAAAAGAAGACCTGTAACAAACAGAAAATATCCGCATTCATCCGCATCACTTCTTTTCAAATTTATTCACTATCGCACATGTAACAACAATAAAATTAAGATTAGATATCTGTGACTCACCGCTTTCAGCATCGCGGACCGAAACAGGCTGGTTACGAGAACCTACTATTATTACCTTACGTGGACCTTCCTTTACTGTCAAAAGGGATAACACTCCATTGCCTCCCAAAGATATAGTATTCTTTAGTTTTCCTTCCTAGGGAAAAAAAAAGGGGAGAGGAACATAAATACGTAGATTGATACATAGATACATAGATAGATATAACAGGAGACCTTGAACTGTTACTGCTCTTACCTCCACATGATATACCATTATAAGTCCTGTCTTAGTCCCAACAAATATTGAGTTCCAATTATATGCTAAACATGATATTGGAGTGCGAGCATTTACTTGTCTTATCGGCTTGATATTAAATTGTGTTTCACATGTTGCCTGAAAAAAGGAAAAAAAAAGATTTTTTACCAATTAAAACTATAACTTTAAAACATAATACAAAATTTATGTAAGCTAACCATAATCCTGAAGACTCTCAACAAGCCATCTTCACCTCCTGTAAATAGGAGATCGTACTCTTTCCCTTCCATTACTTCTATGCAATTAACACCATAGACACTTTTCTCCCCATAAGAGGCAAAAAGTTTATTATCCTGCCATAACAAGTGATACACTAAACCGTTTTGCGAGGCAGCAAGATATGATGTTTTAAGAGTCTGAGAAGAGAACACAACAGATCATTATATGAAGCTGATGTAGGGAGCAAAACTCAGAACATGATTATTTGAACATACCTTAATAGAAACAATAAATCCCTCCATTTTTTGTTGGTGAACCGGAATAGAGACCCTAGTTGCAATTGCAGCCGCAATGTTTCTTTCAGAAGAAATATCATTTTGCTCAGGAACACTTTCTTTTTCCTTGTTCTTGTCAGAAGTTTCTGGTGACTTTGTTCCCTTCTCACTTGTCACGGTACTTGTAGTACTTGGCAATGAGTCCACAATTTTCTGACTGGCACTTGGGGGTTCATTTGAGGAGGGTTTCTTAACATTTTGCATACTTACACAAGTATTCCTATCATTGGAATCTTTAGATTGTTGTTTTTCCTTCTGTTGTTTTTCTTTCTGACTGGCACTTGGGGGTTCATTTGAGGAGGGTTTCTTAACATTTTGCATACTTACACAAGTATTCCTATCATTGGAATCTTTAGATTGTTGTTTTTCCTTCTTACTCTTCTTAGAGTTTTGACCTTCAAGAGCACAAGTAAGTTTCCTTTTTCTAGCAGGCTGCTGAACTATTTTGTCACTCTCCCCAGTATTGGTACACCTTGCATTATTCTTTTTAGTGGGAGGTAATTCAACAACTTGTTTGTTCACCTCAAGGTTCTTCCTGTTTTTGGTGGGTGATTTAACAACTCCTTTATTCTTCTTAGGTTTCTTTCTGGAATCAGGAGGTAATTCTGCAAGTTCTACAGTTTCCTCACTATGTTGAAGAGGATTTTGTTGGTTGTTTTCTGACTGTTCAACACCTGACTTCAGATTATTTAAAGTGTCGTGCAACAGACATTTTTCTTGCACCAAACTTTGCAATAGCCCATCAATTTCTTTAATCCTGTTTTCAATTTCTTTAGCTGTCATTTTATCAACGATAGTTCTGTTGATGTTGGCTGGGACTGTGACGCACATTATAGGCATTATCAAAGCAGTTTGATTGTTAGTAGATATCTGATCCTGAATGTTAGATAAGTTATTCACATTTCTTGGTTCCTCAATTTCATTATTTGTTAAGTCATTCTCATTGCTAGGTACCTCATTTAGTAAAATAGCAGGAACATCATTCTGACTAAGTACCTCAATTCCATTACTGGGTGTCATATTTTCATTCCCAGATATCTCATTCATATTATTAATACTTCCTTGAGAACTCAATGATGAACTGCAGATGGGATCCGACGTTTCAGCTGTAGAATTCACAGCAGGACTGCTGCTGTGAGACACAGCAGGACTGCTACTGTGAGACACAGCAGAACTTCTGCTGTGAGACACAGCAGGACTGCTGCTGTGAGATGCATTCTCAAACCAGGTCCTTTCTTCAAGTCGAACCAGATTTTTAGATTTATTCCTCTTTTTGGTTCTTGTTTCTACATTTTCCAGCTGTGGTAGTTCTTTATTAAGTGTGCCTCCATTACCATCAGCAATACTGTCTACAGATTCACTTGCAGGTGTTGTATTGCAAGTTATGTCACTAGTCTCTTGGACAGCTAGATTCACTGTAGATGTGTTAAGTCCATTGTCTTCAATAGAATCAGTTGAAATAATTTGATCAGACAGTTCAGCTGATTCAACTTGATTGCTCAGACCAGGCCTTTCTTCAATCTCAGAATCAACAAAGTTTCCACGAGCGAATTGAGCAACTCTAATCCGCACAGGAGTCTGTTCATTCAATTTAACATTGGAAGATGGAATTACAGTAGGAGTAGGACCTTCACATTTGGTTTCAATTTTGATAGGATTGTCTTTTATCTGTATACTGCTATTTAAATCACTACTCTCGAGAGAAGCAACCTCAGGATCTGTAACTATGATATCAAAATAGTTGAAAAATGACACATAGGTAGAACGATGATCAAGAAAAGAACTTCGTAGTTTAGTTTACCTTGGGTCTGCGCTGGCAACAGGGCACTTACGTTCCAGTTCATTTTTCTCGAGGCAGGCTACCTCAGAATCTGCAAGTATGAAATAAAAATAATAGAACCATGTCAGAGAGAATGACAGATAAACAAAGACAGCTTCATGATTTAGTTTACCTTGAGCCTCCGCCGGCAAATAGGATTCATATTCCAGTTCCTTGCTCTCAAGGAGAACAGCCTCAGAATCTGCAATCAATGAAATTTCTTTAGTACGTCACAAGGCCAAAAGACAAACAAGAACAGTAATCCATGAATGTGTCATTTACCTTGGACTTCTGATGGCAATAGGGTGCTAACACCTTCAATGTTAAAAAGGTCCCCAAGCGTATCGATGAGCTCTGTTGGCAGACTATTCCAATCAATGGACAAGTCTGCAAGTACAGATCTTTCATCAGCTACTATATCTGGTTTGGGAGTCAAGTTTTGTGCAGGAATCATTTTCTCTGCACTTTCCCTTGATTTTTGGGAAATTAGTGCCCTGTGCTCCTTGATTAATTGTTGCATGGCGAAAATCTAATTTCCCACACCTTGGATTATTGATTAGATCACGAAGTTTTGTTAGGCTGATTTTTTTTAAATCACTTATGATTCTATTTTGACGTGAAACATTTGGAGTTACAAAAGGGCTGGGCCGAGTGACCTGACTAGGCGATACACAAAGAGATGAAGACCGTATTCTTCTCTGATTTAAATTGGACGGCGGGGATTTAAGACTATGTTTTGGAGATTTGGGTACAACAGATGATGCATCCACTAGCTCTGAGCCTTTCTTTGGACTGTTAGGTGTGGTATGACTCTGTTTGATTCTTTTATTAGGACTTTGGGTTGCCTGTGTAGAAATTTTCTCTGACTTATCAGTTTCACAATTGGCATCCAGAACTGTGGAACTGGTACTACTGCTACACTGTGGTGAACTTGCAGTGCACAAAGTACCACCAGCACAACTTGTTTCTTCAATAATACTAGCTGTTGAGTTGCCACATCTGTCTTCATCACTTGGACTAGAAGGCTTTTCAGTTCTTATGTTGACCTGATTATCGCTCAGAGCATCACTGAGAGAACATTCAGGCTCTCTATTTTGAGGTGAGTTTGGGGTACTGCTACTATAACTGCTATTAGAAGATTCTTCAAGATCACTTCTTGGAACAGACGACTTTACTGGACTTACGTCTAAATCAATCACATCACGGACTGGAGAAGGTGACCTCATCACCTCTATTATATCGTCAGAATCATTTGAGTTCTCCTCTTGAACAATGCTGGTTTTAGACGGTTGAGCTCTTCCAATGAGTCGCATATCACTTGAATTTAGGTCAAGCTCAGCAGCTAAGTTTTTGGGTTGCCCTAAGACTTTAGACACTGGATGACTGTCTATGTGATTTGACTTGTCACCTTTATCTCCTGATAACAGCTCATTAAAATTAACTGACACTTTTTTCTTCAAAGTTTGCTTGAGAAGTTCTGTAGCTTTTTTCAAAGTGTTATTTCTCTCTTCCTCACTTCCAGGCAATGGATCTTTACAAGGATTTGGATCTCTTTCAACACTTGGAAGATTGCTTTTACTAGCTTGAAGCCAATGGCTAATTTCATTTCCTTCATCTTCTTCCCAACTATAGGGAGACTTTCTGCCTCCAACAGGTGGCCTACCAAGGAGACTATTGTGAGGTGGCTTACCATGGAGACCATTGTGAGGTGGCCTGCCTAAGAGACCATTCTGAGGTGGTGTAGGAAGTAGACCGTGGTGATGTCTTCTTTCTTGGTGTGGTGGCCTACCTAAGAAACCATTGTGAGGTGGTGCAGGAAGTTGACCAGGGTGATGTCCTCTTTCCTGATGGCTTTTATCACGGCTTTGGTTGAATCTATTTCCTCTTCCTCTGCCCACAACTATTGAGAAAAGAGGTCTTACCCGCTCATTACTTGCATCAATAGGCCTCCTTTGATCGAATTGATCTCCTTGATTTATATTACAAGCTGACGTTACATTATCAATCAAAGCATCTTGCTTGGCTCCTTTCTTCCTTTGAGGCTCATTACTGCTCTGCGGGCCAACATCCCACCTCGTTTCCTTTCTTCCTGAATTTGAATGGTCATTTCTGTAACTGAAACGATCAGAGTGATAAGCACGCCTGAATTCCGCATCTTCAGAAAAGTAGCCATTAGCACTGTTGTGGTGTTGGTGCCCCCTCCAAGGGCCCCACTGACTGTTATGCTGCCCCCTCCGAGGGCCCCACTGACTGTTGTGCTGCCACCACTGAGGATCCATTGAATCTATATTCAAAGAGGAGAGAAATCACATAAAGTAAAAAACAGAAATTAGGGAAGGTGAAATGAAACATTCGAACACAGTTTTTAAAGTTTACCTTAATGGCAAAAAAGGAAATATATGATATTCCTTGAATGACCACGAAAATCTCTCATGAGAAACCTTACAAGAGAGTTGTCCTGTTAACAAACACAAGAAAAGAAAAAAAAATCAATAAAGGGAATGGCTGTGTAATAACTGCAAAATAAATGTAAGCAGCTTTGAAATAATGTTGTGAATTTAAGGAGAAGACGAGAATGAAGAGAGTATTAACACCTCACTCGTCATTTAAGAGGAACCATGAGGAACTAGCGCAGAGTGGCAGGGCATAGTGGGAACCAAAACAAAGCAGAAAGCGTTGTCTAAATAATTCACATTCCGGGAGTAAAATATAATTTAACGTGATCCTAATGAATGTGCAGCCCTAACAGACACATGTTTTTGACCAAAGAAACGCAATAATTGAATCTAAACCAAGATTTAAGCCAGTTCTATGCGTAGGTTATGGTGCTTTGTTTGGGTTCCCACAACGCTACGCCACTCTGCGCAAGTTCCTCATAGCATATACTGTTCTTATCAACAAGAGGGTAACATTACGATCAATTTTGAATAAAATTATGTCAGTCGAAAAACTTAAGAAAACAAAAACAAATAATAATTCTGTACTCGAAAACACATAACCTTTAGGAGATGTTTTGATCGCCGAAATAAATTACGCCACAATAAAACCGAAAGAATAACGAAAGATATCGATTGATCAGTCTTTCGAGAGGCAACTGAGATAAAATCAAAGTTTATATTTCTAACATTCAAGTGTTGTCGAACACCTTTAAGCTGAAACTTTTCTCAAAGAAGGCCAAAACAAGACATAGGTTAGAAGTGTATTATTTGATTTTTAAGTGTCAGTCTGGTTGACAATGCTAAACAAGATAATACCTTCTTCACTTTATACATAATACGCCTCCTCCTATCACGATGCAACAGCTAATTCTGGAAGGAGTTCAGAAAAAGAGCGATATATAAAACAAACACATTACACCTGCCTCCAAGCAAGCCAAGACCGTGTGAGCTGAGTGCGCCAAGTGCACCAGAGGCGCCAGGAGAGCATGGAGCTCAGGGTCGAAATGGAATGAGCAAGTGTGACGTCATCGGTTCTCTGCCAAGGCGCCAAAGGGCCAAGCCGGTGGCGGTGCATTTCAACCGTGATTTCAACCAAGACGCGAATGGAGGAGGAGGTTTAAGACAGTGGTAGAGGGATATAATATTTATTTGCTGTGTGAAATGAACCACAATGAATAAGGGTTTTGATGAAAACATTGCGCTATCTGGTCACGAATTTATCCTTGAAGTAATTATGTGAATGTATCTTTGACGGCAGACCTCCACGACATCTTGGTAGCCCGGCACGTGTTTTCTGCAGTGCTCCAGCCACGATGACAACTTGGGATAGTGGTTTGAGTCGCCGATGAAGATCTGTAAAGGAAACGCCCCGATCTTAGTACGAGTGCTAGTGAAGAACAAGAACAGCACGAAAGAACAAAAGGGCCCGTGATTGGTCGTTTGGTTTCTGCCTCTATTGGCGCATATACTAGTGTAGGGGGGAAGGGGGTCTTTTGTCATTCGTGCTCTTCTTCTTGTCCCGTTCTCTGGAATGGCTTCTCACAACCGAAACAGGTTCGCTACTATCTTACTTCTATGGCAGCCACAAGCGAGACGCAGCACAGGTCGGCGAGGGTCATGTCCTCCCCGCAGAGCCACGGGCCCGGAGCCGAGCGCGGCCTGCAGCATCCGGAAGGCGCCCTCGGCGCGCTCTGACCTCTCCTCGGACACCACCTTGGACCTCCTGCTGAGCAGCGGCTCCTGGAGCATGCGGGGGTGCGTACAAGCACAAGTTCCGAAGATCGCTCTCGCGCCTCCGCCTCCCGTCCTTGTCGCACTCATGGAGCCTTGGATTCCAAAATAGGGCACCGCCACCGCCTCAGGAGGTGCAACAAGGCCAGAGGCACGAGAGCGATCTTCTCAATCGGACAGCTAGAGGGCTAGGAGGGTACACTCTTCAAACCTGTGAACCGCTGAATTACGCTACGAAATACGACAGATTTGGCCAAAACAAGGCATAAGCAGCCAAAAACGACCCCAAAACGACCATTTACGCGAGCCGAGGCGCTCCGAGACGGATTTCAGAGGGGTTGCCCTTAATGGCGCCCCCACAATGGCCGTTACCGAGGCGGAACGCCTGCGACAAACTGGATAGGCCAACCCGCCAAACACTCGTGTGAAGGTGGCTGCCTACCCGGAGAGCACAAGCGCATGGAGAAGCAGGAATTAAATTCCTGGTACCCAAAATTTCGTACCGTCATCCTCCCGAAGAGTTGATTGTGGGGGCACCTTAATGCTCACCGTCATGTCCACGAGACTGTTGTACAGCGTGGAGCTAGAGAAGTGCAGCCATTGATCCACCTTCGCTCTCTTCTTTGGGTCCGCGGGGTAGAGGGCACCGCCGGCGCCATACGCACTGGCGAGGTAGGACACGATAGCATGGCTGTCCGACAGACAGAAGCCGTCGTCGTCGATGGAGGGAAGGTCGTGGATGGAGGTTCCCTGGCAGCAGTGCATTCCACCAATAAGTCTCGTGTCGTTGAATATTCACGGCTTTCGGATGATCACTTTAACGGCGAGTACTGAGTGTTTCACCTACGGAGGACAGATCCACTTCCTTCTGGATGACCAAATCGTCGATACCCAGCGCCCTGATTGTGAGAAGCACCTGCGCCAGTCGCGGCGACAGGGGATGTTGGTACAGCGTGATGGTCATGTTAGGGCGTAGGCCTGAGCTGTAACAGGCAGGTCAGGTCAACTCATGAGACGCGAAGAAAAAGCTATTTCGGAGAGCAGCAGGTGAAGAGAAACACCGAATAAGAAAATGGCCCCACGACTCTGCACTGCGGTAAAACTAAGGCGTAGTGTTACGCCTTTCTTGAAGCGTACGAGTCCGCGCGCCCTTCTTCAAGCGTACATGAGCTCATGCGCTCCTTTACCTAAATGCATGGGGGATATTGACTTGGAGCCAAGGTGCTTGGAGCGTAGTTTGTACCCTTCAAGAAGGGCGTAAAGTGTGGCACGCTTGAAAAAGGCGTACACATCTACGCTTAAATTTTACCGCAGTGTGCACATGTTGAGGAGGAAGACGATCGACCAATGACGCTTTGCTGTTTCCAGTTAAGCTGCCCCGGTCGGTTTCGGGGGCGTTCGGGGCGTTCGGGGCAGCGGGGCAGTCGGGGTGGGGGTGCCGATCACGGGCTCTGGCGCCTCGCATCGGGCACGTCGGCGCGTCGCACAGCGTCGCACAGCGTCGTGCAGCCCCCGTCCACCCCGATCCTTGCCCTGGGGTATATCCCCTTAAGAGGCATCCCATCGGCGCGTCGATCGACCGACCGACCGATCGATCGAGCGATCGGCACGGAGAGCTAAATTATCATCAGGGTGGGTGGATCTATACATTTTTGGAAAGGGGAAAAGACAAGGATTATCATTCTGGAAAAATATTGTCACTTTAAAGCCGTACGTGGAAGCGCTAGATGGCACTGGCACGACCACAATCTCCACTGAAAGCGGCGCCGTCTTTTAGATCCCCTATGTTTTTCCGCTTGCGGCTTTAAAGTGACAATATTTTTCCAGAATGATAATCCTTGTCTTTTTGCCTTTCAAAAAATGTATAGGGCCACCTACGCTTATGCTAATTTAACTCTCCGTGCCGATCGCTCGCTCGATCGACGCGCCGATGGGATGCCTCTTAAGGGGATATACCCCTGATCTGCCCCCGGTCTGCACCCCCACCCCAACTGCCGCGCTGCCCCCAAACGCCCCGAACGCTTCGAAACCGACTGGCCGACTGGGGCAGGCCTAACTGGAAACAGCAGTTCCCTTTTCTTATTCGTGCTCTTTTTCTTCACCCGTTCTCCCGAATAGCTGATGAATGATGACCCCGCTTCCCACCGTAACTCCACCCCTCCAAATACACCAAGCTCCCCTCCCGACTAAGGGCTATGCAACACATAGTGAAGTATGACATCCCTTCGGCCTTCGGCCGAAAATTCTGGAATGCCCCTGGTATTTCGGCACAGGCATGGGTCGAGTCTCGCGCAACAAGTGCTCACAAGTTCGCAGCCCACCGGCCCACCGGCCCACCGGCCCACCACCGGCGCCGGCGCCACCCCCACCGGCTGGGAAATTCCCTCCTCCCCTCTGGTATCGAACTTGGGATTCACTCAGCATGACGTAATCTTTCTGAGGAATGCCGCACGGGACACCAGAAGCCGAACCAGACAGAGAAATAAGAAAGTTCTTCGCAACAAAGTCGGTGCTCGCCTGGGCTTCTCTTTCTAAAACCCGCGATGAGAGCGAATAAGTCACTCACCTTACTGTTTACAGGACTACTATACTGATCCCGTGCAGCGCGTCAGGGCTTGCCGGTTTACCAGACGACGTTCGTTACCATTTGTTTGAACGGGGCTCTGGTCGCAGTCAGTCGGACGAGGAATGGTAACGTGGACAGTCGCGGCGCGCCTCTCTCCGACCCGACCCGCACCAAGCAGTGCCGGGTGCCGGGCCGCAGGCCGCGCTCGGAGGAAGTGAACCTCGAGCGATAAGTGTGTGACGGGCTTAAGTATATGGGGGCTCCTCCTTATCACTCCGTACCACCTCACCCCGCCATGAGAAAGCGGCCGGTCAGAGAGAGAGAGAGAGAGAGGGAATACTCCCGCCCCGCCCGCGCCATGCATGAGCTCTTTGAGGGAAGAGTATTGACAACCCAACAAGAACTCCGGAAGTGGCTTTAGAATATTTGCTGAACCAGGACTTTTGGCGTTTCGTCGAATCAACGTCGACTAGACGTAGAATCGACGCGAGGGGTAAACAACTCTGAATTCGGTGTACAAATTTCGTGAATTTGAATTGATTTTGTCTGAATTGAATTCGTTTTGAATTAGCTTTGAATTTTTTGAATTTATTGCGAAGTTTTTTGAAATTATTGTGAATTTGTTGTGAATTCACTTGAATTCGTTTTAAATTCGCTTGACTTTGTTTTGAATTCGTTTTGAATTCGCGTGAATTAGTTTGAATTAGTGTGAATTTTGAATTAGTGGTGTAATTCGGAGTTATTTACCCCTCGAATCGACGGCTCACGTGTTTTCACCAAGTCCTGCGCTCAAAGCAAAGCACTCCGAACTCCAAAATGCGTGAATGGTGCGGTGCAATAACACCTAATTAGGTGGTAAAGTGTTAAACTATTTACTACGTAACTTCTTCAGCATGGTACTTCTCCGTCGATTTTTCGTCGATTTCCCTTCGATGCCCTAGCGAATTTTTGAAATAAAAAGTTAGATAAACTGTGATATTGTTCGCCAAAATTACACTTTAAAATTCTTACGAAGAAAATTCTTCGCAGCGTTGCGAAGCATTTGGCTGCTTCGTAAGGCTTCTGGGCTATCTAATTAGGCGTCGCTGAGGCGAGAGCGACGAAAGCGACGAGAGCGACGAGAGAGAAGGCGACGAGAGCGCTGCGAAGACGAGTCAGGACGGGTGAAGGGGTGATGAACTGTTAATCTGCATCTGTTTCAAAGCGGTATATACCTGTACCGACCGTCCTGACTCGTCCTCACATCGCTCTCACCGTCTTCGCTCTCGTCGCTCCCGTCGCTTTCGTCGCTCTCGCCTCAGCGACGCTTAATTAGATAGCCCATCCGCAATACGAAGTATTTTCTTCGCAAGCCCCGTCTTGCGAAGAAATTTCTTCGCACACTACGAAGAAAATGTTTCGCAATACAAAGCAGCCAAATGCTTCGCAGCTTACGAACGATTTTCTTCGCAATGCGAAGCATTTCTTCGCAAGGTTTTAACAGTGTATGCATATTGAGAAAGCGATATACGTGGTTCGAGTACGAGTTCAACAAAATTTAAGCTGACGATACAAGAGTAACACCAAGGGGCGTAGCATGATAGAAAGTCATGGTCCCCGATCCCTATGTATCCGTATGTGATGTGGTAGCGTAGTGGATAAGACACCAGGCCTGGAGAGTCGAGAAGGGGGGCGAATCATTAGAAATTGTGTCTAAGGTAGCTCAAAACAGAACCAGTCCGCCCCCTGGGCTATACCATCACCGCCACGAAATATTTTTTCGATTGCTCGGTGTGGCTCTCCTAATAATATGTCGCGAACGCGACCGTGTATGGAAGAAAATAGTTTGTTTTTTTTGTAGATCGTAGAGCTATCGCGTGACCTTGTGCGTGACCTTGGAGCTGAGATCTCGAAGGTCAAAGTTCAAAGGTCAGGCCTCCACAAAATTTTCGAATTTTGAATTTTGGACCATTGCATTGGATAGATAAAAGCCGTACAATTTTTTAATTTGGCTACATTTGGGGGTCTCAGAGCACTGGAAATGGTCCAAAAATGCGTTCAAACTTTTATTTTTGAAAATTTTCATAGCCACCATTTTGACGGATTTTTTTTCGAGCCCAGCACGATGTTCCTGACCATATTTACCAACTTTTTTGTGTCGGTACTTTTTTTTTACCTAGCATGGTTTTCGAGTTATATAAGCTCAAAAATTGGTCTGCACGGGTTCAAAAATGGACCAAAAGTCTGGCCAGCCCAAACGGCTCGGCCGATCGACACCAAATTTATAGGGGAGGTGGGAGCTGTTACGAAGAGTGTTCACGCGTTTCCCGCTCGTTGTGCGTTGAAAACTTTCCGAGTTATGACCGTTCAAAAATTTGAACGTTCAAAATTTTGTACTGCTCTAGCGGGCAAACGGTTTGAGTCACAGTGGTCGGACTGAAGGTGGACACTAAAGCCATAAAGAGCTACGAAAAGGGCCCATAACGATTGGTTGGGACTAAGAAAAAGTGTGTTCAAAGTTGAACATTTTACACTTTGCTGTAACTTTTGAACAAGTAGTCGGATCGTAACCAAATTTTGGTGGTTTGTAGATTTTGAAGCGCCCGTCATTTTTTGTCATGGTGTAAAACACTCTAAAATTGGTCTAAATGCGCCAAAATGCGAGTGTTCCACTTTGCATTATGGTTTTTTCGTCTTTTATTTGTGATTGGAGGGTCGCACGTCAAATCAGGTTTCACCGTTTTCTTCGTCTCGTCGAGATCTACAAGATGCAAAAAGGGGGATCTCTCTAGCTCAATTAGGTAAAAAGTTATGGTGTTGTAAAAAATAAACTTATAATGCAATGCGGGTTTGCCTACCCACTGGTTTGCAGGCGCTCGGATCTCGCTTAGCGAAGTCAAGCAGCAGGGCCCCTGACACGAATTTGTATGGGTGACCGCTGGTCCCGAGGCTCGACTGAGGGCTTTTGCTCAGGACAGGGGGCCCACTCTTACCATGAAGTGGTACGAAAAGGGGGCATAACGATTTGTTGGGACTAACAGAAAGTGTGCTCAAAAGGTGTTCAAAGTTGAACATTATAAACTTTGCTGTAACCTTGAACAAGTTGTCGGATCGTTACCAAATTTTGACAGGCTGTAGATAATGATGCTCCCGTCATTTTTTGTCATGGTGTAGAACATTCTAAAATTGGTCTAAATGCGCCAAAATGCGAGTGTTCCACTTTGAATTATGGTTTTTTAACCTTTTATTTGTGATTGGGGGGTCACACATCAAATCCGGTTACACCGTGTTGTTCGTCTCGTCGAGATCTACAAGATGCAAAAAAGGGGATCTCTCTAGTTCTCCATGACAGCGTCAATTTTGCGAGTGAACTCTTCCCTCCCGACAGTAAAAATTTGTGGTTTAAGTTTCCAGTAAATAAACGCCTGTCGTCTTGCGAGTAGGCAGCGCCGCTCAGCTGGAATGCATTGTCGGTTGCCTATGTTGCGCGCCGCCGCGCCGCCAACTTAAGTCCTAGACCAGGCGCGTATGAAGAGGGGGGCGCGATCTCCCCCCCCCCTGTGGCCTCTAGACAGCCGCCTGAAAGGTAGGCAAATTGTGCTACAAAACCCCTGTATGTAGGCAACCTGAAGGGCACCGCCCCCCCTGTCGGTCGGACCTGAATACGCCCCTGTCCTAGACTCTAGAAAGGGGATCCAGACTTTTCAATGTTTCTCACTCATAGAGAAGAA
Organism: Frankliniella fusca; assembly: GCA_029379305.1. Classification (NCBI taxonomy): domain Eukaryota; kingdom Metazoa; phylum Arthropoda; class Insecta; order Thysanoptera; family Thripidae; genus Frankliniella; species Frankliniella fusca. The sequence continues at coordinate 75,849 of JAHWGI010001360.1, read as the reverse complement.
ATATTTCTTACCAACGTATTCTGAATGCATCGATACTCAAACTCAGCACAAACAGCGTCCTCGGAAATCAAGCGAATCTGGAAACCGGACCTCGAGCGGGGCCATTCCGCCCAATAGTAGAGGAAGATAGGGGGAGGGGCGGGGGCACGCTCTCGGGAGAGAGAGAGAGAGAGGGGGGGGGGCGTCTGGTCTTCCCCTCTTCTCCCTTCCCGACACCTATCCGTTCCCCATTCCCCCCGGTCGCCCCGGTCCCCCGCAGGGGAAAATTAGCAGGCTACGACGTATTTCTCTGGTACGCACATCTATTGTACCGTGATACGTCCGTATGGCTAAACCAAGGCAAACATTGCTTAGATTAGCATTAACTTTACAATTCTCAGAAACCGAAACATGTCTAGGGCGATCCAGTTGCGCTAAAATGGCCCATCGCAGGTGCCTAAAACACTTTGTCGAAAAATGGCGTGCGATGTTGTAGAGTGATGGACCCTGTTCGAAATCGAGTCAACCCGGCAACCTCATCGTGCTCAAAATACCAAAGCCATCCGATTTGTGAGGCCTAAAAGCTTTCAGATGAACTTATTTTGAAATAAAATAGCATCCAAATGTATTTCGGGTCTTCAAGGAGGAGAAAGTTAGCATAAAATTGAGAAGTGCGCCAACGCTCGTTCAGCGATTGGTCTCACTTCCGACACTCCATCGGACCACCCAACCTCACAACAGTGAACAGTGCACTTGTGAAGGATCTCGATGTCGGAGACGTGTTCGTAACAGAAAATGAAGTGAAAAATACAGTGATCCATGGACGTTTAAGTTTACGCGAAAGACAGATCATCAAGGATTAATGGCGAAAGTTTACGGCCCGTTGAAAATTAAACACATGTGGCACCATTTAGGCTAAAACAGTGAAAGAAGCGGGCGACAAAGTGGGTTTCGCCCGTCACGGGTTCCAAGATGGCTGGTATTTGAAGGCCTCTTTGTCCCTCATGTCACTATGAAAGTTGATTCCTTTTGGACAATCAAGAAAAGAGCGAGGTGAGACATCATCTACAGCAGCGCTAGACACAATTGCGTTGCGCCCCGCACGACTGTTGCCAGTTATGCCCTCGGGAGGGGCCCCAAAATGAGGTCTAGGTTGCCCCCGACCGTGTCGTGCCCCGTATTGTTTTCATTCCATATGTTGTCTTTTACTCAACACGCATTTCATTTGAATCTCAACGTTTTGTCAGAAGACTGTCTTTCCTCCCATTCTATGATCTGAACTCCTTCGAGTTTTCAAAGAGTTACCCATTTAGGGTATCAGTTGCTATGTAAACTGTGGTTGCGGTTGCTGCAGCACAGGCGCCGCTTGTTTACCATTGCCGCTGCTGGTGATGTTCCACTTTCTTTATTGAAGTGTTGCTCATTTCGGCAGGATAGGGATTTTCGTATGACATTCTTCCTAAATATTATTTCATCCAATTGTTCCCTCCGTTTAACGGATCCGGCTTAAGCAAGTTGGGACTTGGTCGTGATGTCAACAAGTTGACCCTGCGGTACACCTTATGGAGACCCTCTTCATTAGTAAGGTTATAACGACCCAAATCAATGACCTGAGGAAGGTACCCTCTCGAAATCTCAAGTGTGCAGGAGCATTTTGCTTTAGTCCAGTGCACTTACTTTCATGTTTGTTAACAATTTCATTAGTATTGTATTATGATAAAAGCATTGGGTTAGAATCATGCGTCAAACTGGTGGATAGATGTAGACATGTATGCAAAGTTTCTTACCCCTTTTCTTTTTATGTCATTTTCCATATCCAGTATTTTGTGGGTTTTTGTAGCATTCTCGATTTTCTATCTGATGGTGTTATTTGATCATAAGTTTGAATGGACAGTGGAATTATGTGTGAACATCATTCAGGAGGTTTTGAATTATTTTTGTGTGCTCAGGCAAGATTCTATCATCAAGCGTCATGCTGATAAGGGAATCTAGACTGGGTATGTAACAGGGATTAATTTTAGCTCTTTAGTGTTTTAACTACAACTATGAGGTGGCGTATGTGCATGCATACATTAACTTCATCCAATCAGTACTTCCCCTAAAATTTCATTGTTAGGTTCACCTTGAGCAGTGGTGGAGTGCGTGTTTGGTGGAGGGGTTGTGATTTTAAATCCGTTTTATATTTTGCTTGTAATGAAAAAGCATATAACTGAAGTAAAAGCAAGAAGAAATGCTACCTAACAATTGTCTGCTCGTAGGCAGTTTTTGCACACATCTGGTGTTTCCATTTAAATGAATTGTTTTTATTGTGTATTTTGTTGCTGTCACCGATTCTTTCAGGGTTATCACAGGTTTGGGAAACCTTGTAAACCTGAAAAAGTCAGTTAATTTGAAAATGGTCAGGGAAGTCAGGGCAAAACTGATAAAAGGTTAATTCCTTAATGAGAAAAAGTGTGTTTATTTTTTATTTTTTTTTCTATTGTGTTTCTCTCCTTTTTTTGTGACTATATTCAGCAGAACAACTCATTTTGTGTTCAAAGTGTCATTGCTGAATGTGGCTTCCTCATGCAAATCAGAATAGAGTCTCAGGGCACCTTATTTTTTCCCCAAAATGTATCGTTTGCTTGAGGAAGTACGCTTAAAAGTCAGGGAGAATTGAAAAGAATTGGTCTGGGCATTAGGGAAAAAGTCAGGGACATTGAAAACACCATATGTGTGGCAACCCTGATTATCATTGTATTTCTGAAAGCTTTCAATTCACCATCACTTTTATGAATTCAAACAGTTGTAAAGTAATTTTTGTGGACATTTTTTCAGCTTATGTTTGCCCTTTTTTTACCTATCACATTTTTCTAGAGGGGAGGTTTATGTTACCAATGTTCCAGTGTGTTTGAGTAATATTAATATCATAACAAATTGTAGCTTAAGGTAATCTACACATTAAAATAACGTTTTTTTTTCGGTTTCATAGAATAATCTGTTTTTATAGGGAAAGCTTGGTGCATGGAAACTTATTTGCTTCTGTTTTCTTTTATTAAGTCATTCACTTCTTCCACTATCTGAGCTAGCAATAATAGCTTCGTTTCTACACAGAGGATCAATTTTTGTTTATTCCATCAGTGCCTAACTTATTCTGCAAATCCTAATTGTGTACATAGTTTTTAATTGGCTAAATTGATCTGATCCTTCCTACCACTTTATATTTACAATGTTTTTTTTTTTCTTTTTCTTTTTGAACCCTAGGGAAACTGTGACATGTTCATCCATTGCCCTGGAGCGAACACTGGCGTGTCCCACGTTCACAAGAAGCGGAAGTTGGACCCCAGCCCTCAAGTCGGGCAGGTAAGTTGCGGTCACCAATAATTTATTGTTGAATATGTAACCAGTTTGCGGTCTGCTAGACCTCATTCATTCCTCAAAACATTTTCTCAGAATTTAGTAATCAATGTCAGAGAATTCATAAATTAAATATTAAGATGTTGTACATCTCTTACTTTGAGTGCTGAACTTTCCTTCAATTAGAAAATATTTGCTGCATTTTTTATACTGTTTGAAAATTTTTATCAACATACTGTGTAAAGAGAATAGTATGACAGGAAATTCATCAACTTTATCAGCGTGGGAATGCCAGCGTGGGAAATTTTCTCAATGTCAAAAGCACATGATAGTTTTTCTTGCTCTGATTTCAAAATGTTGGAATTCTGTGTTTCTTATGGAATCTTTCAATTCATCTCCATATTAATTTAAACTTTTTTCATTGCTCCTTTGTCATGTCTTTTCCTTAAAACTCTACAAATTTTTTGAAAAGATTTAAATTCATATTAATTTAACATACGTATTTCTACATGTATATCTTCGTCTCGTACTTTTTCCTTAAAAAACTACAAGCTGTCATCTCAAGCTGGATCAAACCAGAAGAAGGACTTCTCAGCGGCAGTTCTTTGATCTTCAATATTAAATTCTCTTCAATTCGATACTTTGTTTGTTTTGTCTAGTTGATATAATTAAGAGCCATATTTTAAAAATGTTATAAGCTGTAATCAAAATTAATATTTTTCACAAGAATTAAAATTAGAGGAAATATTCAAGAAGAACTTTAGAGAGATACGCTATTATTCATTTGTCACGGCTCATGCTGTGCCCCCAGGCGGATTTGGCTGTGCTGCCTGATGGGCTCTACAATTTGAACGAGGCATCTGGCCTTCATCCAGTGACGAAACTTTCAACTACCACTGAGCAACAATTGCAGCATCACCCTCTCCCTACTGGTGCTGCTAAGCATGCTGTACAGCGAAGCCCCAACAACATCCCGCAGACTTTTGTGCGTGCTTCTACTATAAAATTGCTTGACACCTATCAGCGATGTGGACAAAAGGTGCGCACAAAGCAGTGCGTAGGGCAGCAGAACAACTCAAGGGTTTGTGGCATTTTGAATGCTCTCTTAAAATTTTTATAATATTTGAGTTCTGATCGTGAGAAGTCAGAGCTTATGACAATAATTCTTCAGTAATTTTTCCCCTTGTTAAATACGCTCAGTAGACTGTGCTCTTTTAGTCAGTACTAAGTAGAAGAATAATAAGTGCTTTCTCAGTTCAGTCATACATTAATGCAAAATCAGGAGAACAGCACTTAAGTTTTTCTTTTTTGATTCCTTTTCATCAATTTTTCCCAAAATGTAAAGAATTTGAAGCTCAAATCCTGTGGGCCGGTTGAACTTTGTCTGTCACACTAAGTATCTCACTACTTTATATTTGAACACTGCTTTCACAATCTGGTACTAGAGAAATAAGAATATTGAAGTTTTAGAAGTTCACAACTTGAAGTTAAAGTCATCTTTGCATCAATTTGTCTAAACTCCTTTTATGAAAATGAAATCTAATTTTTGTTATGTTTGAGATAGTTGCAATGTATCGTTAAATGCCTTCGTTTCATTTTGTAGTGTAGTTTTATCTCAATGATGATTACTCTGGACCTTTACAATTTTGAGGGTATGTTTCTGACGTTTGAAAAGGCCTTAACTTTATTCAAATCTGTTTTTGTTTTCATATAGGAGCTATGTGCCTTGCTAGTGGATCCTATTACTAAAATTTACCACTGTTTGTGTCCGAAACGTTTTGTCAAATATTTTATGTCAAATGCTTGTTTGTCCTAAACAACATGTCCAGCATGACCTGGGCCCATAAAGATATGTCCATCAATTTCTCATGTCCATATTAAATTTGATAGAAATTTTGGAGAATACCATGATGAGGAATTTTTTGCTGGAGAATGCCGTTATTTGGAATTTAAAGATGCAGTGACAAAAGTACCCATAGTTTGAACTGTCTTAAGTGCTAGCACTCTTCTTACAATTTTCATGAAATTTTAATAAAAAATCAATCAACTGTTAAAAGCAGAGTTTTACCACCTCATCAAACTCTTCTGCATATGGATATGAAAGATAAAAGATGAAAAAATAAAGTTTTTGAATTCCGGTCATGTTGTACTGGACAATTAATGTTGGACGTGAAGGACTTACCAATATAAGGGCAAAAAATTAATGGACAAAAAGTTCTGGACGAAAGGGTCATGGACTAATTGTCGTAGAACCCTACTGTCACAGTAATCAATGATACAAAAACAGGTTTGATGAGGGAGAAGCCTGACTTGCTATTTTGCCATCCTATATCGTGTTATGTCATTTGTTTTTCAGCGCAAGTCGTGCGAGCGCGAGGGTAATGGTGATAGTGTGGCCACGGCGACAGCAGCTCCAACAACGACGGCGCACAGCAAAGGGGGAGGAGGGGGTGCGGCAGCCGCAGCGGCCCCTCAAGGCTCCTCCTCTGCAGATGGCGACTACCAGCTGGTCCAACATGAAGTGCTTTACTCCAACACCACGCAGTATGAGGTGTTGGAGTTTTTGGGACGGGGGACCTTTGGACAGGTCAGTTATAGATTTTTTCTTTTGACTTTTTGCAATTGCTTTAGCCAGCTATTGTTGTTAACAATATTATTCTTCAGGTGGTGAAATGCTGGAAGAAAGGCACAAATGAAATTGTTGCCATCAAAATCCTCAAAAACCATCCATCATACGCTCGCCAGGGACAAATTGAGGTTTGTGCAAGGTTCTTCACCTGCAGTTTTCTCCCTCATTATTGCTTCTGTTTTTCCCCACTTAAACCTTGCTGCGCTTTCTGTTTTAGGTTGGCATTCTGTCTAGGCTTGCTCAGGAAAATGCTGATGAATTCAATTTCGTACGTGCTCTGGAAGGCTTCCAGCACAAAAATCACACCTGTCTTGTTTTTGAGATGCTGGAGCAAAACTTATACGATTTCCTTAAGCAGAACAAGTTCTCTCCTCTGCCCCTCAAATTCATACGTCCCATTTTACAACAGGTTCTTACAGCACTTCTCAAACTTAAGGTTTGTTAATCATAGGCTAGAATTCTGTGTTTTTCTCTTTTGAATTACACATTACCTGTACATTTACACCCTCTTATTTATCCCTTTTGGGTCTCATAGCAACTGGGGTTAATTCATGCTGATCTTAAACCTGAGAACATTATGTTGGTTGACCCTCAACGACAACCTTACCGAGTCAAAGTTATTGATTTTGGAAGTGCCTCTCATGTTAGTAAAGCTGTCTGCAATACATATCTCCAGAGTCGGTACTATCGAGCCCCTGAAATAATACTAGGCAAGTTTATGGAGATATTCTTTGGAACTGTGGTACTTCTGTTTTGAGTGTTTGTTTAACTTATTTTTGAACTATGCGTTTTAGGTTTACCATTTTGTGAAGCTATCGACATGTGGTCATTGGGCTGTGTGGTGGCAGAACTGTTTCTTGGTTGGCCATTATACCCTGGGTCTTCAGAGTATGATCAGATAAGATACATCAGTCAAACGCAAGGTCTGCCCACTGAGCACATGTTAAACAATGCTTCTAAAACTCAAAAATTTTTCTACCGAGATACTGATAGCACTTATCCATTTTGGAGACTGAAGGTATGTGTGTCACACTCTTACATCATACTGTATAGCATTTTTCTCACTATAATTTTCTGAAAAACTTTCATTTGTAGAGTATTAATTTATCTTTCTTTTTTCTTTCTTTTTGCTTTAGACTCCAGAAGAACATGAGGTGGAAACTGGAATCAAGTCAAAAGAGGCGAGGAAGTACATATTCAACTGTCTTGATGACATTGGCCAAGTTAATGTTCCCACTGATCTGGAAGGTGGGGAGCTTTTGGCAGAGAAGGCTGATCGACGTGAATTTATTGACCTTCTTAAAAGAATGCTTACCATGGACCAGGTGGTAATATCCCTTCTTTTTCTGTGGAGAAATTCTGTGTGTTTATGATTTTTTCATTGAGTTACTCAATGATAAATATACTTTTATTTTTTCTAGGAACGGCGCATCACGCCAGGAGAAGCTCTAAACCATTCCTTTGTCAATCTGGCCCATTTAGTTGACTACGCGCATTGCAACAATGTGAAAGCCAGTGTGCAAATGATGGAAGTTTGCCGAAGAAATGCCTACAATTCCACAAGTTCTGGTGGTCATCATCAACCGGCAGCTGCTGCTCCATCACTCGTCGCTAGCTTTGTTCCAAACTCAAATGGAAATGTGACCTTAACATTCAATAACAATCAGTTGACCAATCAACTTACTAATCAAGTATGTATAATCTCTTAACATATTGATTGTCAAGTTCCTTTTTTTTTTTTCTGGTAACCATACAATCTTAATCTTCCATTATTTTCAGTACCAGCTGTATAATGGAAGGCAACGTTACCCAAGTCACCAGTTGGCTATCAACTCCATTCTCTGTCCACCTGGTTATCAAGGGATGGCTTCACCGACTAAACACCTTACAGTTGTTACCCAACAACCACCACCCCAGTTGCAGATTCAGCCACCCATCATATCCCAACAGGTACATGATTTCTTCATTTCCTAATCTCTAGCTCTTTGTAATTTAACTGTGCAAGTTCTGTACCTAAAAATTTGCATCCATCTATCTTTTAGGTTGGAAGCCAGCAGCAGTATGTTCCAGTCCCTGTGTCTGTAATGGAGCCAAATGGTCGACAAATGTTATTAACGAACGCTGTGCAGACATCTTGGCCTGCCAGCCGACAAATGGCTCTTGTTCCATCATGGCAACAGTTATCAGGCCATCAAGGTGCAATACAACAACCACTATTATCTGACGCAGGAGATTGGAGTAGATCTCTTATTGTTGATTCTGGTGCTCTTCTCCAAGTAGGTTCAAGCCACCAAAAGATCAACTATGCTTGAAGTAAATTCTCATGTATTAACATGTGTCATTCTAAATTTTTAGGAGCAACGTCCAGTTTTCCCAGTTGATGTGGCTGCGGAAGTTTATACAGCTGGTGATTCTAGTTTAGTGGATGGTAGCTGGGCAAATGTAGGAGGAAGTAATTCAACCTCAACTAGTGGCAGTGGCAGTAAGAGAGGAGTGTCTAAGTCCAGCCAACAACAGACTGCCTCGCAGCACCATCACAACCACCATCACAGTCATCTGCTGACTGTACCAAATGGTTCGCATGCAACTGCACAGCATAGGCAGGACCATAGATCTGAACATCGTGCTACTGATGGCAAAAAGGAGCAGACTCAACTTAGCCCTGTGAAGAAGAGGGTCAAAGAAAGCACACCACCTTCAGGTAAGTTGATATCAAGAAGTATGTGTTTTACAGAAAAGAATCTGTGGCTTATGTATTGCTTTTTCAGATTGTGCTAATGGAAGAGTTCCTAGAAGGCATTCGCCTAATGAAAATAACCAGTGGCAGCAGCAAGCTGCTAATCCTACCCGCCATACTCATAGAAGACAGGTATAAAAACTGAAAACAGCTGCTATAACATATATTAAGACGAAGTATTGTTTATTTCAATTTGTATTTCTGCTGCTTTTGACCTCTGTTTCATTGATTATTTTCAGGGACACTCAGCACTCTCTGGACGCCAACACACAATTACTATTGTGGACACACCTTCGCCAGCTGTGTCAGTCATTACAATATCTGACAGTGAGGATGAATCGCCTTCAAAATGGTGAGATACCTTCCTAACATACTGTTCTTTTGATTTCTGTCATTCAGCAAATTCACTTTGTCCTCTCCTTTCTTTTATTTAGCACTGCATCTGCAACTCAGACAACCAATGTTGCTACTGCAAATCGAGCTGTTGCATCTAATACAGCGGCCGTTGCAGTAATACCTGCTACAATTGCATCTGCTACTACTGGTGGTGTTGCAACCAGTGGAGGCAATCGACATTGTGCCAATGTCATATCATGTGTTACTGTAGCTGATAGTGATGGTGAAGATCATCGCAGTCCTGCCAAACATTCAGTTCTGCTCCAACAACAGTATCAACTCCAGCAGAAGCAGCAGCAACAGCAACAACATCTTCCTGTTCAGTCTCAGCAGCATTCCTCATACCATCATTCTCAGCAGCAAGCCCACCACAATCAGACACATGTCATTCATCAAGTGAAACACGAGCCAAACCATAGGTATGTCTGCTACCCTAAATTTCAGCATAGCTTCTCATTTATATCTTAAGTAAGGTAATGTCAATTGTCCCATGTATTGGGTTACATCTTCTTTGACTATCAACTTAAAGACCTAATTTAAAAACAAATACTTCCTGTCTCAAACTAAAATTTCTCCTGTGCTCCTAAGATATTTACTAACTTCACCATTGCATGAATGGTGTTACGGCTTTACTGTAAACCTTGTGTAGTAAGAGGCATGTTTGTGTACTGTCTCTACAGCTCAAGCTATGTTTCGAGCACTCCTTCACATTCTCAGAAGAAGCGACTGCTCTCCAAAGTACAGTCAGACTGTGGATTACTAGGGGTTGGCATGGGTCAAGGCACTAATGTAATTGCCAGCATACCCCCTGATCAAGTTATGAATCAGGCTTCAGAGTATTCTACAATGACTAGTTCCAGTACCGGCCACAGCACAATAACTCATAGGTACTGCCCACCATTAGTATTGTGTTGTATTGAACTTTACTCGTAGTACAATTCTCTGTTTTACGAAAGATGTAGTGTAGTTTGATCTCAAAATCATTGCATGAACTGTGTGGCATTCCATGCAATGAAAGTATTTTGTGGGCAGTCAAATCAACCTTTGTGTAAAAACTAATGTATTTTTCATCATGTGATCTATGATGACCCTTGCAACAAATTTGAAGGCTCCTCAATTATTTAAAAGTGAAAAGCTTGCTAATTTTTAGTATTTCTTTTTTCCATAGGGACTACATGGTACCGCAGAACCAACATCAGTCGCATAGTCATCAGTCAAGTCAACAGTCTCAGGCCCACCAACAGCAGGCGCACCAGCAGGCTGCTCAACAACAGGCACAACAGCAAGCTCAGCAGCAGGCCCAGCAGCAAGCTCAACAGCAGGCGCAGGCCCAGGCCCAGGCCCATCAGCAAGCCCAGCACCAGGCTCAGCAGCAGGCGCAGCAAGCACAGCAGCAGGCGCACCAGCAGCAGCAGGCACAGCAGCAACAAGTACTGCACACAGGTTGTCATGCGGGGAACTGCAAAGACATGGCAGTCGCTGTCAGCTCGGGCTCTGGCTACCATTATGTCACCACATCGTCAGCAGCGCCCATACCTGATCAGCACATTGTTTATGCTAGGTGGTATTATCTACTAACACAAGATCCTCTTGTTTTGACAAGTTCGTTTATATCCTAATCAATCAACTCCTTACTTTACAGTGCTGACAAACGCATGTCTTGGGCACCACCTGCTGCGCACTCTGGACGGGACTTCTTAGCCCCGCCATCTGCCCACAGCATGGCATATCATAGCCGTCACAAGCGAGAGCCAACTGCATCTGCTGTGTCTGTACCTGTTGTTACACACAGAGATTATCCCAAGGAGTATACACAACCACCTGCAGCTCACAACAACAGAGGGGGAACCTGTGAGTGTGGGCAGAGATCAACATCTTCTGGCAAAATCTTGGACTAGTGCAGCCCTGCATCAGGGTTATAGGTAAGATCAGTATTCCATTGTGATTTTTTTTTAACTTGTCTCTAGACTTTACTTATGTCATTTTTAAAAAATATCTCCATGAGCAGAATATGAAAATGATGTACTGTACTAGTATTGAATAATATCAAGGTAGATTATTTAGGAGACAGCTATATCCATTAAGTTTTGAAAAAGTGGAGCTAGTCACTCTTAGTAACGCAGGACCTTCTGATGCCAGTTTCCTCTCATGGCAGAACTGTTTTATATCTATGTAAGATGCTGCTTATTTACACTTCAGGACCTTTGTGCAAGTGTGTGATAGTGTTATGCTATTGTTTTACTCCGTGAACACCTGGGCTTTTCATTGTGGGAGAACGGAAGCCAAATTAATTTTTCACAGAACATGAGGTCCTGGCTGTACATTGAGCAGCATCTTACAGTTGCTGTGAGATCCTTTGCCTCTTTTCCCCTTTCTCCCTCTCTCTCTTACTTAAGTGGCTTACAGAAGGGACAAAAAAACTGATGTGAGTGATTGCCTTTTTCAGCCGGCACAGTTCGGCTCACTTGTCTCCGCAGCCTCTCGGCCACGCTGCCGCTGCTGCCGCAGTGCACGCAGCAGCAGCTGCCGCCGCGCACACACGACTCTCTCCACAACACCCGCATCAGCTGGCTGCAGCCGCGGCCGCGGGCCAACCCTTAGGACAGCCTTTGGGCCAGCCCTTGTACCATCAGTCTGATTTGTATCGTCGTCCAACGGTGTATGTCACCACAACTCAGCCCGCCTACCTGCCCACGGGGCACCAAGTTCCACCTTTTACCACAGGGTATGAGTTCAACTTGCAAAGATGATGCTCATGCTTTGTTTGTTGCTGTTTTTTTTTGTTTTTTTGTTTGTTTGTTTGTTTGTTTTTGTTTTTATTTTTTCAAGCTAATATTTATTACATGCTTTGGCTTTTCACCTTTCACACATAGCATTAGGATGATGTGAACAGCTGCAAATGGTTTACTAACAGATGTGATAATTTTCACTAACATGGGTTTATGTCCACAGTTAATTTTTTTCCTGGGTTAGTCATGTAGTAGATTGTAGAGCATGCTATGCAACTTCCGTAATTGTGCATCTAGATCTTCAATGAAAAGTTACTGTTAAAAGCCAATGTGTATTTTGATAATTTTTGGATTTGTACGGAACTTTAGGAGGTATAGATTTTCACATCACATTTGCATTTAGAGTTTGTGGTTGGAATATGGTATTGATTCATGTTATTCTAGTTGGATGCACTGCTGCTTGTGGCTTTGTTGCTTGAGATTCAAAAGAAAAGAAAAATAACATTTTTTGTTATTGTCAGCTCAGCTTAAGCATTTTCACGGAAAAGTGATGATATTTTGCACTTAATTTATTGTCTTTTTGCTTGCTTTGGATTGTGGTCCTCATATGTTCTGAGGCAATGTTTGTCCTTTTCTAGTTAATATACTAGGTTAATATCATTCTCTATCTGTTTCAGACGGGCTCTTCCGCCACCTGCTCATCATGCTAGCGCTCGGCCTATGATTGCATCTCACGCTGCGCATCCCCTTCCAGCACACATGCAACCTGCTGTGTTTTCGTCTCACACTCAGGTTGCTGCATCTTATGGGTTTGCCCCTTTGAGTCCTGCCAAGACGCAATATCAGCCTGGCCTCTGGTTTTCTGAATAGGTTAGTGGATATCTTGTCAGTTTCATTTGAATTTTCCTCCTCTTCACTCCTCTCCTTAAACTTAATTTTAATGTACCTTATTTTTTTCAGGAGCGCCACTGTTAGGACTGATGGCCACTGTAACTGACCCATGCACAGACATTCTTTACTTTCTTGCATGTTATCTAATTTGGTGTGCTTTGTACTTAGCTTTTGCTTCTCAAATATGTTATTCAGGACTATTATGGTTCCAAGTGTGATCCTCAAATCATTTGTTCCATGGTTTCTATGGTAAATTACTTTGCATTGTCTATGTGGAGATGTTAATTCTTAAACATAGAAGCTGCATCAGGTCGTGATAATGTGCTATAGATTTTTGTCAAAATGAATTATGTTTAGGATCAAATTAGTTTGTGATGTGTTTTTTAGATACTGTGATACAGATGTTCAAGCAAACAATACTTTTAACTAAAATTTTTGGATATGGAAGAATCACTTTTTGTGAAGGAAAATGGTTATTTTCTGGGTTAAAGTATTGACACTTTTAGATTGCGCACACAGTTGATAAATGCAATTTTATCATCTATGTTTTATGTAATATTTATTTCTTTTTTCAATCTAAACACTGATAGTGAAATGTATTGAAGTATACATTGCTTGTTTTCATTTGCTTTGTTTGTTTTGCATTTGAGAAGAATTGTAATTAACCTTTCTTGTTAGTGTTATCAAAATGGGAATTTTTTCCCAATGTTATGTGTTGGTGTGTCTTTTATAACCATTCCTTCAAAGTTTGGAGCATCAAGTTTGCTTTTGCTTGCCTTATGTTGTAAATAGACATATTTATTCTGTTCTTAACAGTAGAATGTGAATTAGTCATTCATCATCACTTTATTGTTTACATTTATTATCTCAGGGGCTGAGCACATTTTTTGTAAGACATGTATTGTTTCAGGAGAGCTAAAGAGTATTAGTGAGTGTTCAGTTAATAATCTTATGCTTGTATCGGAAACAGTTTTGCCTTTGTTTCTCTAAAAAACAAGAAAAAGGAAAAGAAAAGAAAAACACGTTCATAGCTTTACCCCTGTTAATTTCATTGTCACATCATCATTTTTTTTTGTATTTTTTTTCCCCATTCTCTTTGACATGTATTTCATCGCTGTCTTCACTTTGATTGACTATTGTCTCTTATCATGATGTAATGTGCTTAGTACTTTTTTACCTTGTAGGCTGAGCCGAGACAGAAAACTGTCTGTGAATAAATTCATTAGTTTAATGGAAAATCATGTTATTAGCTAATTTTGCATGTGAGCATTGTGCTATGATAATTAAATTGTTCAGAACCTCTATTACTTATGGTTATTTGCTCTGGGAATGTAGAGTTGACCAGTCAGGTCTTGCTTTGGTTTGGTACTGTTTGGATTTGTAAACCTAAGTGTTATTACAATAGTACTGTACTTCTACTTTCAATTGCATTTTCAAGTCATGAATTGCAGATATACAGTATATAGATATGGGCTCTTTTCTCCTTGTGCAGCATCATGTTAATTCTAAATAACTGCTAGCAATATTCTTACCAAGGGTAATGTCTAAACTCCGTATTTTTGGAGTCACATCTCAATAATCAAAAGATTTGTCAGTGTGGTTTGCATTTTAACTGACATCGGTGTTGTCTATTTTGTCTCTCATATTATTTGTTATCTTTGTGGTCTCTATAACCAATACCAGCTTCATAGACAAACTAATTTTGTTGTGACATTGAAAGCCTTCTCAAAAGACAAAATCAGGGAAGGCTTCTCTGGTCCAAGATTGTTGAGTGGCACTTGTTTGATCTCCAATCTCTCATTGCCTCCCCTATTCATAACATTTCTGTTCAAGATTAGCTTGGTAGCTCCTTCAAATTGTTCTGTCAGATGGTTGCTCATGTGTGAATCACCAACATATCAAAACTGATTACGGTAAGATAGAAGGTATGAGGTATGATTCACTGAGGTATCTTCAGTGAATGTAAGAGTATGAAGTGAATGTGCTGCATTCCAGCCAAAATCTTACTCTCAAATGTGGTTTGACTGGACTCACACATGCTGAAGAACTGACATTGTATTGTTTTAAATATTTTTAAAGATTTTGTTGCTATACCCTTAATTCATGTCAGATGAAATTAGCTGCTTTCTGTTAAAACCTCAATTTGTCTCCACAGATGTTATTTTATTTCAAATGTCATAGTTTCAAGGACCGGTTCTTCAATCTGAAAATGGATGGATGACCTCTCACCTTTTAACAGGGGAGCTCAATAATTAAATTTCAACTGAATAATAGAGTTTTACTCGTGATAATTAAATTCTGTACTATAATTAGAGTTATTACTAGGCATATATAAAATGAACAATATTTTTGGATTCTATGATTAGTTTTAGCTTTGGTTGCAGTTGCAAAGGTCTCTGTAGTGTAGTTATATCAGAATAGTGGTTTCTGTAGAAAGCCATTTCAAACTGCGAACTGATGTTTGTACATACAAGATAATTAATTAAGTCAAAGGTTCCTCTTATGGTTTTTCTTATTAATAATCACAATCTATATGCTTAAGGGCTGTTATTGTCTGTATTTTGCGGTGATTAGTATTACATTTAACCCTGCAAGTCTCAGTTTGGTAGTGGACTGTTCGGTTATGTGTAGATAATTGGATCTGTAAAGACGCTTGGGAATTGTCAAACCTGAAAATGACATTTGAAAGTACAATGCATGTGACTGGGAATATGTTTGTACCCTTTGGTTTATGTTTGATTAATGGTTTTACTATGGGAGGGGTATTGTTTTTTACAGCTATTAAAATGAATCAACTTGTTGTGACTTTGCATAAATATTCAACTTACCAGTAGCTTTTTATTGAATATAAAGTAGTGTTTTAAATTATATTCACTTGGAAGGAGTGGTAACATGAGTTGCACATTTAAAGGTAGATGTGATAGATATTTAGAGGTGGCAGCAGCCTTTGTAAATTTTTAACTTTTGACGTGAATGCCAGGTGTGGACTGCTCTAAACGACACTTGTGAGATTTGATAGTTTGTACAATTGAGCACAGTTTTCCTTTTACATGCCCAATCTTATCTGTTGAAGGTAATTTGCTTTACCTACATGAGATGTACTTTTGTGTTCTTTCCAACATTGGATCTCCTCTCTTATTTCAATGAAAACATCTGTGTGGGTGATCAATAGCTCTCAACACTGTATTGTCTGTATTAAAATACTTCCAATCATTTTAAAGGGACCACCTTTTAATTTTGCTAGTTAAGAGAATTCAATAAAATGTATGTCACTTCAGAAAGTAATAAGAAGCCAAAGATTGGAACAGCTTTCATTGCTTTCATGCAGAAAGATGAGGGGATCTAAAGTTGTAATACACCATGACAATTGAAATCATTTGTTGTTTGGTTTTGAGGTAGCATTGCAGTTTTAGTGTTGTACTTTGAAGTATCAGTTACCAATGTGTGAATTATTACTTTTTTTTTAACAATATATTTGACTTTTGAAATTGATGTTTGTTTTTGTTTTTGGTTTGTTCATTTCTGTCTACTCTAATCTGACATAAAACCTATTAATTTTAAATCACAATTTCAAGAACCATTTTGCATGCTGCAGGTTTCAGTTTTCTACTTGAAATTTTTCTCTGGGCATGAATGTTGAGTGAACATTTAGAGCAGTGCTTTAAATTGAAGGTTTGGAACTTGTCTTGGTTACCCTTCAATCCTCACCTGATATGAACTATATCCGAATTGTTTGAATACCCCTTAGAAATTTAACCTAGTGCATGACTTTATAACTTAAAGTTTGCACTTTTTTTTATTGAGACTGTGTTGTGTGGAGCACTGTGGGCTGCTAATAGTGTAGTTTTTGTTTTGTTTCATAAAATAGTGGTTATTAACTGTTTGACTTAGAATTTTCCTCTATTTATCTAACCATGTGTATGGAATTGTTTTCCACTCTCTAGCCAATTGTAGCCTTTGCAAGGACTGTTCCAATAGACTCACTCTCATTGCTTTCAGTGCCAATTCTTTGGTGTACAACTTGTGATAACCTTCCATGAAGTATTTAATACTGTGAAGCACTGGTGGACAAACTATCAAAAATATTTTCCTCTTAGCAGGAGAAGTAACATGAATTGGGCGTACTACATAATATTTCTGTTAGTTACCAGTTGGGTTTTTATCGATTGGTCAATTGTTAACTTCACGTCCACAATTTCCTACGGTGTAACAGCACTTAAAAGTCATACCATTGCTCCCAAAACCTAAAATTTTGTAGTTTGTGTTTTTGCTCCTAGCTTTTTATTCAGTGCTATTTGTATAATGGCAAAATGTCCCATTATGTTATTTGGGCAGATTGGTGTAGATCTTAGTTAAACTTTGCTGATTTACATAATCTCTGTCCATTTCTCCTCTTTTACACCCTTGAAATTTAACCTTTTTTTGTGCAATTAATCTTTATTTACATATTTAAGTTTTCCTATCATCACTCTTCTTTGGTCATTCTTGTCCTTTTCTCTTGCTAGAAGGTTTGATGATTTTATTGAGCTTTCTTGTGTTCCAATTGTTGAGATTTTGCATATCACGAAACTGCCCTAGTGAGTGAAAACGTTAATCCCTTTTACTCCCGCTGCATTTTAAAAAGAAGTTTTTTTGCAAGACTGCTTCATATCTGAAAAGCTTCAATCACAACCACACACACACAAAATATCTGAATCTACCTACTTTAAATTTGTGTAGACTTGTGAGTGATCAGTTCACACCTTTTCAGTCATTCTTTAATTTTAGCCTAATACCTGCCATTAAAGACCACACACAAACAAAAATAGAGGCACTAGTTTTATCTACCTTATGTCTATGTTAGCAGTGCTTTCATGCACATACCATTCTAATAAAGGCTTTGGGAAACTCATTTCGTAAGGCCTCGAGCATGGAGTCAGTAAGACCTAAAATAATTGGCACTACGTCATTGTTATTGCTTTGGAAAAGAACTGTCACTTGCGGTTTTCGACAAAATATAGTCTTTTTGATAAATTTCCTCCAAATTAAATCTTATGTTGTTAATATAAGGTGGTATCCTTTCTTGTTAGTTTCATAACTAATTAATTTATGGGTATTGATTTGTCACTGATCCTCTTTTAGATTTTCCGTCCGATGCATTCATCGAGATTGTCTTATATCATTCAATTTACTTTTGGCTCAAACCTGATATACTTGCCCTCTTTCTGCCACAGAACTGTGGTTTAACTGATTTTTGTGTTGGTCTTTAATCATAATATAAAAATGTTTGATTTTTCAGATAACTACCTATAATGTAAAGAAGTTTTAAATATTTTATATTTGTTACATGTGATATTAGCAATTGTCCATTTTCTACACCAGCACCCTTTAAGGATTGAATCTTTATGCTCATGTGTTTCTTATATTTCAGTGCATGGCATTCATGAAATTACCATGTCAAATTTTTAAATGGCAAAATATTTAGGTTGGTGTGACAGCTTTTCTGAAGCAGCCATTTAAGAATCAGTGTGCAAGTTGGAAATTTTAGAGAAATATACATCTTAATGTTGCTTTTTGCAGCTGTATCAAATAATAGGCTCAAAAAAATCAGTACTGTCATAAGTTTTTCTTTAATGTATAGATATATACAAATAAACATATAAATCTAAAAACTGACAGTTGGGAAGACTCACTGGTTCTTTGAGGGGCCTAATAGATTGTTGCTTTGAAGTGACATGACTGATATAGGAGTGACTTACCAGGGACGAAATTGAATCTTTGAGAGTTATGAGCTTTGCTTTTTACATTTTTCCCAATAATCTACTCTATACTGTATATTTATTCTTAGATGTTAAACTTCCTTTCAAATATTTCTTCTTCTCCTTTACAGTGTCAAATACTTTTTTTTTTTGCCCTTTTTCTCTGAAAGATTGTTGGCCAAGAAGTATCATTTGCTCATTTGTCGTTTTTGAAATATCAGGTAGAGGTTACTAACCAGTGGTGAACAACCTTTCAGTGATCTGTCATCTGTCATAATCTTGTGAATCGAAGATCCTGTTATTAGTTATTCAATTTGGTTCAAGGTCACAAAATCTTTAACTTTTTACCTTCCTAGAGAGCACAGGATTTCTGATTCTTGTGTATGACTGCACATTTCAATAGAACATTTGTAATATGTCTGCGTGTGCAAATTCGTATGAGTATCTGTACTTGTTATTCTTCAACAGGGTGCTTTGTGTGTCAGCACGTATCTACTTCTCTTCCTGAACTAGCACAACCTTTTCTTCTCAATGAAATTGATTAAGACTTCTCCTACACCAGACTCTGGTGAGGACTAGAGTTATGGAAGCAGTTCTTCATCATCCGCTACTTATTAAGAACAAACCATGTCTAAATTTTTGTTTAATTGTTTGTAATATGAACTGCTGGTTAGAATATTATTGATGTGTTCCTTTTACCAAGTTTATTACTTCACCTGTTATAGCAAAGTAATGTGAATCATACTATGGACCAGTTTATTTTAATTCTAGTTTTCCCTGTGTTGTTGGTAAGCCCTAAATGTAAGATAAAGGGCATGGGTAAGGAGGAATTGAGTTCACTGTGCTATAGCTACAAGATTAGGTAAAAATTTAGAGGGTATATAATATATATAATATATATAATATATAAAATATCTATATACTATATGTACTATATATAGTATATATACTATATACATCAGCTTTAATCTTGAGTAGTTTCTGCTGTTAAACATTTATGTGTTAGAATTTATTTTGTCTCACTGTAATATCTGGTGGGTGGCCCTGGGAGCAAGTTAAAACATTAAACCTTATTTGTAAAAGATGATATGGTTACTATAATTAACTCACTTAACTATCTTGAAAGTACATATTAAAGAAGTGTTAGAGTCTATTTTGCTTGTATCCATCTCCTAGTCAGTAGAATGGGGAAAATGTGTTGTACAACAGAGCAAAAATAAACAAAAAAATTTAAAAAAAATAAAAATAAATATCAGTAAAAGTATGTCTTCTGAATTTACTCAACTGATGTTCTTTTCTCAGTGGAGGGAGCGAGATTGCGCGCACTTTAAAAACACACTGCCCCTCCTTCCGGTCTCGAAGGACCGCGAAACAAATCCCTCTAACTTCCGGTCCGGGTGATTCGAAACGATGCGGCGCCTTGTCGCTCCATCTCATCTTGAAGAAACGTGATTTAGTCTGGGCTGTGCAAGAAGGCCTGAGTCTAGCACAATAGCAATAGTCACTAGAGGGGTTGTCTTGACGCTGAGGGAAGAGGGGATGAGGTGCTTTCCCTCCCCCCTCCCCCTCCTACCCCCCTCTAACCCTCTCCCGGTAGTGGGCAGTAGGAGTGGGTGAGTAGGGCAGTTGGCGGGAGCAGCGGGAGGCTGGGGCGGGGCGGGGTGGGGCGGGGCGGGGCGGGGCGGGGCGGGGCGGGGCGGGGTGAGGCAGCGTCAGCTGCACCGCGGAGAGGAGAGGAGAGGCCCCGGCCGCGCTGCGCTGTGGTCTTGTCTCGCAGAATGGTCGCCGTCGTGGCCCGAGCAGCTCGCGCCGCCGTCCCCGTCCTGCTCCGCTCCGCTCCGCCCCGCCTGGTGGAGCACTGCGCCGCGCCGCGCCAGCCGCACCAGCCGCACCAGCCGCACGCAGTTCGATCGCCGCGCCCGTCGTGCCGCCGCCCCGTGCACGTGCAGGGAGCCCCCGCGCCCGCGCCCGCACCCGCGCCTGGCGCCTCGCGGCCGCGCCTAGCCGACCCGCGCCCCGCGAGCCCATGAGCGCCCCCTCGCGCCGCCCTCCCTGGAAGGGATGTCCGTGACGGGTGAGTCTCGAGAGTCTAGAGTCTGCCGACTGATTCAGAAGATCGCTCTCGTACCCCCGTCCTTCTCGCACTCATGAGGCCATGCCACGCCCAACATGCGGCACCGCCATGAGTGCGGCAAGGACCGGGGGAAGAGAGCGATCCTCTGAATCAGTCGGCTGGCTGGAGGTCCAGCATGATGCACTGCTAGCCCGCGCTGGCGCCCGTGTCCCGTGTGTGTATGTAGCGTGCGCACCGGCGCACTGCGGCACGAGCACAGGCGCGGGCGCGGACAGGAGCACGTACCGGCAGTTAGAAAGTGTTCATCATCAGCGACGGCGGACGGACGCGCGGCGGCCGCCGCCGTGACCCAAGTATGGCGCGACCCAAAACGCGGACGGAAGTGAAGCTGACGGCCTGGCCGCTGGCCGCGCCTGCTGGACGCGCCTCGCCCGAATACGACGCCCGTCGTGTGCGATATCACTTGCCCGGTCCAGCGCGGCGCTGAAATGGGTTCCCGACGACCGCGCAGGATTGGGCCGGCTCGAAGCCCTCGCAGAGCGAGGTGGAGAGCCAGGGAGGGCAAGGCTGTGGCTGTAGGGTGATTCCGCACACTGCGGTTTCGTCGCTCCTTCCTTGTTGCACTCATTGGGCTCGGCCTTAAGGAGCAAGAGAGAGGGAACCACAAAGCGGTGTTCGGAATCGCCTTGCAGGAGGCAGTGGCGGATCCAGCACGGCCCGGAGGAGGGGGCAAATGTGGCGGGTTGCCTACTTTCAGGGGAATTCGATCGAAAATTCGTTTTTGTTTATAATTTCGACCGATGCGTATTAGAAAATGCGTATACATGACACAATTTTCCTTTACATTTTCCCCTTTTCCTTCTCTCCTTTTCCCTTTTCTCCCATTTTTCCCCCAGTTTTTGGGAAGGGCGGCTGAGGCCAGCAATTGACCCTTTGCCTGGATCCGCGCTTGCTTGCAGGTCTCAGGCCCGGGCCGCGGGCAGGAAGGAACCGCGTCAGACGCGTCGGGACTGCGGGGCCGGGGCCGCGGGCGGGGCGGGGGCGGGAGGGAGGGCTGTGGTGTGGTGGCCTTTCAAAAACTATTTCACTCTCCTCTTCTCCCCCTCGTGGCGCGGCGCAGCGGAGCCACAGAACTGCCAGATGCAGCCAGCTGCAGACCAGATGGACCCGCACCTGCCGCCGCGGCCCCATAGGGCCTCCGCGGGGCGGGCAGCGCGCAGCGCCACCTGGCTCAGGCCAAGGAGGGTCGTCCCTAGGCATTAGTGTGTCTTGCGAGAATACTGGCAACCCCCGTAGTCGTGTGCTGTTTCGTCTCCAGTTCCGAGCGAGAGAAGCATTTCACGATCGTAGCCCTTTCGCGGACCTTTCGTCACGACTGCGACGCGAGCCGCGCGGGGCGGGGCGGGGCGGGGCGGGGCGGGGCGGGGAGAGTGCGGCGGGCGGGACCAGGCGCCACGCAGCGCGCCGCAGCGCGTCGCAGCGCGTCACCAATCTCGATCTGTCGTAAATAAGTGAGTGTCTCGTCACCGTCGCAGTCTGGGGGGCGACGAGGAGGGAGGCCTTTGTGGCAAGCCGTTGCGCCGCGCCGCGAAGTGCAGCGCTGCTGCTGCAGAGTGATCTCGATGAGCGTTTTGCGAGCTCTATCCCTGTCTTACTCGTGAGAGGAACCCCCGCTGGGAGCGAGAGAGGACGCGGCGCACGAGTCCACAGCGCGGGGGGCGCGGGGCGCGGGCCCGCGGGCTCACGGCGGTAGCCCCACGGTCGCGTTACGCGCCCTCCAGTTTGATGCAACGCACACCGTGGCGCAGCTCTGGGCGCATCAGATAGGCACGCGCGCGCGCCGCCTGTAAGAGAGTCATTTGTGGCGGTGCAGGGCCGGGCAGGGCCGGGCCGGGCCGAGGAGGCGCGTCACCCTGCTCCCGGCCCATAAACCCGCACGGCACACTGCGGAAAATATCTGTGTAGATTTACGAAATAGTTTGTGCATGGCGACTTACGAAAAAATGTTGTAAATTTATGACAACCCCTTCTTTGATCGTATTGGAATTTTAAGTTGATAGGTAATTCTTTTGATTTTACGATTTGTAACTGTAATTGTTGTTTACAACGCGCGCTCACCGCCGTTTCTACTCTTGGGGCTCTTGGTGTGGACTAAAGCGCCTGCGCGCCAGTAGGGTCGGCCACCCGGTCAGCACACGTGCAGGCGGGCTGCCTACCGCCGTCCCGCAGGCGTTCCGAGAGCTCAGAGCTCGCTCACCAGAGAGCGGAGCGGAGAGCCCGCTGAACTCAACGGTGGTGTGGTGGTCGGGTGCCATGTGCCATGTTCCATCCCCCGGGGCCGTGAGCCAGGCAGCGCGCGGCGCGGTCAGGGGCGGGGCAGAGTGCGTCATGAAGGCGGCCAGCAGATTTATTCAGAAAAGCGCTCTCCTCGCTCTGTCTCTCTCGCACCGGTGCGGCCCAGTCCATCATGAGTGCGAGAGAGGGGCAAAGGCTTGGCGAGGAAAGCGCGCTCTCTTCGGAATAAGTCGGCCTGGCGCCGTGGGCCACGGGAGGATCGGCGCGGCGCGCGCTCATGCGATATACACGGACGGACCGGGGCGGGACGGACAGTTACCCAGGGGTGCGTGTGCGTGGCGACATGACACATGACACGGCACTGCTGCCCCACAGCAGCCAGGGGAGGGGAGGGGAGGGGGGAGGGGCGGCCCATCCCGGACGCGAGTCCAGGACACGTCCAGGTCTCGTTCGCGGGACAGGTTCCCCGCTGCCCGGCAGCAGCCCGTTCGTTCGTCCGCGTCCGTCAGTTTTCTTACTCGACAATGCAGTCGTCGAAGGGCTGCCCTGCTGCGCCCCGCCCCGCCCCGCCCCGCCCCTCCAGAGCAGGTCTGCTTACTTTGCTATGGTCATTAAGAGGAGCCGGTACTCTCCACATGGCTGCCGCTGCCGCTGCTGCCCTCTCGGTCCGGTCGGTCCGCGCCGACAGTCCGCGAGCAACGACACGACCGGCCGCGCCACTCCACGCCGCACCACGCCACGCCACATCCCTCGCGGCGCCGACTGACCGCCTTGTCGTCGCGTAGAGCAGCCTGCCGGGCATCTCCACAATGTACCCCCTGCCTGCCTGGCCCCTGCCTGCCGACCCAGCTCGCAGTCACCGCCGCAATCGCCACAAATTTCTCACATTTTTTGCGCGGGGTCGAGAGTCAAGAGCTGATGTTAGGTGGCCAGCTCGTGCGCGAGGCCGAGGCCCCCGCCCGCCTGGTCGGTGGGCCTGCAGAGCGATTCCGGTGTGCGCACTCGCGCAGGCCCACTCCGTGAGTGCGAGAGAGCCAGAGCGCACTCGCATCCTCGGCAGACTCCTTAAGAAGCGAGAGAGACAGAGCGGGGGGTGAGTACACCGGAATCGCTCTGCGCGGCGGCCTGGGTGCGGTGCGGTGCGCCCCAGCGGACCCCGGTGGCAGCGGCAGTAGGCTGATTCCGCACATCGGTCAATGGGAGGAAGACGCTGTCCTCTCTCTCCCACCCAATGGCAGTGCCTCATGAGTGCGACAAGGACGGAGGTACGAAAGTCCCGTGCGGAATCAGTCTACTGGCCAGTGCTCTGTTACAAGAGAGTTTCCTATCCATACCTGTTGAACGAGCGGCGCTCTTCCACCACTAGGAGCGTGCGAGAGAGAGAGAGAGAGAGAGAGAGAGAGAGGGAGAGAGAGAGAGAGAGAGAGAGAGAGAGAGAGAGAGAGAGGGAGGGAGAGAGAGAGAGAGAGAGAGAGAGAGAGAGAGAGAGAGAGAGAGAGAGAAGGATGGCGCTTCTAAACGCTCCCCAGTCTTCAGGCCAGTCAGTCGCCAGTTAGGAATGTGTTACGCGCCTCGATGTGATCCGTATCCCGTCACGCGATTCGTTTGAACGCATGCCGTGTCCGTGTCGTGCCCCACCGGGCCCTGCTCTGCGTACCGACACCTCTCAGCTCGGCTCGGCCCTGCCATGGCCCTGCTCTGCTCTGGTTCGCGACACACGCGCGCAGCGCACAGCCACTCGCAGCCACACACGCGGCTAATGACCAGTGTCCGCACAGCCGCGGCTAGTGGGGGACCCGACAAGTGTCGTGTTTGGAATTTCGACTCGACCACTACATGCCACTCTCCCGCAATGATTTGACCACTTTCTGTGCGTGTCATCTTCGTTTTTTTTGGATAGTCGAAAACGGATGGAACGTATGGCGCATTTCGAGGCGTTTCTCAAACGCCAAACGCCAGCAGCTTGAACACGAGACGTTCTTTGGGATTTTTGGACATTTTGTGGGACAGCAGTATTTTTTGCCAAAACGTGGGATTTTTTTTTTAGATTTTAGGTAAAATGTGCAATTTTCCACAGATATTGATCGATTTAGAGAAGAAATAAGGAAATCAGGACCGGAACCAGTATCAAAATCTCAGCAAGTACCCACACAAATCTGAAATGAAAGTAGTAGAGGAGGTTCCCAATGACAACCAACGGTCAAACGGTCATCAATTCCATTTACAAATTTCGAGTTTGAAAACAATGTTGAGGGTTCATTTCTGGCTGGTGATAGCTTCGCAAGGTTTGTGCATGAACAATATGTTAAGAGCTCTAACTCGTCTTTGAGATAAATAGATACCTCATCTGCCGACTCACCTGGCCGCGCCGCGCCGCTGGTCTCGCGCGCCCGCGCTGATTCTCCCGTCTCTAGCTGATGTCACTGTACTGTGTGTCCGCAGGACTCACGCCGTCGCAGAGTAAAGAGCCCCGCATCGTGTACGCCGACCTCCGCAGGCCCACAGAGGGTGAGTGTGAGTAGAGAACAGTGAGGGTAACGGCACCTCGTCTTCAAATATCACCGTACCCTCATGCTTCAAATCTTGTCGAACCCGAAAATTGTCACGAAGTTCACAAACTTATCCCACGCGCAAGCATGTCCCTGGTCGACACTGTCGACAGCTGTATGTATGTATATGTGTGCATACATTTGTCTCTGTCTTTCCTTGCATCCGCGCTGAATATGAGCGCTGTCTCTCTCGCTCTTTCTTGCAACATTCAGCGGCGTTTCACCGTGGAAAAGGATAACATCCTGCGGCGGTGGACGTGCCCTGCTTGGCCCTGCTCTCTGGGCAGCATGTGAGTACGCGGAAATGAGGAGGGGGGGGGCACACACATAACAGAGACGCTTTGGCCTTGAAGGCACGTGACACTGGACCATTGAACATCAAATTTGTGTTGTCTTTTCTTCAAATATTTTAAAATATTGGCAAGTCTGCACCTGTGCCCGTTGTGTGCATTGTTAGGTTAAGAGGTGGACCCACACTGAGCATTCCAACGAGCCCCCCCCCCCTCCCAGCGCAGATCGCATACACAATTTTAAGTACACATGTTATCAATGCATCCTTTCAAAATATTAAAAACACTCTAACACAGTACACAGGCCGAGGGGTCCTCAACTAGGTCTTAGCATGCACAACAAATGACCAAGAAGCCCAGGAAGGCCATTACGCAGACTCATGGGTAAGCCCAGGAAACCCACATCATATGTTCACCGGCAGACCAAAGTTAGGGACCCCTCGACACAGGCTCTCAAATTTAGGGTAAGGCGATGTGCGTGTGCATTTAGTACGAGTTTACCTGCAGCCTCTCCCTGCCACTTGGGCGATGCCGGCGCCTTCCCGACCAGCTTCTGCCCCCTTGGTTCCGCCCCGTCAGCTGATTGCTTTATGCGGGCCGGGCCGGGCCGGCGCAAAGCTACGGACCGTACCGGGGCTGAGCTGAGCAGGGCTGGGCAGGGCTCGGGCAGGGCTGGGCAGGGCCTGGGCTGGACTGGACTGGACAGCGCTTTCACCCTCGGGCCGAGCAGAGCCCAGAGCCTCATGGGCCGAGCGCTCGGCGAGCGCACACGCACCGAGCATAGGCAGCAGAAGCGACATGACACGAGCGACATGAGCCCCGTGAAATTTGAGCGCGCAGCGCGCGGAACTTTACCGCGGGTCGAGCGTGGAGCAGAGCAGCGGCCAATCGGCTGCCCCGCCCCGCCCCGCCCCGCCCCGCCGACTGGAAATGAAGCCTACAAGTGCGCGATCCGCTCCGCTCCGTCTCTGCCCCACATCCGTATACATGTATATATCTGGCTTTCAATCGCGTCCGTTTAACCGATATAGTCAAGCAGGAGGGATCGCCTCCACCGCCGCCGCGCCGCTCGCCGCGGTTCGGCTGCCATGAAGGGCTTTGCAAATGGGAAAACCGGCGAACGAGGAGGAGAGAAGAAAGGGGCAGGGTAGCGCATCATTAAGGCGGAATAGCGTACGCGGACAGGACGGCTTGCCTGAGATTTTTTTCCCCCTTATTTCGCGACTGCTCTGCGGCCTCTGATCGGCCGTCGGCGTCGGCGCGCTGCCGGGTCCGGGACGAGTCGCCTAGCTCCGTGTCTCTGTCAGCCGCACCTCTGCGACAGGACGCGCGACGGAACGGCGACCTGTCGACGCGACGGCTGCCTGGCCTGCTCTGCCCCTGGCGATAATGGCGGGGCGGGGCGGGGCGGGGCGGGGCGGACCCTCACGCGACTCGCCACGCCGCCGGCCACCGCCCGGCCCGGCCCGGCCCCGGACTTGCAGCAGAAGTGCGGTCGATCGCAATTTATGCGGCTCAACGGGACGGACGCGGAGCGGACACGGAAGGGCCGCGATCATGCGTGCAAAGGGTCAGCAGGAAAAGGATTGGCGACAGGAATTTTTGTGTCGGTTTTATTATTCGCCAGTGACGAAACGAAAGAACTGGCACCGGGCGGCACCGCCCCAATGAAATGCGCTGCCCGCGCACACCCGCGCCGCCGCCCTCCGTCGACTTAACTGCCGTTTTATTTATTTTTTACGAGGGGGCGTGCTTCGCTGCCACGCTCGGAGACCACTCCGCCTCACCGTTTGCTCCGAGGTGTTTATCCTCGCGCGCGCGTAATCAATTTGTGTGTAAAACCAGCCACAACGGCGCGGCGGTGTGCAGTGTGCAGAGAGCTGCTCACATTGCACCAGCCTCACTACCCTTATTGCCGCCCTGCTGGGGCCGGGCCGGGCTGGGCCGTGCCGGGGGCCGGGCACTGAATGACGCGCCACTTGCCTTTTCGAAGACTTAACGGTTGACCTTCCCACCTTGAGCCTGAGAGGTGCCCTCCCCAGCCTCAGCCCGCCCCGCCCCGCCCCGCCCCGCCCGGGCATGTCCTCCAATTACCTCCAGAGAGCCCGGGGCCCGGGCCCGGGCGTACGGCACGGCGATGAGGCGATGCGGCGTGGAGCGGGGTGGCGAGGCGAGGGGAGGAGGGCTGCAGGCAGCAGCGGCCGCAGGGTGGACCTGGACCAGGTCGACCCGGCGGGGCGTGGGCGTGGAGCGTCCGCTAACGCACACGAGCAGATCCCATTGGGGTTTTTTTTGTCACGCTTTTTCACTCGAAAGGTCGTTGAAAAGCCCGCGCGACGCGCGATCAGCGGTGCCGTCCATGGCATTCTCCGCGAACACACACACACACACTGCGCGGTGCCGTGCTGTGTGTGCG
Source organism: Frankliniella fusca (assembly GCA_029379305.1). Classification (NCBI taxonomy): domain Eukaryota; kingdom Metazoa; phylum Arthropoda; class Insecta; order Thysanoptera; family Thripidae; genus Frankliniella; species Frankliniella fusca. Next base: position 47,790 of record JAHWGI010001360.1, on the reverse strand, counting down.
GTCCGTGGCTGAGGTCGTCCCCGTCACTAAGCACTTGGAAGGCCGCCTTGCAGGCCCGGAGGGCACCCGCCCGCAGCCTCACCGAGGGGCTTTGGCTCTGCCCGGCCCGGCCTCCGGTCCTGGCTGGTCCCGGCGCGGCCCGGCGTCACTTCGGTCCAGGCACGACACAGCCGTACCGCGCCCGGCCCGGCCTGGCCCTGTCGTGGTCCATTTTATGGACTCGAGTGTTTTCCTGGTCACTCGAGTACTCGCGGCCCTCCGGAGCGGAGCCCGGCGCGGCGCGGCGCAGACCGGAGCCATTTCGCTTTAAGCTCCCCGAACTGAATTGGCGCAGCGGTCGCCGCCGTCCTCCGCGGTCCGGACCGGACCAGGACGTCGTCCTGGGAGTGCTACGCCCGCCCGGTCCCCGCCCCGGGTCCGGGATGCCCTGCCCAGCCAGGCTCCATGTCCCCCGCGTGTGAGCGGCCAGGACAGTGCTCGTTCTGCGGCTCCCTGCTCTGGTGGATGGCCCGCTGCGGTGAGTTGCACAGCGCAGGGCCGTCAGGACAGACAGATGGTCCGCTGCTCGATGATGGCGGTGAGTTGCACGGCCCCGGCCCCGGCCCCGGCCCCGGCCCCGGCCCCGGCCCCGGCCCCGGCCCGGCAGCGACCCGCCCCGTCGCCGTTCAGGGAAAAAGGATATGTGGGCTTGTGGACCAATGCGACGTGTGTGTGACCTGCGGCGTGGCTCCGCGTGCGACCGGACCTGGACGCTGGACACGCGTCACGTCGCTTACAAGTAGAGCTCTGGTGCGAGGCTCTGGTGCAGCGGCCCGGCCCGGCCGGTTACGCTCCGGTCATAGTGCTTCTCTCACGTCGGCATGTTTGTCTCCGCTCGCAGGACCCGGCGCCCTCCAGGACGCCGGGGCGTCCGGGGCCGGAGGCGCACCAACCCCGCCGGGGCCAGGTCCCGCGCCGGGGGCGGGGGCAGGGGCAGGGGCAGCCTCGGCGGCGGCGCCCGCTCCGGCTGCAGCGCCCTCCGGCTCCGGGGCCGGGGCCGGGCCCGGGGCAGCGGTGGAGCGCCGGCAGAGCGCCCGGAGGACGTCGGCCGTGTCCAGGAACTCGATCGTCTCCCGCGCCGGAGGATCGCACCGGCTGCCGCGGCCGCAGCAGCATCACCTCCGCTACTCCGGTAAGTGCTCAGCTCCGGGCCGCTCCGGGCCGCTCCGGGCAGGCGGAGCAGCGGCAGCGAGCTCACGAACACCGCCTCTTTGTTGCAGATGAACCGGACTCGACGGGGAGCGTCAACACCGGTAAGTCCAGTCCTCCGTCAACCGTGCCTGCACCACTTCGGAACGACCCCACTAGTCACTGCATACCTACGAGTTTTTCTTTCCTTTCCTTTAACGGAAAAAAAAAGCTGGCAGTGCAAGTTATAGAGTGTCGGTAGTAAGAGGGGCAGGGAGATTCACGCGTCGGCCACGGTGGGAAAAGCGAACTTCTTGATTCCATGATGGGCATAGGAAACAAAAATTCGCTTAGAAGCGCGTTTTAAAAATTTTTGGACGACGGTCAAAGATAATTCTCATGCTGCACTGTCCATGGCGAGACTTACTCTCAAAAATAACTGTGAAGCTAAGGTGCCTGTCGTGTCGTACGTGACGCGGTGCGGAGGCGTGTCGAATGGGTTGCCTGCCCGTCGGGCGCGGCGCGCTGCTGCTCGCCTCGCGTGTGTCGGGCAGCGGGCCGCAGGGGCAGGAGGACATGACGCGGACACGGACACGGCCGCGGTGTCTCGCCGCGCCGGAGCCGGAGCCGGAACAGGCGCTGATTACAGGCGGGCCTCTCCGCAGGAGGCTGCAGGAGGCTGCAGGACATGACACCGAGCCTGCAGGGCCTGCAGGGCCTGCAGTGCGGGCGGCCTGCGGCTTGCGGCCTGCCCCGTGTGATCAGACGCTCCGCCGCCGCGCCGTGTCGTCCTCAAAGCGTCCTGCTGTTTTGGGGTGACAGCCTGGCCGACCGACCGACCGCGCCACGCAGGGGCCGGGCTCTGCCTCGCGCAGCTCCCGTTAGGGTGACGAGAAATTTAAAAAGAAAAATAGTTTAAGCACTCAAAACAATTTATTTCCTATCATAGCACTACGCGGTGTAGGAGGAGAGCTGCGCTGAGCCGAGCAGCCTGGCCGCCTTGCCTAGCTAATGAAGCTGTGGTTAGGCCCGGCCGGCTGCCTTGAGTAGAGCTTGACCTACCCACAGGATCTGCAGGGGCTTCTCCATCGGGCTACCTCCCCCTGCGCCCCCCCCCTCCCCCCCCCGCCCCCCGCCAGCCGTCGGGCATGATGTGCTATTCGTAGACGAATGGTACTTTCTACAGCAGCGCGCGGGCCGGACGCGTACGAGCACAGCTCAGGTGCAGCAGTATTATTGCTGCCCGCTCGGCCCGGACCTTTCCCATAAGTGTTGTGTGCGCTGTGCGCTGCGAGCTGCTGCAGGTGCACCCAGCTAGCCTCCACCCTCCCTGTCCTCCCACAACTACCCCGTCGTCACCTCCATGCCCCCTGAGCGCGGTCGTGGCCAGCAGGCTGGCTGGACTGGACTGGACGGACAGTCACCCCTGCCTGCCTGCCTGCCTGCCTGCAGGCTAATAATTGAATTCACCGCGACTCGGCTATGGCAATGTTCTCAAAGAAGTCGCCGCAAAAAGAAATGTGACTGCCGAGAGGAGATCTTCTTCCGCCCCGCTCCACCCTTCCCTCCCCGCCCCGCCGAGCGCCGCCTGCCAGCTGTGACGGACAGAAGTGGTCGACGCCGCGGCGGGGCGGGGCGGGGCGGGGCGGGGCGGGGCGGGGCGGGGCGGGGCGGGGGGGGCGGGGCGGGGGGGGCGGGGCGGGGCGGGGCGGGGCGGGGCGGGGCGGGGCGGGACGGGACGGGGCGGGGCGGGGCGTCCACTCCCGCAGCGACTTGTGCCGTCGCGACGCGTCGGCACGACTAGGTGTGGGTATGGGAACGGCCGCATCGTGTCTCGGCAGCGACTTCGTAGCATTAGGTTTTCTGTATTATAATTTTTTTTTAAAAAATACATAACTCGTTAATCGAGCAGCCTGCTGCGGATCTTGTCGGACAGCGAGGAAACATAATAAGTGAGCCTTTCGTAAAGAGTTTCCGGTGGTGCGTGGGTGTGCGTGCGGGCCGGGGCGGCCGGGACCAGGTGCAGTACAGTACAGTGCAGTGCAGTACTGCACTCGCTTTCACAGTGATGGAGATATGCAATACTTTGCTGGCTTATCATTCCCCAGCGCCCCTGGTCCCGCCCCCCCTTCTCCCCTCGCGGTATTACCTGTTAAGTGCGCCGCAGCACTCCCTACCACTCGCTCCGGCTTGTTAACCGGGATCCCACGATCTTGTGACCCAGCCAGCCGCCGAGCAGCAGGTGCATATGAGGCTCGTCTCTGAACATGACCTGAAGAAGAGAGTAATTAGAGGCTGATTTGACACTCGCAAGTATACCTTTTGCAAAATTTGGAGTAGAAAAGCTACAATTCGGGAATTGAGATGGGATCATCACGAGAGCATGTAATATGGGTCATACGCATTGTGGCATACCACCGTCTGGCCTGCTGTTGTTTCTGCCCCACCCCGCCCCGCCCCGCCCCGCCCCGCCCCGCCCCGAACCGCCCCACCCCACCCCGCCCCGCCCCGCCCTGCGCTCGCTTCGCGCTGCTCCTCGCCCTCGCCACGCCCTGACAGCTACATGTTTAATTGCTTGTTAATTTTGGGGCAGCGGCTTCCTCCCGCGGAATGACGCAACGAAAGCATGTTCCGCTTTTCCTGTCGTGACTTCCACCTCATTCTGCCTCACTCGAACCTCAGCCCTTCCTTTGCCACGCAGTCTGTCCAAATTTTCATTGTTAATTCTTATTCGACGACCCATTCCCTGCTGCTTTTGGTCACAAAAATAATTCCCGGCGAACTGTAGTGCCCACTTGGCACAAATCACCGAATTCATAGGGTTTATGTGTGTGTGGGAGGGGGGGGGGATGTGAGTATATGAGTATAGTTCTTTATAGCTCGAGAGAAAAATAGACGTTCCGTACCTGTGGGACTATAGATCGGGGCCACAACTTTGAAACTGCTTTTGCACACCTGATTTCGGAATTGAAAGATTTCAGAAAGATTTCATGAGATTTTGGAGGAATTTCAAGGGATTTCTAAGGGAATTCTCGATAGTTTTTCATGGATTTTCCCAAAGTTTGATGATATTTCAGAAAGATTCCGAATAAGGATTTCAGGTAGATTTCATGGAATTTCTAAGAGACTTCAGGGATTACCAAGTGATTTCGCGGATTTCAAATGATTTCCAAGAGATTCCAGGCGATTTCATAGGGCTTCAAAAGATTTTTCCAGGGGATTTCAGGAAGATTTCATGGGATGTCAGGGATTTCCAAAGGATTTCACGGATTTCTGAAGGGATTCCTATGGGGCCTTGTGTACACCGGACTTCAAGAGTTGTGACCCCCTTGCTATAGAGAGATTACGTCATTTATCAAGTCTCGGAATGAATGACCGCGCACCTAAAACCCCCCTTCGTTCAAGTCACCCTGCGCTGTTCCTGCGATGTGCGCCCTGCGCAGCGCCATGCAGCGCGCGTCGATATCGGCAGAGTTTGCTCCACTGTGCTGGGCGCTGGGGTTGCGTCACCTCGCGGGCGGGTCGGGTCAGGGTGGGGCGCGGCGGGGCGGGGCCGGCGGGGCGGAGCGGGGCGGGGTGGGCAGACAGGCGAGCGCGGGCAGCTGCGTCAGAGGAGGTGCATTACGCGCGATGCGTTCCATTATTACAATAACACCTAGCCCTGCTGGCCCAGCCCGGCGCGGCCCGCGGCCCGGATGGGGCACGGGCCACTCTGTACTGTAACGCGGGAGAGAAAGCCGCGGCCGGAAGCAATAGCGAGCAGCGCAACACCTACGCGATGAAAAGGGAGGCAAGCAGCGCAAAGCCGCCCGAAAGGGAGGTAATTGATTATGTTTCAAACCAGACTGCTGTATGCAGGCAACCCGAAGTACACCGCCCCCTTGCCCCCTCTGTCCAGTGTTGCCAGAAAAGTATAGGCGACATTCCGTTCGAATACACTTGTATTAGAAAGATGGGGTATTTCTGCCTGCCTACTAGGCAAAAGGCTGTGTCAGGTGTGGAGCGTTTGCACGGTAGGCTGGCGAAGATACCAGTCTGCTTCACACAGTTGTATCCGAGGGAATTTTGCCTACTTATCTGGAAACAGTGTGCCTCTGTCAGCCGAGCCTTAAAACGCCCTTCACTGGGGAGATCCGATCCCCGGGCGAGTGCCACCCCGTCGTCCCGGGCATCACCCTCCTGTTGTTATGATCCCATTGCCATTGCAAATTGCCATTTACAAATGATGCTAACCAAGCAGGCTATTGGTGCTCCTTTAACCGTAGTAAGTGGATAGCAAGTTTCAATACACAGCTCTTTCATTTTATTTACAATTTGATATTGTAACTTTACGACGTAATATCCCGTAAAATTGTCCGTAGGCCCTATAAACATTTGAATGAACAGTGATAGGCACTCCTTGAACGTAGGTAGCCCGGGGTCCCCAACCAACCCCACCCCAGCCCCGATCCCGCCGGCCTCACCCTCACCCTAGTCTCCAGGACCACAGCGAGCTGACCGAGGGGTGGACGCCTATAGTGTACTCCTGTGCACAGGCCTACGCGTGCTCCAGTTGTACTCCGCGTACTCCGGGTGTACTCCGCCTGTACTCCGGGTACTCCGACTGTACTATGAGTGGTCGTACTCCGCGTACTCCAGGTGTACTCTGCTTACTCTGGCTGTACTCCGCGTTACTCCGGCTGTCCTCCGCGTTCTCCGGGTACTCCAGCCAGCCCAGCTGTTAGGGATGAAAATGCCCGGAAAGTTTCCGGAAAATGGGAAAAAAAACACTGTTTTTTTCGGGTTTTTTCTCTAGCCTCGGAAAAATTGGAAAGATTCATCCTGCAAAATAGGCAAAAAGCACGACTTTTCGCCTGGAAATAGGCAAAAAGCATATCTTCATCACTATGTGAAGACGCTTCTCAGTGCACTCATCCTATTTATACCCTTTTACATTTCCTTCTCGTGCGTTTTTTGTGATTCCTGTTGGTCATCTAGAGCTGCCAGTGGAATTAAAGACCTAATGAAATACGAAAGTAGTCGGTTTTATGTCCATATCCCACTACAGGACTTAAAAACCAATTTTTCCAATTTTTCCGGTATTTTCCGTTTTTTTCCTATTTTTCCGGTTTTTTTCGGACACTTTGAAAGTTTCCGGAAAATTTCCATCTCTACCAGCTGTACTCGGGGTGTACTCCGTGTACGCCGGGTGTACTCCGTACTCCTGTGTACACCGAGAATCCAAGTCGTCCCACCCCGCGGAGCTGACCGTGCTAGCTCAGCAGCAGCACGTGCACATGTGCCAGCCGGCGGCGCTTATCCTAGCATCTTGCTGCAGTTTGTTGTGGTTTCCTACCCAAGGCCACACGGCCAGGGGCGGCGCGGCCGGCCGGCCCCGAGGGGGCGCATGGCTGCGCATGCAGCCCGCCAAGACTGGGTGGAAAGACGGCTATTTTACACGGATCACACCCACGCAGCGTTATTTGCGTTCCTGATTCCGCAGCACTGGCAAGGCGCTGTTGCGTGATATTGCGCGCGCATCTGCCCTGTGTGAATAGATGTGTGTGTGTGTGCGCGCGCGCGCGTGTGTGTGTGTGTGCGCGCATGTGCGAGGGGGAGGGGAGGGCGGGAGTGTGCACTATTACGCGCAGACTGCCTTATCGCCCGCAGGGTAGGCAGTGCCCCCATCATGCACGCCGAGCTCGTGACCGCCCCGCCCGCCCCGCCCCGCCCCGCCTCCGGGGAGCCAACCGGACCGGAGCGGTGCGGAGCGGAGTGCGGCGCACATCACACTGCGCAGCGCAGGAAGTGGATTTTAATTCCCTCCTCGGTCCCGTTCCTCCTCGTTGACGTTCGGCCCAGTGTAAAGTGTAGATCTTTTCTTTGGAACGGGGAAGGGGGGGGGACGGGGTGATGGTGTTGAAAATGTAAAGATGCCCGCGTGATGAAGTGGTCCCCCTGACAATAGCCGAGCATTAATCCGCGGAAGCAGTGCGCTGCCCGAGCTCTCCCCGGCTCCGTCCCCGTCAGCACGTCCGACCCAGTCCGGCCCCGCCCCCTCCTGGCAGGCAGCCTGTGGCACACTGACCGCGCCGGTCAAGGCTGCCAGCTGACGTGAGATTCATTTTAAAAAACAGAGAAAAATTTCTTCGAGAGAGAAAAATACTCAGTATGCTTGCGAACAAAGGGTGTGAAACGGTATGATACTTTCTCAGAGGAATAACCTGTATACTGATTCCGCATGGGACTTTCGTACATCCGTCCTCGTCGCACTCATCAGCAACTGCTATTACGTCGGAGAGAGAGGACTGCGTCTACCTCCCATTGACCGATGTGCGGAATCACCCCACTGATCGGTTGGCACTTTTATCGATTTCTTCGCTTTTCCCAGCAAGAGCGACAGGTGTTGGGTGGTCACGGCTGCACATTCGACTATTGCACGGAGGAGGCGCTGACCTTGTTCGCTGTCTCGTCGGTAACGGAACTGCGCGCCGCGGCATGGCACTCGGCGCTGCTCGGGCTCGGGGTAGCCTCTTGTTGTAAAGGTCGCCAATCCCATCCTTCAAGGTGTCTCCGCTGCCGGGCCGGGCCGGCGGTAAGTGTTACCCGATGAGCAGGCGAAAATACTATGCAGGGAGCAGTGGCGTTTCTGGGCCATGGTGGAGCGGAGCGAGCGGAGGTACGATGTTTGCGCTGGAACTGGTCGCCGCCTTGTCATCCCCCGGGGAGAGGGGGGGGGGTGGGCTATTAGGGGGCAGGAAGCAGAGCTCGTAGGCAGCAGGAAGTAGCAGTATGCAAAATTTACCGGACGCTAAATTTTGACCAGTGTGCGCCGTGCCGTGCCGCCTTGCTCTCCCTTACTAAACTCTCGGCTCACGGCCTCTGTCCTGCTGTCAGCCACAGGATGGCACTTTCACGTCGTCGCCAAAGAGGCAGCAGGAATGCCCTTCTCCTTTTGGACTCTTTCAGCGCGTGTTTGTCCTGCCGTGGTCATGCACAGGCGTCGCCCACAACGCCCCGCCCCGCCCCGCCCCGCCCCGCCCCGGCGCTTCCCGCTCCCGCACGAGGTGCGGTCTGCTCCTCGGTTACCATCGGCTGCCCCGCCGCGGTGTGGCAGGGCGGAGCGGGGCGCTGCCCTGCGCCGCGCACTCAGTGCTCACCCAAGCAACATTGTTTCACTTTCGATACCGACTTGTGGATCCTTATTGTAGCATGCGCGCGCGGGGGCTGCTATCTGCCTCCCCAGGCATGTCGATGATGCGATGAGCGACAAGTGCGTAAGCATCGGAGCCGCCCGCCCCGCCCCGCCCCGTTCCCTCTGCTGTTCTCATCCATTTTCCTAACTACATTATTCCGGCTATCGCAATGCCAAGCATGCGAGCGCGATGTTTCCGAGAGTGTTTCTGGGCCGGCCTATGGGCTCGGTCTGGGTGGGGCCGGCAGCGCGCAGCGCTCCTTTAGGCGCGCGAACGTGCGCGTACGGCGCTGGGTCAGGCCTGAAGCCTGCGGGGTGGCGCCCGCGAGTATTGAACTTGTGGGCGTGGCGTGGCGGGGCGTGGCGGGGCGGGGCGGTATGTGTGTTGGACGTGACGGGACTGCCGCAGGTGCCGAGCCCCGAGGATGGCCCCGCCCCGCCCCGCCCCGCCCCGCCCCGGGGACGGAGACCGAGGTTACTAAAGGGCCTGGTCGGCCGGCGCGCGGGGTAGTAGTCAAACGCGACGCGACACACGCGTGGGTCACGAGGTGCCGAACTGAGCCGAGGCCGCCTCCCCGTCGCGGTGTCCGAGACCGAGGTGATGACGACCGCCGCGCCGAAAGCTCGGACAATAAGAGACACTTGGCGGCGGCGCGGCGCCCGCGGGACGTGATGCAACGGCGCTGATCGGAAACACCGCGGCGCGCGCGCGAGCTTCTGGGTCGGGGCGTTTGTTGTGGGACGGTCCGGTGCAAAGGGCGCCGCCGCCGACCACTTCGGCCCCGGAAGTTGTGGTCCCCAGTGCAGTCCCGGCCCCTCCCGGCCCCTCCCGGCCCCTCCCGGCCTGGCCCGGACCGTCCGCTGACCATCGCATTGGATAACGCTGAGTCGAACTGCCGCCGATATAACCCCAGTTGAAGTTGAGGAGGCGGGGGCGCGATTGGCGGCGCCCTGCCCTGCTCCAGCTGCCCCGCAGGGCCCGGGCCCGGCACGCACGCTCCCGCCCGTTGCGTTTCTCCCTAGCGTGCGCCTCCCACGCACGTTCCTCGGCGATTCCTCCTTCGCAGCATCTTCTATGCAGAAAGCGTAATCGCAGAGAAGCATCTCGTCATGGTGGCGGAGCTGGCTGGGCGCGGGGGCGGGGAGGGGAGCCCTGCGGGCCCCGGGGCCCAGGGGGCGTCGTGGGGCGGGGGCGGGGGCGGCTGCGGCGGCGTGCACGGCCCCGGCGCGCAGTTGCTGCCGCGCTGGCTTCGGAGCGCCACCCGGGAGCATGCCCCGAACAACCCGACGGCCCACGCCAAGGCCCACGCCCCGCTCTGGGACTCGCGCGACCCCGCCGTCGACGACCCTCCGCCGTCGTACACGTGGAGTGAGAGCAGACGGCGCCTCGGGCCCCAGCCCCGCCGCGCCTGGGGCGCACCCCTCCCCGCCGCCGCCCCCCGGGTGGCCGGCGCCGCTGCCTCCTGCCGCCCCCTGGACTATGAGCCCGCCCCAACGCAGGGCGTCGCAGGACTACGACAACGCCGGGGCGGCCGCGGGCCCCGTCCCCACCCCCGTGCTCACGCCCGGTCAGGCCGCCGCCGCCCTCGCCGACGTACCGATCCCCGAGACTCGCGTGGACAACGAGCACCCCGACCAGGACCGCGAACAGGACACGGGCCCGTCGCTGGACAGCGCGCGCGATGACTGCCCTCCCGACGCGGCGCCGAGAAAGCGCCAGGGCGGCGCCGACGCCCCGCGCCCGGGCCTCCACGGACCTGCAGGATCACCAGGCAGAGCGCCCGCGCCCGGCAGGACCCCGGGCAGGGAGAACTGGAGGCTGAGGGATGACCCCACCATCGGACACGTCTGGCCCAGCGACTGGGGAAGTGAGTAGTCGCTCTGTGCGCCTCCCCCTCCCCCCTGTGTGTGCGTGTGCATTATGTGGTTTTTTCATTGTGGTTTGTATATTTTGATGCCCATACGTTATTTTGTCGAAGTTTGAGTGAATTTAACGCTCGGCGCGGCATTCGTGTCCGAGCAGAATGACGACGCCCTCTCTAAACCAAAAGATACAGAGATAACCCGGGCAATTTTCGGCTCCCTCTCTTTTTTCTCTATACGTACAGTACTTGTGTGGTGCGGTGCTGTGGGTGACGGTGGCCATGCCTCACGGCGCCACCTGCCCCCCCCCCTCCCCGACGCACGCGTACCGTCGCGCAGCGTACTCCCCGGTCATGGCGGCGCCCGGGCCCCACGGTCCAGGGAGGATCCAGGCCGAGTCCCCACTGGTCCCCCCGCCCTCCCTGGTGACGCTGAGCGTGTTGGGACGCTGGAAAAAAAAATGGCTTGCGTTAATTATCTCTGGCGCACAGCACGTTGCACCTACACCAAGCTAGGCTGCTTCGACTCCACTCCGGCCCGGCGACCCGGTAGCCCTGCTAGTGCGATCTCTCTCTCTCTCTCTCTCTCTCCTCTCTCTCTCTCTCTCTCTCTCTCTCTCTCTCTCTCTCTCTCTCTCTCTCTCTCTCTCTCTCACTCACAAATTTTCATGCACCTGGGAGAGCGAGATGGATTAAATGTCGCTCAATTAGAGTCACTCTTCTGGATCGATTTCAAAATACCAGAAAAGACTCGATTTGAGTCGTTTTAGCGAACGTCACTTTTTTACCGAGCAATGAAAAAATGCTTCGCTCATTCTGGGCGAGAAATGTAATTATTACATTTCCAGTGGTCGCTCGGTAAAACCAAGCCCTGGGATTCCCGGGGGTATTTGGAAACCAGGAGATGCCAAGGGAATGATTTTCAGGGCATCCCCTGGGAATCCCAGGGCATCCCCTGAGAATCCCAGAATGAACCCTGGGTTTCCCAGGGGATCCTCTGGAAATCATTTCCAGGGCATCTCCGGGTTTCCAACTACCCTGGGAAATACCAGGGCTTGGTTTTACCGTGCGGTCCGTCTCTCCCTGCGTCCCTCTCTCCCTCCGTCCCTCCGTCCCTCGCTCCCTCCCTCCCTCCCTCCCTCCCTCCCTCCCTCCCTCCCTCCCTCCCTCCCTCCCTCCCTCCCTCCCTCCCTCCCTCCCTCCCTCCCTCCCTCCCTCCCTCCCTCCCTCCCTCCTTCCCTCCCTCCCTCCCTCCCTCCCTCCCTCCCTCACTGCGTCTCTCTCCCTCCGTCCCTCCCTGCGTCCCTCCTTCTCTCTTTTCCTCGAGGGCAATCCACCTGTCGTCTGCGCCTTTGTCTGTTTGTATGACTCGACTTCATTCATCGGGCTCAGGACGCGTGTCTCCGTGCGTCTGTGACTGCCTGTGTGTGTATGTGTGTGTGTGATACAGCTCGTTCGGCCGTCTGGTTAAACGTCCCGTCCTGAGCGAGGACATGTCCCCTGCCCCGCCGTCGCGTCGCGCTGCTCCACAAGAACGCTACCATTGTCGACGCGGACATGCACAATGCTCGCGCGCGTGCGCGTATCGTGCGCCCGTGCCCGTGTGTGTTCATAATGTCGGGAATCACTTTCCCCGCCGCCGAGTTGCCTCCCCTCCGGCCGACCTCCCCCCCCCCTCCCCATGCGATGGTCCAACACCGCGAGCGCACGCATTCCCCCCCCCCCTCACCCCGTCAGTATTGTTGTATTAGTTCCGGCAAAACCCGCCGCGCATGTATGCATTACACACACATCTTACGGTGGTGCGGGTGGAGGGGGAGGGGGATAGCTTACTACTCACTTCTTTTGCGCAACCTAAACGTTTTATTTGTCCATCTTGAAGCGAGTCGGCTCACCCCGCGCTGCCCCCGCTTAATGGGCGAGAAGTAAAGGTGTCGAAATAGCGCGTTTTGTGAGAGAAGAGCCAAAATTTTGTACAGATTGTCTGAAAGGCGTTAAAGGAACAATCCTGTCCGAGGCATTATGGAAATCTCGAAACCGTTCAGCCAGAACTCTTCAATGTGCACCCAATGAAGAAGGTATCGAAAAAAAAAGTTATGTCGGTCACTATTATGGAGCGATATAGAGAAGTGCGGAGCATGAGGTACATTCTCCACAATTTGAAGGCGCTGAAAACGAATTGACAGTGGGAAAAGCAGTGACAGCTGTAATAGAGGACTTGGCCCTAAAGAAGAGAAGTAGGAAGACAGGCCAGGAACACGACAAAACGCCCAAAACGGCAATAGTTTGGACCAGTTCGTCTGCTCTCGACCAATCACAGCCCGCCCCGCGCCGCCTCGGAGTGTCTTGCGGAGGAGGAGGCGGTCAAGGCGCCCCCCCCCGCCCCGTACCTTACCTCACGAGCAGCACCCCGTCGGCCCGCGACGCGCCCTGAGCTGCCCCTGCCCTTGCTCCTACCCCACCCCGCAGCCGCTGCTCTGGAGTATACGGGCACGATACGACGACACACACCGGGCAGAAAACGTCAAAGCAGAGCTGAGCGCAGCACGGAGGAACACGTGTAATTACCCAGTAGTGGCTCTGGGAGAAAGTGCGGGGTAGTGCTCGCCCCGCGCCGCCCTGCGCCGCCCAGCGCTCCTGCCCCCGTAGCGGCCGCCTCGTCGCATGAAGTCACCCAGCGCAGCGCCAAGCCCGAAACGAACAGCATGTAGTGCCGGGCCAGGCCGGGAGAGGTGGTGGTGAGGAAGAGGAGGAGGAGGAGGAGGAGGAGGAGGAGGAGGAGGAGGAGGAGGAGGAGGAGGAGGAGGAGGAGGAGGAAAAGGGAGGAGATGGGAGGTGGGGGCCGTCTGCGAGGCGGGCACGCGGGAACAGAACTAATGTGTGTACGGAATCACCCTATTTTCGTTTGACTGACATTTATCATTGCCAGTAAGTACTTGGCGGCATGATTCAATGGTATGGAACTTGGACTAGATTAATGTCACTCCAGTGGCCCTGTTATTGCCAACCCTGAGGCCTTGACCACAATCAGAGTTGCCAAAAAAGTAGGCAAATTTCCCTCAAATACACCTGTGTGTGGCATACGGGTATCTCCGTCTGCCTACTAGGCAACTGGTAGACTCATGTGTGGAGAGTTTGCCTAGTAGGCAGGCGGAGATACCCGTATGCCACACACAGGTGTATTTGAGGGAAATTTGCCTACTTTTTTGGCAACACTGACCACAATGCCAAATTTTCGCGATGAAACGAAAAAGCTTCTAAAAACTGGATCACGAAGCTCTTGTCGCCGCATCTAACCATCCTTTATTGCCTACATCTCGACAATGAGGCTTCATGTCTACAGTGGCGGATCCAGAGCCAGCCTTTGGGGGGGGGGGGGGGGGGGCAAAGTAGTACTTTTTGCCTACTTACAGGGGAAAAAGTATTGCTTTTTGCTTACCTTTCAGGCGGCTACCGAGGAGCCATGAAAGGCCTGTCGCTGGATCCGCGCATGCATGTCTAAATGATTTGCAATGGAATACTTTGCCAAACTGCTTCCAATGAAAGCATATTGCCAAATTTTGGCAAGGAGCAGCTATGCGCTCTCTGAGCGATGAAAGCAATGCAAACTTGGGATTGAAGAAAATTTCGTTCGTTCATTATTTTTTTCCCATTTCCAAACTCGCTTCAGTGCTACTAGGGGTATTTATTTTATAGCCAAATGAGAAATATTGTAATTCTCGAGATTTCTGAGCGTTGACTTTTCTGAGATTAATTTCACAGTTCACTTGCTATCACTCTCAGACCGTCATAGACTTATTCGTGAATAGCCCATTAACTTATATGTACTAGTATAATATTCATAAATTTCTACACACATATGAACATTTTCTCTATAGTTTAATACACTATTTTTTAAATAGTTCATACTTAAAAAGGAAAACCTCCATACATATGAAGAAAATAATAGTGGATAGTTATTCTAGTGCATATAAGTCTATAAGAAAATTCTTATAAAAGAAAATGTCAATAACGGTCTGAGAGTGATGGGAACCCGCAAACATTCCGCCAAGAGAACAAGTCATGAAGCTCATGGGTGTACAGTATTTGTTTCTCTCGCACATCGTCATCATGCAGTCAACTTCAGCTCGAATTGAGATTTCTTGATTCTTTATAAGGCAGATATTTGATGTGGAAAATGAGAAGCCATAGTTCTCTTTGCTGTAGGTGTAGGGTCTATGTTTCGTAATTGTGGCAGCTTCTTTACTCAGACTGCCCAAACTTATCCAGTCCCCCCCCCCCCCTTTCCATTGCGTTTGTCGGGTCGGAGCGAGCGTTGAGGGGTGCCCTGGAGGCTCGAGGCGCGACCGCGGCCTCACATCAGACCGCGGCGCACGTTGGGCTGCCTACCCCGCGGGCGCGTGGTTACCGCTGCAGGCGCTCACTGGCGCGAGAAGAGAGGGAGGGGGGGGGGGGTAGGGGCTGCTCCGTCACGCCCGACAGCCAAGCGTCAAGCAGTCACCTGCTCGTTTACTTTGCATCTTTTCGAGGGATTTTAAGATTCACCTCATCCGTTCCATTGGTTGATTTACGTAATCGCCTTCCGTTATTGAGAATGAATGAAACTATAGTTTTGACTTGAATCCTTATTCAGTCAGTCCAGCCTCCACACGATTAATAAGTCGGTTGTAAGCTGTGTTTGGTCACTCTCAGACCGTTATTGACATTTTCTTTTATAAGAATTTTCTTATAGACTTATATGCACTAGAATAACTATCCACTATTATTTTCTTCATATGTATGGAGGTTTTCCTTTTTAAGTATGAACTATTTAAAAAATAGTGTATTAAACTATAGAGAAAATGTTCATATGTGTGTAGAAATTTATGAATATTATACTAGTACATATAAGTTAATGGGCTATTCACGAATAAGTCTATGACGGTCTGAGAGTGTATATACGGTACACTGTTATCAAAAGTGCGTATTTGACAAATGCGATATGTCGACCAGCAGAAGGTGTCGTGTCCGCATGACCGAACGCCCTGACCACTTTTCTTACTCCATAAAAAAAAGTTACATTGGTTTACTAACTGAGCGTTTGAAAGTTTCCAGCGAGTCGTAGAACACTCGCAAGTGTGTGTGACAGTCGAACACATTTGCTTAATACAGTAGCCGCGGGCTCCCATGAGGAGGGCAACCTGTGCTGAGCACTGTTTCCAGAGATCTCACCGCAGCGTTTTGGCGCAGCAGATGAAGTAACAGCGGTGACTCGGGAGAGGGGAGGAGAGGAGAGATTGAGATTGACATTTGTTTATTGTCACTAAACTGAGTAGTTATAACAATATTACAGAATAAAATTACTATTATTAGGAATGTCTGACATTAAGACCTTTAGTAAGGTAGTCACTGAAGTTATAAAAATCACATGAGCTATTGTCCTCTGGTAAGAAGAAGAAAAGAAGACGGTGGCGTAGCGTAGCGCGGACCCATAACAAAGCAACATAACCTGATAGCAAAACCTTCTTAAATAATCGTTTTGAGGTCGCCATCGGATGGATTTCTGTCTGAAATTAATATAATAATATGCATCAGACAATTTGAAGCCATAGAGACGCATTTCTACCGATGTTCTACGATGCACTTTCCGCTTTGTTATGGGTCCGCACTACGCTTCACCACCGTCTTCTTTTCTTCTTCTTTTTACTAGGACAATAGCTCATTGAAGTAGGCTCTTCCTTACAGTTGTTTTAAATTTCTTATCAGGTAAATTTCTAACAGTGCTTGGAAGTAAGTTGCATAGCGAGCGTAGGGCCTGATTGTAAGACATCATCTTAACTAACATTGAGATGAGGAGAGGAGAGGAGAGGAGAGGAGAGGAGAGGAGAGGAGAGGAGAGGAGAGGAGAGGAGAGGAGAGAGGAGAGGAGAGGCTCTTGCTCTGCTACACGCGTACGGCAGACAGGAGGTGGAGGTGACGCGCTCTCACTCCCCGACAGCCTCGCGCCGAGCCTCCAGGCCAGGTCTCCCGCCCCGCCTGCCCTCTCCCCGAGTGATGATATGATACGCACAGCGCACAGGCGCCGTATGGCATTAGTGCGCAATGTGTCCCGTCCTTATCGGCGCGGAGAAAGTGATTGGAGCTGGCAGCGTCCCGCGTCGCAGCGCGTCGCAGCGCACCGTGTAGCGCTCAGCTCAGCTCAGAGTGACGCGTCCAGTCGCGAGTCGCGTCGCGCCGCGCTGCGCCGTGCGTGTTTAGAGATCGCCGCCAAGTGCGGGCAATAAGAGCGGTGAGGGGAGGGGGGAGGGCGAGGGGAGGGGGGCGTCACCCACAGCAAGACCGACGACCAGCGACCGTCCCCCACCCCACCACAACACGGGAAAAAAATATTCGTTGCTTCAACTCCTGTTTGAGTTGATTTAGAGAAAAGTAGACTTTAAAAGTCTATGGACATTTCCTACAGACTTTTTTTGTCCACAGATTCAGTGACAACACTGGTAAAACCAAAGGCGTAACTGTACGCGCTTGAATAAAGCATACAGTTACGCTTGAAGACGTTACGCTTGAAATGAAGCGTTCGAAAGAAGTTCTCCCATACATTTAGGTAGGACGAGGAGGAGCGGATCAACCTGTTACGCTTGACTTCAAGCGTAATCTCAGTACGCTAGAAAGCGGGGCGTAGGGCTACGCCCTAGTTTTACCCGTGAATTTAATTGTTACTATAAGTGTTGTCTATAATTTTGTACCAGAAGACTGCCTAAGATTACCAAGTGATTACCGGGGGTTTGTTAACGAGTGATTACCAGGGTTTTCACCAGAGGTTATCAAGGATCATCGGGAAAAAAACCAAAAGATGACCAATGACCAGTGATTGTCGACACTGGAAAAACAAAGGAAGGACTCAAAGGGTTTCAAAGGCATGAAAAGTTAGCATCTCTGTAAAGGCATTAAAACTGCCCAAAGGTGTTAAATTTTAATGCCTTTGGACAATTTTGTGCCTTTTCAAAGGAATTAAAATTTCACGCCTCTATAGAAAGGCACCTTTGTTTTTCCAGTGGAGTGATAATCATGCATTTCCGAAAAGTTACCACATCACCAGAGATTACCGATGGTTACCAGGGATTCCTAACTCTGCGTACACCTGGGCACACTCGCCAGCAGCAGCAAGTCGGGCCTGACGGGTCCAGTCTGCCTGTGACGCGCACTCCCGCCCTGGAACCCTGGCCGCTACTCGGGGCGGGGCAGCCCCTGCCCGACCCGACCCGACCCGAGCCGGCCGATCGCGGCCGACAAATTGGCTCGTTTATAACGCCCCGGCGGCGCGGCGCGAACTCATCCGCTAATCGATTTATCGGGCGGGGCCGGGCCGGCCGAACACTCGACTCACCTCTCCCCGAGCCTCAGCTGGTTGCCTTTCCCCCAGCACTGATTTATTTCAAATTAAATCGGCTTCAGAGATGTTTTACTCTCTGATTTTTTCTTCTTCTTTTTTTTAAAAAAAAAAAAATGAGCCTCTGCCCGGATAACGCCACGGGGTACACGCGCGTTACAGCGGTGCGTACAACTCGTCAGCCTTTTGCACGCACCGCGAGCCGAACGGACCGGCCACACCGGCCGCCGCCATGGCCCTCACCCCTGAAATGACTTACTCTTGTTCACTCTTCTTAACGCAGGTGCAGGTGTGAGACTGCTTTACATGTTTACATGATGGCTTATGTTTCGCCTATGGTCCAGCGTGACACGTATACAGCCGGTGCGGAGGCGGTTTCCTCGGCGGATTCGTTTGGTTTCTCCCGTTTGTGTCGCCCAGCGACGGCCCCTATACCCAGGGTCCCGTGCGGGGGTGGCCTGATCCCTCTACTGGAAACACCTCTAATTTTGATTAGAGGTAAATTTACCTCTACGGCAATATACCTCTAATAATATTGCTGCGAAAATACCTCTACAAGATTTACCTCTACGGTTAGGAGTAAAACACAGAGTTGGGAATTTGCCTCTAAAAAGTTTTAGGGGTAAAACCTCTCCAACTGTGTTTTACATGTAAACCTTGACACGGCGTAATCACGGCTACGTCAGTTACCTCTCTACACCTTAGATGAAAATTGCGCAGTTCGGGAAAGGCGTGCAACGGTCACCCGGCGAGAGCCGCAGTTGTCGAAAAAGGAATAGGTATCATGGTCGGAGCACACCTCAAATTCAATTTTTTTAAAGAGCTATTTAAAAAAAAAAAATTGGTAGGCCCCTACCTAACTCGCAACCTGCGAGCCCCGCCTGCTTAACTTCGGAGTTCTGATGGGATCCGGTGTGTTCCAGGCGACCGCCACCCCACGGGCACGAGAAGTCCTCTCCACTTCGGGGAGAGTCCCCGCTTAAGGCTGGCGGCCTGTCAGGCCCGCCGTACTACCCTATTTAAACAGCGCCTTGAAGCCGTAGGTAGCATTTCGGACCAACGACTGGGCACCACCGGACCGCATGACCGGTCAGTGGGAGGTAGAGGCAAGGCAGGACGATAGAGGGGGAGAAAAGCAGAAAGAGAAGTTTTTGCGGAAGAGTAAGCGTACGGTTGGTTAGACCTGTACTGACCCGCTCCCGCACAGGTCATGGAAAAGCTGTTTACTAAGGAGCCAGATTCATAGGCCTTACTTCCCCACGAGGGACCACCCCCCGTGGCATGGGACGGAACTTCCTGACAACTCGCTTTCGCTGCCAGTGAAGAACCTACCTGGGAATTGAACCCAGGCCCCAAGTGCCGAGTCTCATGACACCCCGCGGCTTTCGTGGTACTAAGACCACTAGACCGTCGGCGATTCCACGAGGGAGCTCCGTTGAAATGGGGGGTTTGAATTCCACGCCAAGCTGCTGTCCTCGGAAAAATTTTTGTTTTATACCAAGATTTGAACCCGGGTTCTGCGGCCCCCGGAACATTACTATGCCGGCACGGCTACGACGCCACGATACAAGCTGGCTTTCCTCTAATGGGTGACGCTGCGAAGAGCCGTAGTCGCCGACGAACCTGTACCGGTGGCGTTATCAGTACGCCTGCTCTCCTTGCTGAGACAGCCCAGCCTCGTGGCGACTTTGGTATCCACCATCGGCACCGTTAGGAGGACTGAGTGGGCACAGGTTCGAATACCGATCCAAATTTTTTTTTCGAAGTAGCTTCGTCTCTTTCAGTTGCCCGAGGCACAAGGACAGTGGATAAAAAGGATTAAGTAGGTAAAAAATAAATCAAAACAAATCAGCACTTGACATTGATGTCGCCGGTGAAAGCACGAGTTGGACAGAGGTTCAAATACCACTCTGTTTTTTCTTCTTTTTATTTCTATTTATCAGTACGTAGTTTTGCAAATTTCGAGTTGCCCGAGGCATTAAAAAAAACGTTTTGTTTTTTTTAAGGAAACAAATTCACCGCGTAGGAAAGCTTTCAACTTAAAAAAGAAGAAGTCGAGTGCGGATTTGTTTTGATTTATTTTTTACCTACTTAATCCTTTTTATCCACTGTCCTTGTGCCTCGGGCAACTGAAAGAGACAAAGCGACTTCGAAAAAAAAAGAGGAAAAAAAACATTGTGATCGGTATTCGAACCTGTGCCCACTCAGTCCTCCTAACGGTGCCGATGGTGGATACCAAAGTCGCCACGAGGCTGGGCTGTCTCAGCAAGGAGAGCAGGCGTACTGATAACGCCACCGGTACAGGTTCGTCGGCGACTACGGCTCTTCGCAGCGTCACCCATTAGAGGAAAGCCAGCTTGTATCGTGGCGTCGTAGCCGTGCCAGCATAGTAATGTTCCGGGGGCCGCAGAACCCGGGTTCAAATCTTGGTATAAAATATAAATTTTTCCGAGGACAGCAGCCAGGAGTGGAATTCAAACCCCCCATTTCAACGGAGCTCCCTCGTGGAATCGCCGACGGTCTAGTGGTCTTAGTACCACGAAAGCCGCGGGGTGTCATGAGACTCGGCACTTGGGGCCTGGGTTCAATTCCCAGGTAGGTTCTTCACTGGCAGCGAAAGCGAGTTGTCAGGAAGTTCCGTCCCATGCCACGGGGGGTGGTCCCTCGTGGGGAAGTAAGGCCTATGAATCTGGCTCCTTAGTAAACAGCTTTTCCATGACCTGTGCGGGAGCGGGTCAGTACAGGTCTAACCAACCGTACGCTTACTCTTCCGCAAAAACTTCTCTTTCTGCTTTTCTCCCCCTCTATCGTCCTGCCTTGCCTCTACCTCCCACTGACCGGTCATGCGGTCCGGTGGTGCCCAGTCGTTGGTCCGAAATGCTACCTACGGCTTCAAGGCGCTGTTTAAATAGGGTAGTACGGCGGGCCTGACAGGCCGCCAGCCTTAAGCGGGGACTCTCCCCGAAGCGGAGAGGACTTCTCGTGCCCGCGGGGTGGCGGTCGCCTGGAACACACCGGATCCCATCAGAACTCCGAAGTTAAGCAGGCGGGGCTCGCAGGTTGCGAGTTAGGTAGGGGCCTACCAATTTTAAATAGCTCTTTAAAAAAATTGAATTTGAGGTGCACATGTAAAACACAGTAGGAGAGGTTTTACCCCTAAAACTTTTTAGAGGCAAATTCCCAACTCTGTGTTTTACTCCTAACCGTAGAGGTAAATCTTGTAGAGGTATTTTCGCAGCAATATTATTAGAGGTATATTGCCGTAGAGGTAAATTTACCTCTAATCAAAATTAGAGGTGTTTCCAGTAGAGGTACTAGAGGCGACCCGCCTCCGCCTCACCCCTCACCACCGCGCCCCGCCCCACCCCGCCCTGGCTCACCACGCCCTGCCCCACCCCACCCCGCACTGCCCCGCCCTACCCCTCCGCTACGTCCCGCAGGGCACGCCGCCGTGTTCTCGCGCCGCCCTGCGTTTATATCTCCATCGTCGTCTATTCGGTATACCAAAACCAGCCCAAGTCAGCTGGGCCCCAACGGGATCGTTTTTCTCCTGAATATCGGGACCGATATTCGACTTCTCGCCTCAGTTCAGTTCACCGCATGCGAGCAGACTGATGGTGGGCATCGCACGCTCGCACGGTGGACGTGACGCTCGCATGGCGGTAAGCACCGGCTTGATGGGTTGGGATCAATACGATACCGACACCTCATCGGCCTGGGGCGGGGCGGGGCGGGGCGGGGCGGGGCGGGGCGGGGCGGGGCGGGGCGGGGCGGGGCGGGGCGGGGCGGGGCGGGGCGGGGCGGGGCGGGGCGGCCGCGGAGTGTGTGGAGGTGATGGGCACGCGTAGGCATCTCGCGCTCGGCCGGACGAAAGGCGAGGAGCGGGAGCTAGCTCCTATTCCAAATTTCGTGAGGATCTCCGCAGACACGCAGGCACTACAGTGCCAAAGAGGACATTTTCGTCACCAAAACAAATATATCTATAACTCAAATTCAAAATCCTCTGAGTACACTGTATACAAAAAATGTACGAACACGGAGAAAGTCTAGTCAATTAATTATCCGGAGCCTCCCTGCTTTTTCTGTACCTTTGTACGGAAAGGTACAGAGATTTTCGTTCATTGTAGGCTGCCGATACACTTTACAGGCATTGACTAAACGTTTTTAATTTCAACTGTTCGTAATGTGTGCACGGACTATCTCTGTACCTTTCCGTACAAAGGTACAGACAAGACTATAGTACGGATGTAGTCCGCCCTTTTCCGTGAAAAACTACAGAAATTGTTGAAGTGTAGCCTTATAACGACAACCAGCGAGCGCTATCCTATCACTGGCAGAAAATCTCTTACCTACTGTGCTGGAACCTTATAAGGTCAATCATTTGCCTGGCAGGACCGTCCTGGTTTGGGTACGGCGCTTCAGCGTACGGAGTATAAAGGTGTTTTTTTTTATTATTATTTTTTTAATTTTTTATTTTATTTTTTCTAAACAGAAATCTCGATGAAGTTACCTCAAATACCGCACTCCTGCAGTACGGTCCTAGGAAAATTACTGGCCGCCATATAACTTTTTTTTTCCGGCAGTGATCGTCCCCTGCTCCTGCTCCTGCCGCTTGTTTTCTTGTTCCGTTCTGAGTGTCCGGCCACGTCGGGCGGGGAGGACTTTCGTCCTCAGAACGTAACGTGTGTGACGCCAACGCCGGACTCGATCCCGAGAGCACTTTCTGTTTCTGGTGAAGAACGGATGCTGTTTTACGATTATCCCCGCTCTGCCCCGTGTCGGCCAGGCCTGGCCGCGCCGCGCCATATGCTGCCCCTCGGCTCCTGATCTCGTACTTCGAGAGCAACAATATAAAACCGAGACTCGCCTCTCAAACAAGATGGGATGTGACGATGAGAGTGAGGAGGAAAGGTGCTGCGGCCGCGTCTGGCGAAAGTGGAGAGAAAGAGGGAGATAGTGGGAGAGAAAGAGAGAGAGAGAGACCGGGCGGGAAGGGGGGTGCAGGACGAAACACTCTGACGGTCCCCCAAACTCGGGTAACGAAGCAATCGAGACGAGCGAGGTAAAACAAGTCAATTATTGGGCGGCGCCACACCGGAACTTGCTGCTGGTGCCGTTGCTATTGCTGGTGCTGTGTAGCGCTCCCGCTCTGTCGACGTCAGCCTGGTGCTCAGGCAACACCAGCACACCGCTGCGCTGCGGGTTGCCTATCGCCCGCGTCATGCCCTGCCACTACTCTCAATGCAGCTCCTTGTCCCGTCGAGGACTTATTTTTGCGGAGCGTCGTTCTAGAGGGGAAGGGGGAGGGAAGGGATCGCGGAGGGACCCAGAAAAACACCTGGCACGCGTCGTGGTGGTGAGCGGCGGCGCCGAGCGCAACGGCGCCTCGGCCAATGGGCGCCGGTCTGCGGCGCGCAGCCCCCGGGCCCCGGGCGCGCTCAGCCTCGCCCCCTGTCCCCCGCCCCGCCCCGCCCCGCCCCTGCTCGACGGGAAGCTGGGGCCGGACGGCCGGACCCTCTCGTGGACCAGCGCGAGGAGAGGCGCGGGAGAGGAGAGAGGCACTTGGCTCCCTGCTCCGCCTTGAGGCCGGCAGCTCGCCGGACCGGCAGGGCTCGGCTGGGCTGGGCTAGGATCGCCTCTCCGCCCTGGACCCTGGGCGGCACGGCACACCGGCACCCCGCCAGTGCTCGCCGCACCTCCGCGCCAGTCACACGTCCGCCCGCCGCGCCCCGCCGCGCCCCGCCGCGCCCCGCCGCGCCTTGAACGCTGAACGTCGCGGTGTGTCCCGTGCGCGAGTGGTGGTCGCATCCTCCGTTGTCGCCGATTTCGGATACCCTCTTGGATACGGTTTCCTGGTCGATCTCCTGGTAAATATATATCGCGCTTTTCCTGCGGCACGCGTCCGGGGCGTCCCACGTTCGTAACGACCGGCCCGTTCTCCGCCAGTGCACCCCTCCTGACCGCGGCCGGCCCCGCGGCCCCGCTCCACCCCGCCACCACGTCCACGCCATGCTCGTCCTGGCTCCTGATGTCACCGTCCAAGCCGCCAGCGCCGGTGACCGCCGGGCCGCCCTCGGGCCCGCCGCCCGCGGCGCGCGGCTGTAGGGACCCCCGCGGGGGCTCGTTCCCGCTGCCGCGCCCGGGGCCCCGCCCGGGGTCCGCACTCACCGCCCTGACCCGCGACAGCCTGGAGGGCTCGGCCTACGTCCCGGCGCCGCGACGCCTCCGCCCGCCCGGCGGCGCCCAGGCGGCGCCCGCGTCGGCCGCCGTCCCGGGGGACGGCCCCCTCAAGAGCAGCAACGGTAAGCTTGGGCCCGGCGGCCCCGGCCCCGCGGACTCCACCGCCCCCGCCCCCCGCCAGCCCGCCCGCCGCCCCCCGCCCCCCGCCGAGCTGTCGGCCGAGCCGTTGGCGGGGCAGCGCCGGGGCCGCCACCTCCCGCACCAGGGCGTCGTCGTGCTCGAGGACTACCAGGAAGGTGAGCCCGAGGCAGAGGAGCAGATCAGGGCGGCTCGGCCAGGCGAGTCGGGACGGAACGGGCCGGGACGCGAGTCCTCTTTGCATGCCTGTCGTGTAGGCCTCACGAGCCCGCACGGGTGCCACCTGTTGGCTCGCCCTACAATCTCGGTTTACTGCCTCCTGTGCCTATGCATGGTACCCGCCCCGCCCCGCCCCGCCCTACCTCGCCGATGAGCTGCAGGCCCAGGCCCCCCGGGCTGCCACCTGTCGCCTCGGCCCAGCCGGGCTGCGCGGCGGAGCCCGCGGCGCGGCCCCAACCCGTCTCCGGCTTCTTACTCCTAAGAATAGGCCGGTCAGGTTCGCTCATTAGCCGCGAGCTTGTCAGTTATTTGTTCCCTGCTACCATGTTTTATTCATACAAAAGACAGAGCAGGTTTATTTAAGAAAAGCAGGACCTTACAATGACCCTCTTGGATTTCGCTCATATTTTGGTGGTTGGTAGTCCACCTAGGTGGGAGCTTAAAGCCAAAATATTAGACCCAAAAAAAATTTACTCTGGGAGATATTGGAACTTTAAGTTTTTTTGGTCAAATTTGCAGTCAATTTGGGTATTTTGAATAAACTTGTGACTAAGTGACCGAATGGGTCGCCACTTCAGTTCTAGACTCAAAATTGAACGAGGAACACGGGGGACGACTCGGATTTGACCTACGACAACGTTTTGATGGAGAATTTTCACTTTTTCTAGAAAAATTACCAAAAAAGTCCCAAATCTTGGGATTTTTCAGTTTTTATCCTGTGATCTGCACGTCATGTTACTTTTCCGACGTAAAAAAGTCCGCTGAATCCAAAAATAACAATCCCAGATTTTTGCGACCAACCGTTTCGGAGATATGCCACCTCAAAGTTAGCCAATTTGTTTTTCGGTATAAAAATACTGAGATTTTGCCCTCCTGCTCATTCCCAAGAACGATCCCAGCAACTCCGGTCTTGTGCACGGGTCGGTGGCCTCTAGCGCCTGCTAGGTAGGCCAAAGAGCCGTGCCGCACTACATACGTGTTGGGCTGTTGGCCTACCCTGCCCCTGCCACGCTGCCAACAGCTTCCCTCTCGCCCCCCCTCCCTCCCCCCCCCCTCCCCTCCTCGTCTCGCCGGTGTCGCCGTCGCCTCGCCTCGCCTCGCTCGCTCTCACCCTGATCCACCCGCCACCCCCACTCCCCACTCCCTACAACCATCGCCTCCTAGTAGGCCTTGTTTCAGTTCTGTGAAAGGAGTAAATAAGAGTCAAGACACGCTTTTTCATTCAGTGAGAAACTAGATTATTATCTATTTCTTAATTATTTTCAGAGAAACTAATCTGCTAATTTCAGTTGGAGAAAAAGAAATTTTTTCATTACTTTCAGTTAAGTTTGTGGAACACAGGATGTGTGGCATAGGCACTGTTGCAGTTTTCATTTCACTGTTAAAAAAATCCATCTTAATTTTAAGAACATGTGTTTGGAAGCAATTTACAAAGAAAATTTTACATTAAAATTAAGAACAAATACTTTCTGAAAATTAAGAACATGTTATGAAAAGTCAAAAAGTTATTTTTCTTGCAAGAAAACGCAAAAATCTACAATATTTAGATTTCCTACGGACTGAATCTTTCCTTCCGGTTTGCAAGTTACAGTTCTATTCCAATTAAGTTCTTGTTTGTACTTTACCGATAGGCTGGAATCGAACCTCGGACCTTTGGGTTGGAATTCCAACGCCTTCGACCACGGGGCCACCGGGACTTACCTGCGCAGAGAGCGGTCGGCTCCGACCTCATGCGCCGCTACCCAAAGGGACATTCCCAGGATGACAAGCTGTTTAGTGCGCAAGGAGCACGTTTATCATTGAACTTTAGGCACTCAACAATATATATCGCTATATACAGCTGGGTAAAATTCGATATTAATTCCTGCAGTAAAACTTTAACACGAAAATTCCATGTCCCAATTTCAAAACTTGGATGAATTTTTAAGAAGTACTTTGAATTTTCCGAACTGTTTCTTAAATGTACAAGACAATCGTAAGTCTAATAATGCTGTTATGAAATTTACATAAAATTTACTTAATTTTAAGAACTTACTTGTTATATTTTAAATCCTAATTTGATATTTCAAAAATGTTCTTAATTTTGATAAACTTTTATAAAATTTCATAACTTGTGAATATGTTCTTAAAAATAAGAGAAAATCTTTCCTTATTTTTAAGAACTTTTTTAACAGTGTTCACTGGGCCATGAGAAATCTTTAGCTGGAAGACGGGGCATGAGAAGCGAAACATCTACTTCTTCTTCATCCTCATATATGCCTGTAACCAGACCTACATAGCGGTTCCTTGCCAGCCGTACAATTACATAGGATCCACATGAAATGGCAAGCTGCTCTTTTTGTGTGGTTGGTGGTTTCAGCAAGGAGTGAACTTAGGCTGGAGGGAGGTGCTGGTCATTAGAAATTCTCCAGCAGGCAACTCTGTTGTCTGTAAAGAGAAAAAACAAGCAGAAAAGAAAATCACAAAATTAATTTTGTGCTACTACTGGTACTCGTTATTTACAGCCCAACACGTATGTAGTGCGGCACGGCTCTTTGGCCTACCTAGCAGGCGCTAGAGGCCACCGACCCGTGCACAAGACCGGAGTTGCTGGGATCGTTCTTGGGAATGAGCAGGAGGGCAAAATCTCAGTATTTTTACACCGAAAAACAAATTGGCTAACTTTGAGGTGGCATATCTCCGAAACGGTTGGTCGCAAAAATCTGGGATTGTTATTTTTGGATTCAGTGGACTTTTTTACGTCGGAAAAGTAACATGACGTGCAGATCACAGGATGAAAACTGAAAAATCCCAAGATTTGGGACTTTTTTGGTAATTTTTCTAGAAAAAGTGAAAATTCTCCATCAAAACGTTGTCGTAGGTCAAATCCGAGTCGTCCCCCGTGTTCCTCGTTCAATTTTGAGTCTAGAACTGAAGTGGCGACCCATTCGGTCACTTAGTCGCAAGTTTATTCAAAATACCCAAATTGACTGCAAATTTGACCAAAAAAACTTAAAGTTTCAATATCTCCCAGAGTAAATTTTTTTGGGGTCTAATATTTTGGCTTTAAGCTCCCACCTAGGTGGACTACCAACCACCAAAATATGAGCGAAATCCAAGAGGGTCATTGTAAGGTCCTGCTTTTCTTAAATAAACCTGCTCACACCGAGTTTGGTCGAAAAAAAAAACATCACTTTCCCATCCGGAGTAACGGGGTGAAGTGCCAGAGCAAGGCTGTGAGCCGCGCGGGGCGTGGCGGGGCGTGGTGGGGTGCGGCGGGGCGCGGCGGGGCGCTGCAGCAGCGTCCGTCTGGCCTGGCAGGGACGCCAATGCAAAGTGGCCAGGCCAGCAAGACGTAGTGAAGGCGGACCAGGCGGAATGTGGGCGGAACCCCCTGCAGGCCATGCGAACCAGCAACCAGCTAGCTCGCCCCGCCCCGCCAGGCACCGCTCTCTACGACGCCCTCCTCTGCTGCGTCATGTATCCATTGCTCCACTGCTCCAGAGTTCGGTTCGCAGTATTTACGCCCTGGGCCTGCTGAAGGGAGGTAGAGGGCAGAGGCAAGAGGGAGAGGCGCCCTTCAACTCTCTGCTCTACATGAAAACCACGAAAATATGTCACTGAGTCAGGACGGTTCGGTCACCAACTGCGTCGCTGCAGCCTGGCCGCGCCCCGCCCCGCCCCGCCCCGCCCCGCCCCGCCCCGCCCCGCCCCGCCCCGCCCCAGCACGCCCGCTGGCCCAGCAGCCCGGCAGGCGCGGCCTTTACTGGCAGTTATTGGGTCGTTTGGGATTGATTGCCCGAGTGGGACTTTCTCTGACGCGCTGGACACCAGCGAGCTGGCCACTGCAGTGTGTGTGCTTGCGCGATCGCGTGAGAGAGAGAGAGAGAGAGAGAGAGAGAGAGAGAGAGAGAGAGAGAGAGAGAGAGAGAGAGAGAGAGAGAGAGAGAGAGAGAGAGAGAGAGAGAGAGAGAACTCGCAGAACTCGCTGCCATGTAGTCGGTGGAAGAAGGGGTGGAGCTATAACAATTTTTCGTTCCGTCATCAGCCGGCCGCGAGCCAAATAGCGCAAGTTTAGCGCGAGTAATTGCTGGACTGCAGCAGTGGCGTGGCTCTGCGAGGCGTGCCCCCCGGTAGACCCCGAAGCTTGCCCACGTCCTCTTACCTCTTTCTCCGTACCTATCTCCCAGCACACTTCCTCTCTGCCTCATGCAGGACAGGCACCTTTGGAAAATGAGTGGGGAATTAATGACTTTATTGTTGCCCTTTTTGCACTTGAAGTCGATTTGTAGCAGGTTTGTAATAAACCAGGTGAGAGGGCGGGTTGGCATCGCCTTGCCTCTCTCTTGGTTGCTCTGCTCTATTTTCCCCTCTCTGTCGGCACCAGACTCTCAGCGCCCTGGGCCTGGGCTGGGCTGGGCTAGGCCTGAGCTCATGCTACACATGCACGGGGAAAGGCGCGGCCGGGCCGGAGCGGAGCCGGGCCGATCAGATCGCATCCGATCAGATCGAGTCGAGCCGAGCCTGGGGAACCTGGGGCGTGCGACCCAGCGGCCCCGCCTCACCCCGCCCCGCCCCGGCACGTGCCTGCTGTGCGAGCATCGGGGAGGACAAACCGAAAAAAAAAGTAAAAAAAAAACTTGGGCCGGACCCAGAAAATGATGAGTTGGCTATGCCCGAGAAGTGTTTGGCCGCTCGTCGCCCGGCAGCTTTGCATAATTATCGCAGATTCATGAGATACCTTGTCGGCTAGGGTTATTAGGTTATCTTTTTGTTTTTTCCGCCTCGTTCGCAAAACTAGTTCTGTTTTATGGAATTGGCTATAGAGCAATAGAGATAAAAAGTCAGCCAAAATGAACTAGGCACAGTCAATTCGGGACGACTCTTCAAACACGGCAGGGGAGAATGTTACTGTTATTGGCCGGGCCGGGCTGCCGGGCTCCGCGCCTGCCGCCTGTGCTCAGCTACCTCTCTCATTTTGCCCCCTTTGGTTTCGGGACTGTCACTTTCAGTGTGTTTGTCAGTCAGTCCTCCTGGGCCGCCGTGGAGCCGGTGAGCTGGCACGCTCCTGCCTCCTGCCGTACGTGACGTGAGCCCTTCTACCCCCTCCCCCCCCCCTCCGAGGCTGCTGAGTGGTTAAAAGGGTATCTTTACGGCTGGTGTTTCCAACTTGTCTATCCTGTGGAGTCGGACGCCTCATTAATTCTCGTCCACCGCGAGAGCTTGACGCCGAGCGCCGTGCCGCGCCACGCCTCGCTAGGCTCCTTCACGGGAGGGGGAGGCTCCCCGGGGCAGCGGTAGCGGGGCTGGGGGACCGCACTTGACCGGTTCGTTCGCGGCATTGCTTTTCGCTCACTCGCACTGCCTGGCGGAGCTGCGGCGGGCCGTATTGCCGAGATCAAGAAGTGTTGGCCCTTGACATTGCAGTCGCAGTCGCTGTCTGTCAGGCCATCTTTCTTGGCGAGGGACTTGTCCGCGTCCGGCGCGGCGCGGGCTGGGCAGGCCCTCAATGGAGACCGGTGTACTTGTTGTACAGCAGCTCTTGTGGCAGAGCAGCGCGCTCAACACTTATCATCTCGCCGACGAGTTTCTCTCTACGACGGCGCTCTTTGGAGGCGCGTGTGGAGGTCAGGTGCGGTGATGGTCTGCGCCCCGCCACGCCCCGCCCACGTGGTGTAAAGTGAAGTGGGGTCAGCCCGGGGGGCGCGGCGTGGCGCCGGGCTAGCCACCGCTCCAGAGTGGCACGGCGTGGTGCGTTAACTAATAAGCGCGATGAGTTCACCTCCTTTGGCTGCTTCTCGGAGGTGAGCGGGGCGGGACGGGACGGACCCCGGAGGAACCCCGGAAACACCGCTGTGCGATAATGGCCGGCTCCCGCCCGCCCCACCCCGCCCCCGCCCCGCCCCGCCCGACAGAGAAAGCACTGCGCAGCGGCATAACAAGCCAGTGCAGCACCCCGCCCCGCCCCGCCCCGCCCGGCTGATCTGACTGTCTAGTTCTGTTCGCAGCAGTCATCTTCAGCCTTGTTGACCATGGTCGATACCGAATCACAATTCAACATATCGGACGCTGCTCGCTACTCGGGACGCCTAGTCGTCCTCAGGAGCAGTAACACACGGCCCGCGGCCGGCCCGGCGGGGGGCCAGCCGAATACATTTCACGGACGCGTGGATTTAGAAACCGACCAGCCCAGCCCAGCCTAGCTCAGCGCCGGGGGGCCTGGCGCTGCCGCCGAGGAGCCCCCTCCTCCTCTCCTCTCCTCCCGCTGGCGGGTAGTAGTAGCAGAAGCAGAAGGGCGCCCAGGCCGCGGGGCGGCGCGGGGCGGCGCGGGTCGGCGCGGGGCGGGGGCGCTGAGAGGGAATGCCCGGCCCGGGCCGGCTGAGCCCGGCAGCGCGCACGCGGCCCGCACCGGCCAGTCGCTCCGCTGCGCCGAGGCCGCGCGCTGCCGCTGCTGCAGTCAGATCCCGCCCG
The DNA here is from genome assembly GCA_029379305.1 of Frankliniella fusca. NCBI lineage: Eukaryota > Metazoa > Arthropoda > Insecta > Thysanoptera > Thripidae > Frankliniella > Frankliniella fusca. Next base: position 17,231 of record JAHWGI010001360.1, on the reverse strand, counting down.
CCCCGCCCCGCCCCGCCCCGCAGCGAGCCTTACCGTCCATGCGGGACTCTCGCGGGGGCTACGGCCTGCCCCGCGGGGGGTCCCACGGAGACCGGGACCGGGACGACCTCGGCCACGTGCACGGCCACGTCCACGGCCATGTCCACGGCAACGGCCACGGGCCGCCCCCGCCGCCGCCCGGGCCGCCGCCGGGCGCCGTCGACGCCGCCGAGGCTGCGGACGCCCACCACTTCGGCAGGCTGGGTAGGTGCATCCTGACCGGCCTCGACGTGAGCGTCGCAGGACACCGCGAGGACACCTCCGCAGTGTTCACCAACGTCCTTGACCATTCTACCTTGAAGACAGTGAAGTGTGAAGTGTGTTCTAGTGCGGCGGTCGTGATGACCGCGTGTCAACGCATGTGTGTGTGTGTGTGTGTGCGTGCGCGAGTGGCTGCCGTCGAGGCCCTCCAGTGCTCGAACGTGCCAGGTTCGGTTCGACTGATATGGCGCACTAAAGTGTTCCGGGGCGGCCTGTGCTTAGCTCTTATTTCACGCGCATCGCTGCGTCCAGCCCAAGTAGTGTTGTGTGGAGCCGAGCGGTGAGCCCAGCGGCCCCCCCGGACCCGCGGCCAACCAACTTTCCCAGACCGGAAATGTGAACCACCACCAGTATCAGCAGCGGGGAGGAGTCTAGTTTGTTCAAGTGTGCATGCCGCTGCGCTGGGCTGTAAGTGTCCACGGCTGCCCTGCCCCTGCCCGCACGGAAAACAAGGGCCAAATAGAACACAAAATGAATTTTGTGATAAGTATGGAACTCGTTCTTTACATAATTATGTGCTACAGAGGTAGGAGTGTAAAACGTTATGTGAGTCGATTGAAGACATTTTCATCTCAGATTTCATCACCGTTCGTGTGTGCAGGGGAAGTTTTTCCCGGGACACTCGCCCTTGCTCGTCTCGGGTGCTCGGGCCTTCTTCGGCCCTCCCGCTCGGGTCCGATTGTTGGGGCGCATAAAGGAGCGCGAGCTGGCGCGAGCCGACTCGGTCTACGACTAGACTCGGGGACTTAGAATGAAAACTCGCACAAAATTTGTTAAGAGTTCTCAAAATAATACTATTAAACGTTAAAAAAGGTTCATTGCTGCGATGCAGAGGAAGGCTTCTAGCTGAGATCAGCGCAAGTTTCATGTCTGTGGGTGTTGTGCTTGCTGAGATTGAAAACTCCACTTATAAGTTGGGTTATGGACTTAGAATGAAAACATCCAAAATTTGTTAAGTGTTCTCAAAATAATACTATTAAACTTGAAAAATAGTTCATTGTTGGAATAAAGACCAGCATTTCCAGTTTCGAATGGTATAACTATTATGCCTGTAGGTATTGTGAGATCTGAGATGAAAGTGTGGACAGTTAAGGGTTACACTCGACTGAGAACAATACTCGTTCTTTTCACCACTCAGGAGAGAGGTGGTGGTAAAGAACGAGTAAAAATGACTTCATTGTGAGGATCAATTTTTGTCGATAGGCAAAATTCGATAGCTGCAACCGAGAATCCGATACCCACAGCCAGGAGCTGGTTGTCACGACCGGGCACATGTGCGAATGGAACAAACCCCAGCTTTGTTCTCATCGTACAAGTGCCCGGTCGTGACAACCAGCTCCTGGCTGTGGGTATCGGATTCTCGATTTCAGCTATCGAATTTTGCCTATCGACAACAATTGATCCTCACAATGAAGTCGTTTTTTACTCGTTCTTTACCACCACCTCTCTCCTGAGTGGTGAAAAGAACGAGTATTGTTCTCAGTCGGGTGTAACGCTTAACTGTCCACACTTTCATCTCAGATCTCACAATACCTACAGGCATAATAGTTATACCATTCTAAACTGGAAACGCTGGTCATTATTCCAACAATGAACTATTTTTCAAGTTTAATAGTATTATTTTGAGAACACTTAACAAATTTTGCGTGTTTTCATTCTAAGTCCTATAACCCAACTATATGAGTGGAGTTTTCAATCTCATCAAGCACAATACCCACAGACATGAAACTTGCGCTGATCTCAGCTTGAAGCCTTCTTCTGCATTGCAGCAATGAACCTTTTTTAACGTTTAATAGTATTATTTTGAGAACTCTTAACAAATTTTGTGCGAGTTTTCATTCTAAGTCCCCGAGTCTAGTCCTAGCCCGAGTCGGCTCGCGCCAGCTCGCGCTCCTTTATGCGCCCCAACAATCGGACCCGAGCGGGAGGGCCGAAGAAGGCCCGAGCACCCCGAGACGAGCAAGGGCGAGTGTCCCGGGAAAAACTTCCCCTGCACACACGAACTGTGATGAAATCTGAGATGAAAATGTCTTCACTCGACTCACATCATGTTTTACACTCCTACCTCTGTAGCACATAATTATGTAAAGAACGAGTTCCATACTTATCACAAAATTCATTTTGTGTTCTATTTGGCCCTTGTTTTTTCGTGCGACCCTGCACCACGGGCCTATCGCCTTGGGGACGGCAGCACGGCTCGGCCGCGGGGCATATATCTCGGCAGAGATGGACCACGCACGGGCACGGCACGGGCGTCTCGGTCTCGTGACGTGGGTAGAGCAGTACAGGGCTTCTTACCCAACACCTGAGCCCCGCCTCCCCGCTCACGACCGTGCCGCAGCGTGTGTGTGTGTGTGTGTGTGTGTGTTTGTATGGAGGTTTGCCGGGGGCGTGCCCCCCGCCCGCGTGCGTGCGTGACGCTCGCGCCACATGTGTGCGAGTGCTCGCGGCGTGCGCTCGCGTGCGCTCGCGTGCGCGCCTGTGACGCACAAAGTATCTCCCTGCCGACATGAGAGCTGTCAGTAAGGTTGTCGCTATATGGCGCGGGAATTTTGGAGAAATCTTACCTCTGCCTTGCACTGTGAAACCAAGTGTGCAACTGCTAAACACTTGCACTGTAATTTTAAAGGAAACACATGTTGCCTTAAATCGGCGACACATAAATGTGTTTCCTTTTTTCGGAAACACATAAATGTGTGACCTTTTTCGGCGACAATTTTGTTTCCAAAACCTCCGTGTGTTACCGAAACGGAGACGCATGTGACCTTTTTCGGTAACACACGGAGGTTTTGGAAACAAAATTGTCGCCGAAAAAGGTCACACATTTATGTGTCGCCGAAAAAAGGGTCACAAAAAGGGGATGTTTCCTTTTTTGATGTGTCGCCACAAAAGGTCACAAATTTGTTACCTTTTGAGTTACAGTGTGTAAGTGTGCAACACCCTGTTTTACATGTACAAGTGTTCAACCCAGAGTTAAGCAATGGCGAGTGTTTAGCTCGCTAATTTTATACTTGTAAGTGCTCAAATCAACAGTTAAACACTTGGAAGAGTTCAACAAGGAAAGTATTGCACGGCACAGTTGAACACTGTGCACAACTGCCGTGTCGAAAACTAACAAGTATACAATTGCAATCGCCCGGCTGTTAAGTTGAACACTTTAAAGTGATAAACATGGAGTTGCACACTAACAAATGTTGAACAGTTGCTCACTTGGTTTAACAGTGTGCACATCATCGCCGCACCGCTCGCGCGCCATCGCGTCCTCGTCGATTGAAAGATGTTTCTTTGTGCTCGTCTGCCGTGGGAAAAAAAAAGATTATTTTTTTAAAAAAAGTCAGAGGCAAATGAATAATCTGTGAGGTATTTTGACGGGAGGTTTCTTTTATCCGACAGAGAACAAGACAAGCGCGTTATTGATGAAGCGTTGAAACACTTCAGCAAAGCGGCGCCGAATTCACTGACACGCGCGGGGACTGGTTCCAGCCGGCGGTCCATCCGTCATAGCGACCCTCGCGACACAGCGTCTATATTTCTTTATCCGGCTTCTTCTTTTCTGTTCTCGTGTTGTTCCTCCGGCGGCTTGTGTTCCGAGAGAGCTATCTAAACGGGCGCGGTCCGGTGTCCGGTCGGGTTCGGCCCGGCCCGGCCCGGCCCGGCTCGTGACCGCCTCGTCCGCTCACCTGTTCTCCGAACCGCCGAAACCTGTTCGTCGCGTCTTCATTAGCGGGTATAGGGTATAGGCGGCATCGGCAGCAGGAGCGGAGCACTGGCGGAGCAGCAGCCGACTGATTCAGAAGGTCGCTCTCATCCCTCCGTCCTTGTTGCACCTACAGCGGTGCCCTATGCTGGCCATGGTAGTGCTCCATGAGTGCGACGAGGACAGAGGTATGAAAGCGATCTTCGGAATCGCTCGGCAGGCCTCAGATGACTCTCGTCGCCTCGCCTCGCCTGCAGCGGACGGGAGGTTCATTCAATGCAGGGAAAGTCCAGTTCACCGGTATGGCCCCCTCACCCCAATGAGCGCACCACCTTGGTGGCCCGCCCTGACCCTTTGGTTCGGCGGCAGTTCCCCCCCCCCCCCGTGGGAACGGTTCACACTGCCGCGCGGGGCGGGGCGGAGCGGGGCGGGGCGGGGCGGGGCGGGGCGGGGTGAGGCGGGGCGGCCCTGAGGCAGCTATGGGGCCGATCCTCCCGTCCCGCCATCTCACTGCATCGGTAATCACAATTGCGTGGATTACGGAGCGCGGAGCGCAGACGATGACGCAACCTCATGGCTCGGATCATGAAGCATGCAGATGGGAGTTGGGGGGCGGGGCGTGGCGGGGCGGGGCGGGGCGGGGCGGGGCGGGGCGGGGCGGGGCGGGGCTGTTCCGGAGCAGCAGGCGCCCCGCAGCTGCAGGTGGGGCGGCGAGCTAAGCTGCCGAAACTCATCGCCGCGACATCGGCTTGGAAAAGCAGCACCCATTTCGGCAGTCACAGTCGCGAAAGGGAAAAGAGTCGTCGTCGCTGAAATGATCTTGCCGTCTTTTATGCCCCGGGCCTGGAGGGGACGTGGACCAGAGACCGCGGTGCGACCAGAGACCCTAACAGGCTTTAACGCTTTTATTTCCGCTAGCCCAGCCCAGGTCGACTGATCCGCGCCGCACTGGCCGCACGCAGGCCCCGGTGCCGCCGACCCTGTACAGCCTGCAGAGTGGTTCCGAGGAACGCATCGGTATCTCTGTTGGTATCTCCTTGTCGCACTCGTTGGGCACGGCCGCTCGGAGCGAGGGAGATGTCCACAGCCGCGCTACAGCCGAACAGATCCCACACCACGCTATTTATAACGACAGTCAGATATTGCGATTAATCGGAAGTTCGATTTGATATTTTTAGGCCCCCCATAGGGGGGCCTTCTTCATTTCGCCAGAAAGTTTTTTTATTTTTCTCAACAATGGATTCTCATGAGCACAGCCAATTCTACCGAAGACATTTTTATAAAATTATCATGAAAAATAAATCAAAAAATTAGAAAATTTTGAAGCTGGGTCTGATCATCAACTGTCTTACCAGATCTGAATAATTTCCAATTCAATGCGCAGAATGTGTAGCTAGGCAACAATACCCTCGCCGCGTGGGCGGAGCTAGCAGCAGCGGCTATGCTCCCCGCTTCATATATACAGTATTATTTTGGTTCGCTCATTTCTCAACTCAAAGCTTTGGAAAGCATTTACTTTAAATAAACAATGACCTAAGCACGACCTTAAGTCTATTTTTCTGTAGTCTAAAATTTTCTCAACAAATTAAAGGTGAGTTTTGGGAGTTTGATAATACTCCATGAGTGCGATTTGAGGCATAATGGAAAAGTATTTGCTGTGTTTATTGCAAGTTCTCAATACTCTTGATAGTTCTGACTTTAGTTCTTTCTCATTTTGTGGCAAGTTTTAAAACCTAGGGGGCCGTTTAACGCGTTAGCGTTAGAATTTTTGATAATCGACTGATGTTTGTATAAAGCCAAAATTGATTTCGAAACTTTTAAGGATAATTGATAATAGAATTTTGTCGATTTTTACCAAACACGAATGTTGAGAATTTAAAATAAAATTCGGTCAATAATTGTCTTCGATGAAGAATATTGTTGTGCTTTAAACTTAAACCCTATACGGGGCCATCAAGACTTTTTCGTGGAAACTCAAAGTATCGCGTAAAAATTGTCAAATTTCTGCGAGTCAAAGCTCTGCATGCAATTGATAATAAAAGACCAAAATAAAACATCGAAATCTAAATAGAAACTTAATAAGAGAAATCAAACAAAAAAAAATAATATCGATTATCAAACAATAACTTTTCGATTTTTTTTTTTTAAATTATTGAATCGGCGTTTTTGATGGATGGAAAAAAAAACAAAAAAAAACAAGCCTTCAGGAACGATTACTTTTAATAATCTAACAGGCACTTGCGTCTCATAGTCGCGGCCCATCCGTAACACCCTATCCTGCAATGAGGCAAAAGCCGCCAACGCCCCGACCTGACCCGACCTCACTGACCCTGCTCCCACGAGAGGCAACGACAATGGCGTCGCAATGGCGGAACTCACCCGCCATCTGGATTGGGGAATCATTTCAATTACCATTGGCATCGTGGTGTGTGGTGGGAGGTGTGAGGTAACTTAGCGTGCCCGGGGTAAGGCTGCTACTGTTGCAGCAGGGTGACTGACTGTGGGGTGTGAGGAGGTAGGTCGAGTCGAGTCTGGGTGAACCACTGCGGTGCATCATAAAGGTGCACGATTTGTTCAGTCAGGCAGCTGGGAGAGTGATGCCGGGTGTTGCGAGGCGGGGTGGGGCGGGGGCGGGGCGGGGCGGGGCGGGGCGGGGCGGGGCGGGGCGGGGCGGGGCGGGGCGGGGCGGGGCGGGGCGGGGCGGGGCGGGGCGGGGCGGGGCGGGCACGCCCGACTGGGAGACTCCATTACCTCGCCAACCCGCCTGCCCCTACCCCGCACTGCAGCCGGCTGGGACTTTAATCTCGTTTCAGAACAACTTTGCAGTTGTTTGCTGCTCCTGCTGCAGTCGAGGGCTGGAGTGGTCCGTGGTAGGGGGAGGGGAGGAGGCGCTGTCCGCCAGACCAGACTCTGTATCTAAGCATGGCATAGGCTTTTTGTCACATTCCTTTTAGTTTTCACGGCTGCCAATCGACATCCACGGTGCGGTGCGCTCATCACCTGTTTCACGCAGGTCGTGTCGGCCGCACCTCGCGCATCGAAATATTGTCACAGGTGCAAAGTGGCGCAGGCCGCGGTACGGCCCAGTCTAGCTAGGAGGACCACGTGAGGAACGGAATCATTTTGTTACCTTATCACTTTCTCCTCTGTCTTAATGAGATGGCCACGTGGTGGGGCGGGGCGAGTGTGGTGGGGTTTAGCGCTTTGCGCCAGTAAGGCTCGTCCTCCCCCCACCCCGCTGCACCACGCTCCGCCACGCGCGAGTTATCTGCTGCTGCTCACTACGACTTTGTTACGTGGCCTCATCGCCGTCACGCTCTACGGACACGGCGCAAGTCAACTGATTTTTTCTCTCTTATTTTTTTTCCCCTTTTATGAAAAATGTAGGAGATGATACGTTTACGAAGAACCGGGATACACAAAAAATATGACAATAAGTGTAATAGGTCACGAGTGGCTTCTTTTCTCGGAAAACGAGGAAGCCGCCAGCTGCGGTCTGGATCACACCTGCTAGTCGTGTGTCTCTGAGAGGTGCACAGGCGTTATCAGTTTGCCAAGCGCTTCCAATAGTCGTGACGGACAGCTCCCTGATACCCAGGCTGCGGCGCTATTAATCGCTTCGCCCTGCCGCGCGCCGCGCGCCCAAAGTGGTTTTTAATTCATTGGCAATAATGGGGCTGCTTCTCTCCTACCTCTAGCACCACGCCTCTGCCCCAGGCACGCTCATGTCCACGTCCCAGCCCAGGGCCGAGCCGGGACCTGCTACACCCGGTCCTGGTGAAAGTACCGAACGGAATGATAGGCGCCTTTGGTTATACGGCCCAAAATGAGGCCCGTGTTTGTCGGGGGGAGCGGACGCAAGGCCCGACGCCGCGTCCCGTCCGCGTCCAGCTAACTCAACACCGCCGCCAAAAAGATGAAAGTCACTCATTCCTCGACTGATTCGCATGCAGACGCAGCCTGAGCCAGCCGCGCCGCGCAAGGCTATTGAAATTTGTTTACGACGAGAGGCGCGCTGCCGGCCCGGCGCGCATCCCGTCTTCTCGCCGATTGGTCGGCCCACGGGGGTGACAGTGATTCTATGATTGGCGGCGGCCGCTGCCGATCCGGCCAATCCCGGGTGGAGGTGTTACCCAACGCACGCAGCAGATCCGATAGCGTCACTCGTAGTAGGGGCCCTGCTGGCCCTACCGGAGAGGGAACGACTTGCACGGCTTTTACGAGCGCAGCGCGGCCGCAGACACGTCTCCCCAGAGCCTGCTGGACGCCGATGACGACCAGGGCCGTAGGGGGCGGTGTGGGGCGGGGCGGGGCGGGGCGGGGCGGGGCCTGGCGGCTTTCACTTTCAGGAACCGGGAATGACCACTCGCTCCCATACGACGGCGGATCACACACTATGATGGTGATTACACCGAAATGAAACGGCTTCATCCGGCCACGGAATCCCACCGCCGTGTCGCGGTGCCGTGCCGCGGTGGCGGAGGTGTCCGGCGGGCCGGGGGAGCTCGCGGGTTCTCGACGCCCACCATCCCGCGGGGTGGAGCGGCGTTGGGCAGGGCGGGGCGGGGCGGGGTATGGGGCGGGGCAGGGCACTAGTGTAGCAGGTCAGGCACGGCGCGGACGTGCTCGCAGCCGCCACGAGACAAGACGAGCCGTCCAGTGGAGCGCGGCCGCGGACGCGCCGCCCGTCCTGTCCCGTCCCGGACCCGTCCATACGCCGGCCAGTCCATACGGAGCGTGTCGCGGGGCCGCGGCGGGGCGGGGCGGGGCGGCGTCGCGACGCAAGGCGTCGGCATGCACGCCGCACGCGGGCTGATGGTCTCGCTGCACCGGTCAGTTGTGGTGCAAGTGCAGCCGCGGCCGGGCGGTGCGTGCAGCGGTGCGTGCAGCGGTGCGAGCCATGGGGTCGTCCGCGTCGTCAGAGTCCCGCCGCGGGGGCCAGCACGCGGCCGGCGCCTTGCCGCTCGGGCACGGGCACGGGCACGGGCACGCCAGCGGGCTGGGCACGCCGCCCTCGGGGTCAGGGTCGGGCTCGGGCTCGGGGTCGGGGCTGTCGGCGGCGGGCTCCACGAGGATGCTGCTGCTGGACCACGGCCCGGGCCCGGGCCCCGCCGGCGCCGCCGCCGCCCAGCAGCAGCAGGGCCGCCAGGCCAGGAGGAGCCTCTCCTTCGCGCCGCCGCCCGCCGCCGCCCTCCACGACCACGGCGTGCACGACGAGGACTGCGAGTGGGCGCGCGCCGCCGCCGCCGGCCACTACCAGGACGAGCGGCTCTCAGGACGCCGAGGTGACCGCGCGACCGTTGGCTGGCTGGGGAGGGAGCAAGTGGTTTAATGCGTTACGCATGATGTCTGTTCGAGTGTCTGTCTGAATCGACTGGCGCATTCAGTGTGGGCCGTTTTTAACCTTTCTGATTAAATATGGTGGCGCACACACCGTACCCTTATGCATTAAGCCGCTCAGGCTTTTACACTGACAATAAAAGTTTGCTAAGCACTCAGTTTAAACAGTGTACATGTAAGCACGCTGTTTAAACAGTGTGTTTGAACAGTCATGCTGGTGAAATAGTGTGCCTGGACAAGCATGTTGATTGAATAGTGTGCCTCCTGGGCAAACACACTGATTAAACTATGTGCTGAGGTAGCTGTTCCATCAGGATGCTTGTCGAAGCACACTGTTTAATCAGCACACTGGTAAAACTAAGGCGTCACTTTATGCCCCTTTTCAAGCATACTGAGATTACGCTTGAAGCAAAGCGTAATCGGTCTATCCGCTCCAATTCAACCTGTCTGAATGTACTGGAGACTTTCTGTCCTACGCCTTATTTCAAGCAGTTTGTCTTAAAGCGTAACTGTAAGCCTTCTTCAAGCCTACAGTTACGCCTTAGTTTTTACAAGTGCATGCTTGTCCAAGCACATTTTGGGATTTTTAGTGCATACACTGTCTGCCTGCAACCAATGTTATGTGCGTGTAGAAGTATGCCTACAAGCAGGGGTCTACCACTTTGAAAAATCGCTTGCGAGGATTATTATCAGTCACGATTATGGTGATTCTCAATGATTATTTGAGTTTGTCTCTAACATATTCCCTGATTATTGGCCAGAAATCACGAAACTTTTGGTCCAATTTGATAATTTTTCTCCATATTCTTCAAAATTTGTTAATATTTGGAAATTTAACATGATTATGTTAATGTGATTATCAATAATCATCTAGAGGGGTGTACGAGGACTATGAAAGTGGTAGACCGTTGCCTACAAGTCTGTTCCTTATTCATGAAATTCTGTAGAGGCATGTAAAATTTTTCTATGCACTGGTAAAACAAATGTGCAGCTTATTTGCACACTTAAAGAGTGTGCTTTTTACTTCTTTGCAAATTACATGCTGTCGAGTTTTCCTAGAAATTACAATAACGTCTAAACTTTAAACGTCTCGTAATTGTCGAATGTTTGCACACTTGGACACATGCACCAGCTATTGGGAAGCCATAACAGGCGTCGAGTAACTGCACACTGAATGGTGTGCAGTTTATTGAACGTTTCGGAAGTGTCGAAACATTGCACATCAAATGACGTTGAGTTAAGCTCGACACCTTGAAGTGTGCAATGTTTGCACATTTGAAACGATTGATGTATTAAAAACTAAACATATTCTGGGTGGAAGGATCAGCACTTTAACTGCAGTTAACTATGTAGTGGGCAAACTGAGGTGTCAGGAACTACAGTTTAACTGTACAAAACTACAGTTGTCTCAAATAACTGGTACTTTTTCTACAGTTGAACTGTAGTTTTCTATATCATGAGTGCAGTTTGAGTAGAGTATAACCAGTAAGCTAAAACTAAAGATCCTTCCTCCCGGGCCAGTGTGGTTATGCATGATTATAGTTGTCTAAAATTTCACATTATCATTCCAAAATCGTGCAGAGGAGGGTTATTATGTGCGATCATAGAGTGTTCAGTCGCGCCAAACGTATTCTTATTATTTTGCGGCATGCCATTTTTTCCGGATAACATACAGTGTAAACATATTCGGGCTGCAGGTGCGTGTTGATTCGATTTTCACGAGTTGAAATACTCAAGTCTTGTTTCCTCGTCTGCCTGCCAACTGCCAGCCCTGCTGGACGTTTGACAGATACATGCCAGCCCCCAGGAGGATGCTGCACTGTAGCCGTGCTGTCCGCTCCCGCCTCGGCCTCGGGCAGAGCAGGGCTGAGAGCTCTCAGCGCAGGCGCGGATTCAGGGTATCGTTCTTTAATGTCCTCTCTCTCGCTCCTTAATGGGCCTGCCCCGTGAGTGCGACAAAGACAGAGAGATGAAGTCGCCGTGCGGAATCGCCCTGCACGGCGAAAAAACATCTCTCATGTTTACTTGTATGGCGCAAACGCCCGCGGCGGGCCGGGGCGGCAGGCCCGCCTCGCGCACGAGTCGTGCGGGTGTGCCTACCGCGGCAGGCGCTCCGGGAAAAGGGGCAGGCGGACGGCCAGCAGCTAGCGGCTCTCATTCAATCGAACCACTTTCCCACTAATGTCCCCGTGATGAGGCGGGGAGCGGAGCCACCGCTCGGTACAGCAGCGCGGGGCGGAGCGGGGCGAGGCGGGGCGGAGGTGGAAAGCGGCTGCCTATAGCTCTTCTCTGCTTCCAGTGATCCCCCCCCCCTCTCTCTCTCTCTCTCTCTCTCTCTCTCTCTCTCTCTCTCTCTCTCTCTCTCTCTCTCTCTCTCTCTCTCTCTCTCTCTCTCTCTCTCTCTCTCTCTCTCTCTCCCACGCCGCAGGCCGGCCCCCCTACCTCAGGGCTCGGCCAGTAGGGTGATTCCGCACACTGGTTTCGTCGCTCCTTCCTTGTTGCACTCATTGTGCACTCATTGGGCTTGGACATAAGGAGCAAAAGAGAGGGAGCTACAAAACGCTGTTCGGAATCGCCTTGCAGGCTGTTGGAGCCCTGGCGTGATCCTCGCCCAGGCCTCCTCCGCCCCCGCCGCCTCTCGACGAGGGCCCGGGCCAGTATGTAGTGTTTCCAATCGATCGGATTCTGGCTGTACCCGACTGTCTTCCGTCTCTCTCACTCTCATGTGTGTCAAGTGCGAGGGAGAGAGACGGAAGACAGTCGGGTACAGTCAATTACTGTGACGTCACATTCTTTTTCATGTGAAAAGTGTCACATTGTTTAAAATGTAATGTCACATTCTTTCCAACGTGAATCGGCCAGAATACGCGGACTAAATTTAATTGTCACATTCAAAAGAATGTGACATTAATATTAAAAGGAATGTGACAGTTTTCACATGAAAAAGAATGTGACGTCACAGTAAATGAATAACAGTGTGGTGGCACCCCGTGCGAGTGTCCGCACCCCCACCCCCGCTGCCCCCGCCCTCAGGCGCCGCAGGGTCAGGGGCGTCCCCGCGCGCAGTGCATGCAGTGCTGCCACCACTACGGTACTTCACGCGCATATGGACACTACCTCCAGTAGAATTGGTAGCATGTCCCGCTCTGCCCCACCGCGCTACTCCGAGCCGCAATGCGAGTCCTGCCCTCGGTCCTGCCAGCCTGCTTTTCTCTCTCGATTGTGGCGGTGCTCTGCTATTCCAGTCCCAGCCGTTTCTCTCTCATCTCCTGATTGGCCTCGGGGACGCGCACGTCACTCTCCGTGTGTCCAATCATCGTCGCGTGTGTCCCCGCCCCGCCCTGCCCCGCCCCGCCCCGCCCGACCCGTCGCAGTGACAGTGAAGTGACAGCGACAGGCCGGCGGCCGCTTGTGCGTTCCTCAACAAGCTTCACCAAAAATATGCAGGTCACTTAGGCGGGACGGAGAGGCAGACTCGAGGGGCGGAAGTCTTGGATTTTTGCAGTTGGTCGTGTATACATGCTAGCCAGGCAAGCCCTCGGCTTGATTGCTGCGAGCTTGCCAATGTCTGTAGGCTGCAGTAAAATGTTTTACCCATTTAATTAGGCAAATGTCTAAGACGAATTTTTTCTATATCGAAATTCTAGGGTGCCAAAAGGCAGACAATGTAGTTCCTTGAGTACATCTCATATTTACCATCGCGGTATACTTTCTTGGTGGTCTTTCATACGTTTTTTACGCAGGTCCAGATTCCGGGCCTGCCTACAGGCGCAAGCTCTGCAAGGGACCAATTCTAAGCGCGCCGGCCACCTCATCCGGCACTGAAAACCAATTACTGTGACGTCACATTCCTTATAATGTGAAAACTGTCACACTGGCCAGAACACTGTGAAAAATCTTCGTAAGATTTACAGGAAAATTTTCCATGACACATGTTGTAAAATTACAATTCAAAATGTTATAAATAAAAGTACCTTACATCGACTTGGAATCGACTGCGACGAGCAAGAATTGGCCGATGTAAAATTACAACATATTTCGTCTTTTCAATTTACAAAATAAATTGTAATTTTACCTAGATATTTTTCACAGTGAATGTGATGTCGCATTCGTTGAAACGAGAATCGGCCGGACGCTCGGGGCTGAGTTTTGTAGTCACATTTACAGTCACATTTAAAAGAATGTGATAGTTTTTACATGAAATAGAATGTGACGTCACAGTGGGTGTAGCGGGCAGAGGGCCTTCTTCGGGCGGAATGCGATCGCGGAGAGTTCGCTGGGTGGACGCGAAATATATTAGGAGAGGATGGACGAGGTGGAACACATCACATAAAAATCTAACTCCCCCCACACACACCCAACACACACACACACACAAATAAACATTCTTAATAGATTGAATATTTCAAAATAATATACTATGTCCATGAGACCCACACACACACACACCAAAAAAACCCCACCCAGAAATGTAACCAACCACCCGCCCAGGGCAGACTAGACTCCACCACTCACACGCTGCCCTGCCCCCCCCTTCAAGCCCTGGTCTTCCTCCTGCGGCTGCATCAACACAGACGCATGATAGCGAGCATTCTCTCCGCGAGTGCGACAACATAGCAGCACACAAGCCGGACACAACACACACACAATAAAACCTACATACCCGCCAACTCTATCAAAAAAAAAACACCCCAACAACAAAAAAAAAAAAAAAAAAAAAAAAAAAAAAAAAAAAAAAAAAAAAAAAAAAAAAAAAAAAAAAAAAAAAAAAAAAAAAAAAAACAAAAAAAAACAAAAAAAAAAAAAAAAAAAAAAACAACAAAAAAAAACAAAAAAAAAAAAAAAAAAAAACTGACTATGTTTCGTCCTTCCTGCTGCACCAGCAGGACAGCAAGGTCGTTGTCTATAGTGACAGCACCACTGCTCCCCAGTGGCCAGCAGGAAGGGGTCACTGACCCAAGGTCCTAGGCCTGGGCGGGGCGGGGCGGGGCGTGGCGGGGCGGGGCGTTCTCGCGGGTGATAGAGGTACCGGCCCCGGCCCCGCCCGGCCCGGCAGTCCCGTCGGACAAGTGCAGCTCAGTGCACCTTGTCGCGTTCACTTTTACCTTCATGTTAGAGCAGGCGGGCCCGGGCGGGCCGCACGCCATGCATGCGTAGTCATGGGCGGCCCGATGTCTCCCGGCTCGACTGGACTCGACTCGACCGCCGCGGGCGTTGGTGTCGCGAGCCGCTAGCCGCTCTCCCTCTCGGCGCGGCACGGCGGGCAGGGCCGGGCCGGAGCGCACGCAGGACTGCGCACAACTACCATATTCAGAAAGAAAAAAAAGAAATTAAGCGCGTGACAGACACAAAGGTGTGACTTAAATTCTTTACGCAAACAATTACTTCTGAAGGTGTTGAAAATGGATGTCTCAAGATGTGGTCATTCTTTGGCGAAGTGTCCAACCTTTGACACGTCTAAGTTTTGCCCGTGTGGCCTAATTCAAATCACGCACTGATGCACGACGTTACGCATAAGCCTTGCAGTATTTTATGCCAACATAGTTTTCGTGCATAGCCATGATTACGTTTGTTCCTCAATCACAAAACTGTGCAGAGTTATGCATAACTGCATTGCATTTTACTCGAGTATGGTTAAGCAAGGCATTGTGCATGGTAATGCAAGAAACGCGTTTAGAGTTCAGACGTCCTTAAAACGTCATTTCCAAATACTTGATCCTACGTTCGCGCGCTAACTACCTAGAGAGCTTGGCGGCGGAACTAAGCCGACCTCATCCTCCCTCTCATTACAGCATACCGTCCCGTGCGCACAGAGAGAATCAGCGATACTCCGCGCGCCCGTTGAGCGCTATAACGACGTATCAATTTACCGCCGCGCCGGCCGGGCAGGGTTTCCCTGCGACGCGGCGGGATGCGACACGCGCAGACGAATCAGGCAGACTGGCTTAATCCGGAGGCAGTTTCTCTCGCAGGCCGGCGGTGCAGGATCGGGCGAGGCAGGCAGTGCCGGAGATGAGAGGAGGGCAGCGCCCCGTAAAAGGTCTTAAAATGCAGCAGTCGGGTCGGGCTGGGTCGGACTGGGGCGGGCTGGGGCGGGCTGGAGTGGACTGGAGCGGGCTGGAGCGGGCTGGAGCGGGCTGGAGCGGACGGGAGCGGACGGGAGCGGACTGGAGCGGACTTGAGCGGGCTGGAGCGGGCTGGAGCGGACTGGAGCGGACTGGAGCGGACTGGAGCGGGCTGGAGCGGATGGGAGCGGACTGGAGTGGACTGAAGCGGGCTGAAGCGGATTGGAGCGGACTGGAGCGGGCTGGAGCGGACTGGAGCGGACTGGAGTGGGCTGGAGCGGACTGGAGCGGACTGGAGTGCGTGAGGTCGCTCTGCTCCGCTCTGCCCCGGATGGTCTTCTTCAGCTTCAGGGGAACCTCCTCGCCTCGCCATTCCCTCCTTTCCCGCCTAACTGCCTTTTAGTCCTGCATCGGGTCAGCAGCACAGCAGCAGGCTGTTTCCTTATCCGTGCCTTATCGTCCCATTTCCCGCTCGTCTCTCACTCTCTGCCTTTTTTCCCCCTTTTTAAAAAAAGCGCCTCGCCTACTCACTTGGGCGTGGAGGAAAGAGGGAGGCGACCGTGTCCTCCCCGCTCCCGCCGTGGCAGCAGGCGCCGGGCTGCGTGGTGCGTGCCCCGAGCTCGGCCGGGGCCTTCACGTCGATCGCGTCGATTGCTCTCGAACTTTCGTCCTTGTCGCACTCATGGACCTCCGCCGCGCCCTGCAGAGGGCACGGCCATGAGTGCGACACAGATGGAGGGAGGTATGTTCTCCTGAACATGAACCTGCCTAGCGCAGCCCTGCCCGCGGGGAACTCTGTGTTGTGGACTACCGGCAACAAAGGAGCACGTCAGCGGGCGTCATGCCCCACCCCACCCCGCCCCGCCCCGTCACGGGCGCGCTGCTGGAGCTGTGCGGGGCGGGGCGGGGCGGGGTGGGGCGGGGTGGGGCGGGCCGTGGAGTGCGCCACGCACGCACGGGGTGCTTCCGCACGCGGTGAGCCCCGCCCTGCCTCAGCCGAGTCAGATCAGGAAGTGGCAATGAATGAACACCAGAAGCAAGGCACCGCGTCACTGTGCGTTTGAGATGGTCCCTTCATTACAGAAGTGACGTGCCGAGTGCCGAGGTGCGGGAAGGTGTTTCGAGCATCATGGAGCCTACGGTTTGCATGCGAAGGGAGATGCGCAAAAGTAATTCAATAGAAATTAAAGCTTGAATTGTAAGCAAGTACTTTGAAAACCTTTTAGACTAGGGGAGGAAAAAAATGGTTTCATACAGTTGAACGAGGTGCATCCGTTAGTCTATCTCTTTCTGTCTAACCGACCGTCTATACTGCAGTTGTGGCGTGGCGTGGCACGGCTCACGTCCATGAGAAAGTTCCCCTCTTCAAATAATGATGCCTTCAGCAGACGATCCCCTGCTATGCGGAAAATGTAAGCGTAATGCTTCTTCACGCGTTCCCGCCCAGCGGTGGGCCGGGGCGGCGGGGCCGGGGCGGGGCGGGGTGGGGCGGGTGGCCGCGGCACTCGCCTGAGCTGTTGTTTTGTTATGTCACTCCTCCGCGGTACGGTCGCGCTCGCACCCTATCGCCGGCCAGCAGGGCGATTCCGAACAGCGTTGAGTAGTGTCCTCTCTCTCTCTCTCTCTCTCTCTCTCTCTCTCTCTCTCTCTCTCTCTCTCTCTCTCTCTCTCTCTCCCTCTCTCTCTCTCTCTCTCTCTCTCTCTCTCTCTCCCTCTCTCTCTCTCTCTCTCTCTCTGTTTGCAATACGAAGCATTTTCTTCGCAAGCCCTGCGCCTTACGAAGAAATTTCTTTGTACCTTACGAAGAAAATGCTCCGTAATACGAAGCA
>JAHWGI010001359.1:0-51998 GCA_029379305.1 Frankliniella fusca | reverse complement strand
ATTTATTACTGTTGTAATACTATTTCAATACTGTTTCAATTAGGCGCAGTTATTGAAATGACGTTCTGGCGCTGTTACCGTAGCAACTCCTGATGCAATAGGAGTTTGACTAAGTTGATTAACATATATTGTCGGACAGTCGGAACGAGCCGTTTACAAATTTAATGTTATCTCTATTTTATTGTTACAACAACCTCTGTCGGACAATATCTTGTCGGACAATCAGGGCATACTCATTGTTTGTATGGTTTTTGTTTTTACAAGTGTTAATTTTTTATTTTTGTTTGCTGACCAGTCTAGTTGAACTGGTACTTAGACATATATTGTCCAATTTTACTGAGGATTTCCTTTTTTGTTCTGCCAAACATTGTTTCCATTCTTGTTTAATTTAATTAAACAGTTAATGTGAAAACAGCTGTTTATTTCCAACCTTTCAAGCCAATGTTTTCTATTGGAACATAATAGGGAAGGGGATGTGAGGGAGGTCTGCTCGTGGATTGGTTTATATCTTATTCAAGGTAATGGAACATCTACACATAACATTATTCTTCTTTTCAGTGTATTTCACTGCACACATCATATACAACCCTATACAACCCACTACATCTCTATATACAACTGTATATGGAATATTACACACACCATATATAATTGTACACTGCACTGTATACACGTGTATATGGTGTCATATACAATTATATACTGCACCATATACACTTGTATATGGAAATATATACAAGTGTATATGGTACCATATACAATTTATATACAAGTGTATATGGTACCATATATAATTCATATACGAGTGTATATGGTACTATATACAATACCATATATATGCCACTGTATATGGTCTAGATACAGAGCGTATATAGATCATATATGGTCGCTAATTTACCTGGGTACATAACAAGACTTACTGTATATCCTCATATAATTTCAGTTCTCATAATTACCATCGACATTGACACGTCTGTCTTCAAACACACTAATTTCTCTTCGGATGTGGATCTGTAACCCTGGTGCGAATTGGCATTAAGTCTCACTAACTTCAAATTATGTAGTTTCACCACATAATCCATGACTTCATTAAAGTCTTCCGGCACCAGAAACCTGCAAGAAAACCACGGCACTGTACAAACAGGCATTTAAGGCAGAGTGTAAGAAAACATATATACAGCCGCAACTTACTGACCATTTCTTAATATGTCTGGAAGTACCTTCTTGTGCACATTCACCACTGCACAAAAGCCATTCGACAACAGAAAAATCAGAACCATGCTTCACCAAAGGCCACGCCACACCTTCTTTTAATACAGGGACTTTTTCAAAAGCTAACTGTAATTTTGATAGAGCAGTCTCGTCACATATGTATACGCTTTTGACAATCTGACTCCGAAGGTCACAATGGAGCCATCGACAGAACACCTTGATTGGGTGCGACACATTCCCTGCACTGATCCCACAGTAAGGACCCAAATAGGAAATGGACTTATAAAATGCATTTACAGCAGACTTTATACAGTCTTCTCCCATGGCTGTAACGTAAAAATAGACGTTCTGAGCGGACCCCCAGCTCAGTTATTTTAATTCTAAATAGCGTGTAAATACTGAATCAAATGTAAAAACCGTTCACTGTTTTTGGTTCAGTGTAATAAGATGGAGATTTAAGTGTTTTCAAATTTTAAAATTCATCAAGAATTACAGGGTTTCTAATTTTGCTTAGTGTTGGGCTCAGAACGTCTATTAAATTCCTTTCAAAAGGAAAAACTGTGCGGTAACAGACATAACCCCAATTCGTTATAGGCTCATGTTTGTAAAAGCTTGTCACACGCATACATTTGTTTCAATTAAACCGAAAGGAAACTTTGAATTTTAGATGGACTCGTGAAGTATAACAAATTAACGCGTCCTGCACAAATTGTTGGTAATAATAATGATAAAAAGATAAAGGGAACTGAGGCAAGTAGAATCTTAAGCGATGAGGTAAACAGAAACAGGCGGACAGCAGATGGGACCTGATCAGAGACTACAATGTAGTGGTGGGGAGGACAGCACATTCATATTCAGATTGGCATCCACTTAGGTGCACCACGCTAAAGGCAATATGAGAAATCCACGCGCGCTGTTGTCGAATCGACCGCAATGCAAGATGCAGCAAGATGACAGAAATACCGATGTACGTATATCTCGGATAATCAACGGTAGGATACACAACGATGACTTGTGTTTTTTAGAAATCAACCACGTGGATAGTCAACTTGCGTAAATGCAATAAAATTAGATGTGCAACTGACTTTATGAAATATACATTAAATATTTTGATATATTCAGCCGCTTTCTTGGGATATACAACGTATATTATGAAATATGCAATGAATATTTTGAAATATTCAGCCGCTTTTTTGGGATATACATCGCATATTTTGAAATATACAACTCAATAAATGATATATACAAGTGCATTTCTCAAAATATTCGAGTGGCATCGAATATCCATACATATACATTCCCAACATAACAGAACAGAACTGAATATTTTTAAAATTTATTCAGGGGGGGACCTCCGCACATGGGTACCTCCGCACGTTATCACGCATTGGGTCACCTTAAAATGTTCCAAAGAATTCGGATGGTTAATGGCGAATATTTTGGACAGAATTTTCAAATTGTCCAAAAAAATCCACAAACTTTTTTTGGCTGAAAATGGTAGAAAACATAAAAATAGACCGATTTATGAGGTCGTCGATTTTTTGAAATGCTCCAAATCTACTATGAACAAATGAGACACGCCAAGCTGTCTAGTGAAAAAATAAATAAAAAATAGAAATACACAACTATGGAATTCCAACACAAGCTTTTTGCTTAGAATTTTTTTTTTTAATGTTAATAAAATATGGATTTTACAACAGGTGATCAAGGGAACTAATATTATCCTTTAGGCCTTTTGATTGGTTTGGGAAGTCTGCGCAATTATTTATTCTAATTTTCGACCAGGGTGTCGCTGGTCTCCGTCTACAGTCCGTATCTACTGTTTTTTTTTGTAGACGGAGACTCTTGGTCTCCCTCTACGGTCCGTGTCTACTGTGCACTTTCAGGAAGACTCCTGGTCTCACTTCAGTCCCCATCTACTTGACTAGTTTGTGAAGACTCTTTGTCTCCTTCCACGGTCCTTATCGTCTTTTGGGGGATAGCTGCAGTCACCTACATCTTCTATGAACAAATGAGACACGCCAAGCTGTCTAGTTAAAAAATAAATAAAAAATAGAAATACACAACTATGGAATTCCAACACAAGCTTTTTGCTTAGCATGAGAAATTCTTAAAATGTAAATAGAAGGTGGGTTTCCCAACAAGTGATCAAGGGAACTAATATTATCCTTTAGGCATTTTGATTGGTTTGGGAAGTCTGCGCAATTATTTATTCTAATTTTCGACCAGGGTGTCGCTGGTCTCCGTCTACAGTCCGTATCTACTGTTTTTTTTTTTTGGAGACGGAGACTCTTGGTCTCCCTCTACGGTCCGTGAAGGTTCCACAGCAGTTAGGGCTTTTCGAATTTTCCCATACTTCTTCTTTAAATTATTGACTACATTATATTCTTATTCTGTTACCCACCACAAGTCTGAAGGAGAAAAAAAAGGCATTGTTAGTTTTCAAAGTGTTCAATTATAAATTCACTGCCTACACATAATACGAGCAAATAGAATTTGTTGGGTTTATTAGAACAAGAAATACAAAAATAGATCCAACTGGAAATGCAAGTTGTATCCACAACTAAAATAAAAATATGAACTTTTTGAAATACATGAAAAAGGTTGTTATGAAAAGAACCAATTTCTCCTGACATGTGTATTAGATTTCAAAAGAGGGTCTTTTGAATCCATAGAGACATATGGGCTTAAATAATATGATCAAATATCAGTTTCCAACATGCGTTTTGGTGTGGTTCATCATGTTTCTCCAGGTTGAAAAAGTCTTCACGCAATCTGGGCACTTGAATGGCTTGTCACCTGTGTGAGTGCGTAAGTGCCTCACGAGGTCCCGGTGCTCTCCAAATTTTTTGAAGCAATAGTCACAATTAAAATCTCTTTTGCCACTGTGTTTCTTAATGTGATGAAAAAAAATATTTCTTTCGGTAAATTTTTTACCACACTTTTTGCACTCAAATTTTTCCTGGCTCATGTGGTGCTGGAAATGCCAGCTTGAGAGGTCTTTCTTCTTAGCCTTGTTAGCATACTGGTGGCACTTAAGTGTTGCTGTAAAATCGTGGTCGTCTTCATCATTCTGTCTCAAAAAATCTGGGTTATCCCTTAAGAGCATCATCGCATTGTTCAGTGTTGCCATCTTCATGTGGTCTCCTCCTTTGTCTGGAATGCAAGAGGTCACACAAATCAGTATATTACTGAAGATACAGTGTCATCGACATCTCAGCAAAAGCTGCATAGGTCATCACCATACTGAATCTTAATGACACAGCTCCATCAGACTCCATAACAGTGCAGATTTCCTCTGTACGTTACATCACACTGAGAACTGTTAATCAGAAAAGATACCTGTATGGTAGATCTTCGCTAGGGTGCGGTAAGCCTTTTTTACATCATCCATTGAGCATTTTTTTCTGAGGCCCATGAAATTCAGCGCAGCCCACAGTTGAGCAGTCAATTCTTCCCTCTCATTCATATTGGAAACTGTAAATGAAGCCAATCTTTATGGGTTACATAAATGAAACAGACAATCATCCTCATGTTTGTGTCACATTAAGAGGCTCTATCGGAGAAGTGGACTCTATTCGTAACAATAACCATGCTATTTTAAAGCAAAAAGTATATGAAACAATAATTTGAAAAGAGCTTCCGCTCATTCTTTCAAAAGTTTGCTACGCAGTCAAAGTAAATTGCTCTAAGCAATAAAACATTACCCTTCAAAAAAAAAGGATATGCAGATGTTCAAATTTGGCACTGTTAGAACTCCGATTTTAAAGGTACAAAGCAGTCTAAAGAGTATGCTTCACCTATTTTTATTTTTTTTATGTAACAGGCACAAAACTGACCTCAAAAGATGGTCATAAAAGCATAGAAACTGCATTTCAGTTTCATTTTCAAAAGTTTATGTTTGAGGGAAACACAGATATCCATAGATAGATAGATAGAAAAGCACTACAATGTGTACTTGAATGAAGAGACACTCGTACGTTACATCTCACAGCACTGCCACACTCTTAATATAAGAAATTGTATTTTTGACTGGACAAAAGAAATGCGATCTATTTCAGATAAGAAAGCAATGTGATAAAGAGAGACATCCTATTTATTTAACCGTTAAAAAATATTCCAATATCATGTCTTTATGATTAAATAATAGTATTCTTGAATGAATCGCAATAAGTCTCCGCATCAAATCAGTGAAGCTTAGGCATTGATTATTACTAATATCTCTGAACTAAGTATTATGATTCATCCAAATATAGGGAGCACAAACAGCTCGGACCATAGGCATGATAACCAAATACAGTTCAGATAGCAATGGTTAGGATTACGAACAGTAGCATGACAGGTGAAGAGCAAAACATTTTTGTCTTTTTAAAGAAAACCCTAAACCGTCATACATATCATCAAACAGTTTTAAATGTAACTCAGGCCTTTTGTTTCAGTTCCTTACTTCAAAACCACTCAAAGTAGAAAGGGCCCAACCTTTTCCGTCGGTAATCTTACAAACTGCTTTAAATGTCTCCCAACACATGTCTGCCAATAAGCCAGCAAATTTGAAGCCGAATTGAAATCGGTATTTAAAATAGTCTCTGTCGAGTCATCCTTTGGATATCAATTAACCCCCTAGCCTCTCATCAGGGAGTCAGAACGGTGACTACGCACTTTGCGCCATCTTGACTCTCCCCGAGTTGTACTTATGATTTCTACTTTCGATTTCTGTGCATTGAAGAGTGAGTGCACCTTTCAGTATTGGTTCCGTACGACTTAAATTTACTGATTCTGTTTAAACATTAAGAATTAAATTACTGACAAGTAATTTTTTTCGTATCCAAGAATTTGATATCTGCGTGTGGTCCTGTTCAGGTTAGGGCAACAGCAAGTATCATATCAATTTTCTCTGTAAGTTTCTTTCCAGCTCATGCAACCCTACTGGCGAATTTCAACATATCTGTTATTGGCTCTTAAAGGAATTAGATTATATTTGCTGGATTTTATCTGAATCTCTAAAGTGCACCGATGAACTCACTTGTTCCAAACCCCTGCAACCTCTTCCAATGAAGGTAGAGAACAGATCTTGCCCTCAGTATGGTCTAGTTCAGCTAGTTCTCTCAGCGGAGGAATGGTAATACATACAATCACAATGGTGTAATCAGTTTGTATTATTTCACGTCATCATGAATTGCATAACAGATAATTTTTTCAAGTTTCTAAGCCAAATTAATTCTGCAAAAAATAAATAGAGACATGCGACCCATCTGTTTACATATTGCAACCACAAGTGTCATGTCTGACATGTAGTCGTGCAATGTCTAGGATAATATATACCTCATAATTAATCTTCGACTGCAAATTACATTTCCACTTGCTCATCACTTCCCCCTGAACTTGTCTTGGTATCATAATCAGCTT
Source organism: Frankliniella fusca (assembly GCA_029379305.1). Lineage (NCBI taxonomy): Eukaryota > Metazoa > Arthropoda > Insecta > Thysanoptera > Thripidae > Frankliniella > Frankliniella fusca. The sequence goes on along the minus strand of JAHWGI010001359.1, from coordinate 45,380 downwards.
CACACTTATCGCAGCTGTCTTCCTTTCAGGTTTTAAGTACTACTGTATTGAGATGGCATCCCGTGGGTTCTCCATTTTATCGAGTGACTCCTCTGATGATGATGCTGAGGACACTTCACTCTCACAAGGTAGTATACGCTGGATTAAATCAAGCCCGCAGAGTATTTTAGTGTATTTCTGTTCTTAAATCACTATAAAACCCTTTTTCTCTACTAGGTCCATCAGCTTATAACCATTCTGCGAGTGAATTGGACTCTGCTCTAGGCTCAAGCCCGTTCCATCAGAAAGGTAAGTTATTCTTCTAGAATAACTGCACCAACATTCTGAACAAGTATGAATAAACATATTTGTGACCTAATGTGTTTCTTGTTGCAGTAACCCTCAGATCAGAAAGATCAATGGATAGTCCACAGCGGAAGAGGAATGGTAATGCTCTTCAAAATTGTACCCTGATACACTCTTGCATTCGTCACAAAATTTGTCAGCTTTATTTTTGCATTGCACCCATTTTGTCTCTTTACTTGCAGCAACCCTGAAACCCTTAAACATCAACGAGAGTCCTCGGAAGAAGAGGAATTTCTCAACCTTTCAAGCTGGTACTTCAGATACTGGTATTGTCTGCCTTTCAAAGTCTTCATCAGAGCTATTTCAAAAGGTTCACACAGTTCATTAAAATTAACACTGTAAACAATGTTGTGTTTAGGACCTCAAGATGACCAGTTCACTTCACATCTCTTTTCTGATGATCAGGATAATAATTTGGTGAATCTTGCCGAGAGCCTGTCACAGACTCTTGCTACCATTGAAGGTTCTTTCCCTAAAAGTAAGAAGATAGTTCCTGAGACTCTTGCTTCCAGTGAAGGTTCTTTCCGTAAATGTGAGAAGACAGATCCTGAGAAAGGTGTGAACTCAGTCAAAATTTAGGCTAGTAATGGCTTGCTCTGAGTCAGTAGAGTGGTGCATCTTTTCTCTTTCAGTTATTAACTCACAAGCTTTGCCTTTTCTTTTTGCAGAAAATGTGTCTGGACCGAGTGGAACATACTTGGGAGTTAGGCGCAATGTGTCATTCAGTTCTGGAGAAGTACAGAAGACCCAATCAGGTGTCACTCTCAGTCCAGACAGGTTCAGTGACCTCTCTCGTTTTTGTGGTGATGCAGAGTGCTATTTAGATCATCGAAAGTCATGGATTGAGAAAGGAAATTTCTCTAAACCTGTAAGTACTGAAGGACATTAACTCGATACCCTGTTGCAAACTGATGGTCAGCATCTCATACGCCTCTATTCCTACTTCATTCCTTAGACCACTTCAAAGTCTGATGAAAGAGATGAGTCCGACTTCAGTTTCTTTGTCATGAGCAGTTCGGTAAGAGATGCTCTCTACGCAGTGCTTAGGATCAGTGAAATGCACCAATGGCAGACTACAATGATCAAGCAACAAATAAGCGAAGAAGGCCTCAAACGAAATGCGCTAGTTCTAGCTCCAACCTCAGCTGGAAAAAGTCTCGTAGGAACTGTTCTTTTACTGAGAACCACGCTCCTCGCAAGGAAGGATACGATACTAGCTCTCCCTTACAAAGCCCTTGTTACTGAAAAATTGCGAGAAATGAAACATTTGGTTACAAGAATGTCCAATTTTGTAGTAATGGAGTATGCTGGTGCAAGTGGAATATTTCCTGTCCCTAGGCACACGTCCTCATTGCCAAGACTGTATATTGGCACTAATGAAAAACTGAGTATGCTCTGGAGATATCTTTGTAAGGATGGAGAGAGAAGACGTGAAATTGGAATGGTGCTACTTGATGAGGTACACATGATTGGAGATGAATCCAGGGGCTCAACTATAGAATTTCTCTCGAGTGTTATGTACTGGAGTGGTGCTAGTACGAGGATCATTTGTCTGTCGGCCACAATTGGAAATCCCCGGGACATCTCTGAATTTATTGGCTGCGGTGACTCTTTACAGTGTAATACACACCATGTCAACATGCGACCTGTGAAAATAAAGGAGCACATGGTAGTTCTGGGCAGTGCTTATCCCATTGTGCGTGACAGTCAAGGTCAAGGTAGGATATTGTATAGTGCTTCGACAGATGGCACTCCATATGACATGCCTAGCCTTCATGACCATGTAGTAGATATATCATCAACCCGGGAAGAAGGTGCCCTCATATGGCTGAAAATAAATCAGTTGAAGTGCCACCTCTCAAAGTATGCAGGGTTGAATATGGAGAAAGGTGATGGGAAACCTCAATTAAGGTTTCCAGTGGTAACTCGGATTCCTGAATCGGTTCGGCTGATGCTGCAAGATACAACTGCATCCAAAATTCCTAAATCGGAATTCTCATTGACACCTGATGTTGATGACCAATTCAGAGCTGCTCTTAGGGAAGTTGTCAAAGCAGTTGACCTGAACCCATCAAATGTAAGAAGAGCCTGGGAGGCTCAAGTAGACAAACTAGAAGAACTGCGTGATCCATACTCTAATAGAAGTGCTCAGCTGCGACTTGCTGACGAGTCTGCATGGGACTTACAAATTATAACCAACCTGGTTCTGGAAACTATTGGGAGACACGAGTCAGTTTTAATATTCTGCAGCTCCAGGGCAAAGTGTGTCGATATGTGTGAGCACCTCTGTAAAACAATTGCAAAAATGGAAAGGTGAGTGTGTTGGACTTTTTTTTGGAAACTCGACTCCTATAAAAATAGATTTCCTTTGTAATTTAACTTTTTCTCCCATCTGCTTTTTCTTTTCAGTTCTCAGTCTCCCAGTTGGTTTGATGACCACCCCACATCTGAAGTTGTTACAAAGGAGAGGAGAAATATTGTTGGTCACCTCTTAACTGAGAGCAACGGTAAAGCTGACCCTGTCCTTTTGCATGGAATCCAGTCTGGAGTGGGATACCATACAGCTGCTCTGCATCAAGTTGAGACTTGCTATTGAAGAGGCTTTCTCCAAGGGCTTTGTATCCGCTCTTTTCTGTACAACAACATTGTCAGCTGGTGTCAATTTGCCTTGTCACCGAGTTATTATCTGCTCACCGTGGCTTGGAAAGGACTTTATAACGTGCTCTAGGTACCTTCAAATGTGTGGACGAGCGGGTAGATCTGTGTTTCGTTCTGGAGCTTCAGACGGAAATGAGAAGAAGCAGCCTGCACCAGACTCATTCATATTTATGCAAGCCAAAGATGTGAGCCTCTTCCAGGTCGTCAGCCTATTTCAGAGAATTGTTGACAAACATGTTGAGCCTGTGGCCAGCCGCTTGCTGGAGTCACACTCTTTTTACAGGCAAGCCGTCACCCCGTGGCCTGTGGACTCCAATACAGCTGCTTCAGTGTACACTGGTATCACAAGAATAGTCTTATCAGCTGTGGATGTCGGCCAGGGTCTTCCTCTCTCTCAACTTATTCAGTTTTTTAGAAAGACTCTGTTATATCGGGCTTGTGGAGAGGATTCCTGCAATATGAAACCTCTTCTTGCCGAAGTGCTGGTGTGTATATTAGCAGAAAACTTCCTTTCTCCACCCAGAAGCTAAATCAATTTTGTACTCAGGAAAATTGATCTAATGGCTTGCTTTCTCTTGCAGAAACTTATCAAGAATGGGCACCTTGAAGTCTTCCATCCCGAGTCTGCAGATGGGTTGACCACACTACCCATGTCTGTGAATGTCTATGAGCCAAGAAATCTAAGCGTCATAATGGAAGATGCTCAAATTAAAAATCTGGAAATGAAAAAGCAGTCTTCTCTTTCCTCTGTTGAAAAAGAAGATTTTTTGCTTGAATTGTCGCTCTATGACACTAAGCGTGTTCTGACTCTGCCAGATGTAACATTGTATGTTGGTCCTCGAGCATCAGCAGTCACAGCAGGTGAGTACAGTTTCAGTCTTGTACGTTTCCACCAGAGTGGCAGTCATCTTGGCTGTATCTTACATGGGAATATACTTTACAGGGTCATTATCTCTTGAGGAGGCCGAACTATTCATACAAGAAGCAGAAGACTTAGAAAATCAGATGTGCTTAAGGAATACACTCACTGTACTTTACCTGAGCATGAGTGAAGGAAACAGCAAACCTATAAGCGGTAGTTCATCTAGTGAACACAACATGACTCCGATGTTTATTTCCAATGTGGTAAGCCTTTCTCATTCGTTTTATATTTTATCAGAAGTAATTCTCAATGTAAATAACTAATGTATAAAATGAAATTTGTATTAATTACAGATTGCAAATAATTTCCCCTCCCACCCCGAGTCGGAATTCATGACTCGACTGGGCATCACTGAAGCAAAATTAAACATTTGGCTGCGTTCAGGCTACGCTGGAAATATTATAAAGAAGGATCCATCTTTCCCCTCTCGATTGCGCAGATTATGGTCTGCAATGTTTCTCAATGACATTGTCACGAGTCCAGAGAAGTATGATGCCATATGCTCCAAGTACGGTTTCTGCCGTGGTATGTCCGTTGAGCTGATCTCAGGAACCACCAACAGGCTTACGGGCCTAAAAAACTTCTGCCTTGTATGTACTTTACTCCGTTCATAAATTATTATCATTTATCTGTGTAACTTACTATCTTAAATTTACAAACAGTCTAGATTAGCTGGACAAAATTCCAATGTGTCGTATCATATGTGACTTATCTTCATTGAAGCCAAGTAGAGTGCATTATTTACAATTAAGACCTAACATTGAATCTTTAATTTTTTTCTCTGAAGGCACTGGACAAATTCTGGTGGTACTCCCCATTGGCCTCGTCTCTGATAAAGCGTCTAGGTGAATCAAGTGACGAGGAACTTAGGCCCCTTCTTGCTCTTGACCAAATAACAGTTGTAAGTCTGATTTTCACCACAGACTGATGAAGTGAAAATCTCAAAAATATTTGGTAACTTTACTCCATGTTCAGATTTATAATTTGCAAATTCTTCTCTCTTCATAAAGGAACGAGCCAAAAAACTTGTCAAAATGGGTTTCAGAGATGTGCAGGCTCTGGCAGAAGTGTATCCTCCAACTATTCTGTCAGACAAGATAAAATACCTCCCAGTATGGAAGGCAGTGGAGATCATATATGCTGCGAGGGTACGTCTGAATAATTCTTTTCGGTGAATCTGTCATGGTCCCAATAGGACAGAATTTATGAAAGTTTGTAAATCATATTCTTTCAGATGCGAGTTAGGCAGGAGGCCACTGTTCATTCTGCCGAGGCTGAAGAAAGATTCAAAATATTGAGGCGCTGATTTCTGATTGCTTTAGAGCTCTTATTTTGTGTAGTCATTACTCAACGATCATAAACATCATCAAATCCCTGAAAAAATTAAATGAGCCTTTTTTCCTGGAGAGTATGAATCCTGTACACTGACATGCTTTTCGTTATGTTCATCGTTCTTTTTTGTAATAAATATGTATTTCCCAGTGAAAAATTTATACTATCTATTTTTGACGCGTCTGGATGTGATGGAATGCAAACATATTTTCTACGTATCTTAAGAAATGTTGTTCCCTGATAAATCTATGATCTGATTTACAACTTGATTCGCATGCTGATCATTTCATTTAAGAGCCAAATTTAATTGAATGTAGATGTACTTCAAAAGAAGTTTTGTCATCATTGCAATGATGAACTTGACATACTCAAACAGGTTTAGGATTAGGTCACTCAACACATATGCAGTAACAGTGTATTCTCTTTAGTTAGGGAATTAACAGTTTGTTCCATAAAGAGAAAGAAAACCTCAAACAGTAATCCAGGCACAAAAACACTGATAATTGCAAGTGTAAAAGAAAAGAAGCACACAATGAGGTCTCCAAGTAATAAACATAATACAAGATGAATACTGTAAAAAGTAAAATATATCTAATAACACTGGCCGGTTTGATTGAAGGAGAACACAAAGACACATTGTAGAGAAAAATGCTCAGTTCAAGTCAAAGAGAACAGACAGACTCGTAGACAATGGTAAAACAAGTTGTGATAAAATTGAAAAGATTATCAGAAAGAGTAGATTCATGCAACTCAAAGAAAATACAGAAACGCTTATAAACCATCAACAGTGACACTTACGCTGTAGCACAGTAATGAATCCTTAAAATAGTTCCTGTGGTATGACATTATGAAATTATCATAAACCAGCAACTTCACTGGTTACTCAAACCATACTCAGTAAGCATAAGAATTAACATTTAAATTTTAAGCTATGAATCTTTCTAAGAATTAGAAGGGAATAATTTTGAAGTATTAAAGAGAAATATCTTTCAACTTGGATAAATCAATTACCATCATCATCTTTGGTATAGTCCACTACAAAGACAGGAATACTTTTCCTTGCGAACCCTTTCAACTTTTGCAGGGAAATTTCGAGTCTATCTTTCTTGTCATGTTGGTGCACAGACAGTTTCATATTGAATTTTTTGTCTTCTGTAGGAGTCCAGTGCGCAAGAATGTCTCTCCGTTTCATCTCATTCCTGGCTTCTTCTTCAGAAATTGGAATGCCGGTCAACGACTGCTCACCATATATATGCACATCACTACCACTTGCTTCGGCCACAAAATTAGATTCCAGTTCGACTACTGTTATGGTGCTGACTACAGCCCTAAACTTTTTGTGCTCAGACTTTACAATGCTTCCAGGCGAAATTGATTGGGTGTCCTGTAAAATGATAGAAGTGCAACTTTTTTATTCAGTTTTATCCTGTCATCATGTTAATTAAATTAAACAAAACAGTTCAAGGGAGCCATTGATGAGCATCAAAAAATAAATCAAAGTACCTCTACATGTTTATCAAGATTCTCACTGACTAAATTGTCAGGTTGATTCATATCTTCAGAAATTGCCTAAGAGAATAACAAAGAGAAATTAAAAATGGTGATAAATGAAAGGAAATCAGAGGACAGGACTTATGCTTGTACAAACGTGGTACCTTATGGCCTGTCAATTCAACTTCAGACTTCCCATTCTTCAAGTGCACGTCGGGAAATAAAGCGCATCTGTCGTCTGGAAGTTCGCAATCACTGGAACCACCTGTAAAATTTAATAATCAGAGGAAAATGTCTTCTACCACAATGAAAAGATAATGATTTCTTTCAGCACAATATATGTTAAAAATCAGGGCAAGATATTTGAGATCACATCTTATTGAGATTGAAGGTAAATGTTATTGTTTATGACACAAAGTATGGTTCAAACTGTTTAATCACTAACGTTAATTTCCAGCAGAAAAGATAATTTCAGAACGGTGCAAAATCAGAAAGAAATATAGAGAATAATTAAATAATGAACACACTCATAGATCTTTGGCTCATAGAATTAAGAGGATCTGGATGGGCTGCGTCTCCTGGAAAGAATTAGGTGATTAATTTACTCAGACCTCAGGAACAGCCACATTCATTTAAGACCGATCTTTTACCTTTCTGCATGTCTTCGATCTCGTCAATGAGCAACGACAGATTGCTTTTTGTGTGTTCCACCTCCTTGGTGATGATTTCTAAAGAAAAGAGAGATTTGGATAGATTGTAGTTGACATCCATGAAAGGTGTTCACCTTTTCATAAGTATCTGATACATTACTTGACGCATCATCTGAATTGGAATCCGTTACTAGTTCTGAAGGATTAGAGCAGAATTTCCGCCTCTTCGGTTGAACTGCGATTAAGAACAGGTTACGTTTTGAGAGGTTAGGAATTTTCTACACGCTACAACATGAATGGTAATGAAGATAGAAACTCACTTGTATCTGATCGAAAGATATCTACTTCTTCCTCTGAGGAATCAGATCCCACACTGTAACAAGACATTTAGCTTCCTAGAAGTAGTCGTTGATCAGATAAAAACCGGACCGTAGTAAATACTAAAACGAAATTACACTTCTGCTGCTGGCATCTGACTCAAGTGGTGCGGGTGGGCAGTGGTCAGTGCTGCCATAGGCTCGTCTGGACAGGAAGCGAAGTTAAAGACGGCCACAACTATGCCTTTTTTTGGTTTATCCCAAATTATAAGCAACAAATCTGATTATATCCTTTTCATTAACAGGATTGTAGTGTACAAGACAAATGACGTAAGACTTCCACGGCTTCCCTAACTGAAATGGTACCATTAGTCCAACCCCAGGGTTGGTACTACAGAAAATTTGAATACTTCAATGCCAATGCCAGAGCCAGAGATTGCCAGGGATGACCGTTGTGTAGCTTTGATGGCCAGGCCAGATCGGGCCAGAATTTGCGATTGTGATAATTTGAACTGGTATTATTCGCTGTCCTTACGGCTGACTTCGTGTCCAATAGTATTACGAAACCAACAATCATGGTGAATACGGTTAGTTTTAATTTTCTTTTCTTCTACTTTTTTGAGATGATGGTTATGCATGCCCAACGTGACAATTTTACAGATTAACTAAACCGTTATCTCACACAGGCATTTTACCGTGTGACAAATACTTCTATCGCGCTCCTTTACCTTCCCTTGACATACTTTCATGTCAGTAACTTTCGGAAAAAAAATTTGCAGGATGATGAAGCGAGTGACCATGGTGAGGACTTGTCACAAAAGATTTATGAAGCGACTGACTCAGACCATGATGAGACTGAGGAAAGAAAAGTGAACGTGAAACTATTTGGTCGTGGGAAGAAATCATGTGGACGGCAACGAGGATCCAAAAACTATATAGCTTGGGAAATTGATGAAATTAACGCTTTGTTCAAATATATTATTAGAAAATGTCCAGCTGCTCTCAATTCAAGAAGTGTTATTGAAGGTCTAAAGGAGGTAATATTTTTATTTTCAGTAGGCGTTTTTAAGGGAAACTTTTTCGTAAAATTGTTGGACAGTAATTGCTGATGCACATGTAATTTTCAGATATTACCCAATCGCTCTGATCAAGCAATTCAGTCGTTTATCAGCCACAAATTCCCTAAAGAGATTTCCACCTGCATCTACATCAACTATGGCAATGATTTTACCCTTTTGAGTCGCAAGCAACAACTCTTTCTGGAGTAAGAATACACAAATATAAAGAAATCGGTTAGTTCTTTTCAGTTGTCTCTGTTAAATTATTAATTGAATGTTACTTTTTGGACAGGGCACATCTAGATGATGATGACGCACAACTTCGAAGGAAGCTTCTGGAATTGATGGACGGTGACGGTGGGGCTTCAACATCTACCAAGGTGGACAATTGGAAGCCCAGATCATTGATAAGACCTCACAAAGCTGAAACCGGGATGAGCAGGGAGCCTCAGATCAAGAAATATAAATTTAAACCGGTGGCAACTTCAACTCCATCTTTCTCAAAAGCTTCACATCCATCAGTAGCTGCTGAAAAATCATCTGGTTTTGTGGTAGGAGAGTCCTCCACACCTGAAGGTTGTGAAATGATGTCAAGTGAAAATGCAGAATCCGGCAGAGCAAGCATGTCATCAGGTGAAGATAAGCAGAAGACACTGAAGGCTGAGCTATGCACAATCACTGTGGTGAGAATTACGGAAGTTGACGATGAGGATGACGATCAACCTTTGACTGTCCAGAAGGATGGAGAAACATACAAAATAACCTTGAATGAAAACTGGTCAGCTAGGGCCCAGACTGGACATACGGACGAAGAGACTGGTATTGAAAACATTATCAAGCAAAATGACTTGCTCAGTAGAGGTGGGAAGAATTCAGCACCTGTTCAGGAATTAATCATTAAGGACAGGCGAAGGGCAAAAGTGCAAGGTTACAAAGCCCTCAACATGCAGACCGACAGTGGAGAGAATATCCCTGTCTTGTTTCCAGTGATGGAGTAACTCCGGTTCGAATGTCTTTCATGAAGCCTTCTTTCAATTTTTAGTTTAAAATCATGTTTGCTTAATTTTTATTCTTATCTTGATCTTTCAATTTTAGTCTAGTTTTTACTAGGGGACTATAGTATAACTATTTTCGTTCTCATATTTTACATTAGCACTTTATTGGATCTTGCAAGGGTTCCTTCGTGAATACCTTTTAATTGTGTTCAATTTTATCTTTGATACACTCTTTTATTGAGGAAAGATTAGTTATTTTTTATGAACAACCTCAGCTAGTGGTTTGTATGGTGAATACTACTTTAGGAACATCTCTGTACAATTTAATTTCTTTCTTTGTTTAAAGAACTTTAATATTGTATTTTTCTTAAAATTGTTCCAGCAGTTCTATAAAAATATATTTTGACCTATCCTTTTAGTTGCAGAATATGCTCTGTACATCACAAGAACAGCTTGTTGAATAAAAATCGTTCACTTTGAAAATAGGCGTATTACATTCTGATAAGTCAAATAGACGAACATGAGTGGAGAGTTGAAAATGATGATGAATGCTGCTCTTCTCACATTCTCTACGTATGATGATATTCTCATCCTTGCTGTGTTGTTTTCGCATTATAATTATGCATGACATTCTTAAATCTGACCTACATCTCACAATTGCATTCCCTCGCTTAAAACTATATTTTAATTTTGAATTCTACATGACTCCCTGGAATGAGCAAGGTCACTGGCAGCCTCCTCCCTCGTTCGAACCACTCTGCGCACGAACACATTAAGAGTTATCTAGAATTCTTTCTGGAACTCTAATTGATTGGCTAATGAGAAAATACTAACGCATGCACATATTATGCTTCAAAGTGCAAGGCCCCCAGCAAGGCACAATTTCCTTCGAAATGTACAGGGCTTGATTATTCTAAAGAGAGCTGAAGCCACTCAACTATGTCACCGTTAAAAGAAACCCCTTCGTCTTCTTTGAAAGAGGACAAGCTTTATCTTTATAGCAAAGAAGCTGTACAATGGAGAATTTTAGGCTGTAGATAAAGAAGTGTGAGGTCAAACTTTCACTGCAGTGCAGTGTGGTGCTGTGATTTTAAAACAGCAATCTTATGTATTCTTCCAGATCTATCTCCAAGTCTCTGTGTCAAATTAATTTCCCTCCTTGCCGAGGCTTTGATTTATTTTCAGCTTCAAAATAAGGCCCACATCAGAAATGACATCTGATTCTAAGATGAACGCGATGTTGTACTCAGAGTTAACGTGAAGGTACAAAGTAGATCTTGCATGTACAAAGAAGAACAAGTCAGTTTTGAACCAGGTGCAAAACTGACCTTTACAGACAGGGATGTCAGCAGAGAAATATAATTTCAGTTTCATTTTGTGTATTTTTAACTTGAGGAATACATAATAATGTTTACAACTTAAAAGGTTTAATGCAGAATGAAGCACTCCTATGCTGTTAAACATAAAAATATGACATGGATCAAAATTCTGTTAAATAGTCAATCAACTTATAAGATCACTCAGTATCAAAGGAGGAACTACTAATAGGAGGCAACTTATCTTTGACATTTGTTTTTTACTGCTACTGGACATGGGAGATTGGAAGAAAGAATTCCTGAAATTAGATAAACTATAAATTGTGAATATTAAAAAACATCAGTTCTAATAGACTGTATAATTTTCAGTAAGAGTTATGGGAACTACATTCTGCTTCAAGACACTTTAAGCTTACCTTCAGTGTTAAAACTGAGTTGCCGATTTAGAGCATGCCCTTAAAAGTAAAGATTTGCAAAATCTGTTTTTGTACAGTAACATGAAAAGATTTCTTTTCAGACAAAGGCAGATATTACTAAACACACTAGCCATATGATATTAAGAGGTACTGTTTTGCGGAGCTGACAAGTAATTACACATAAAATCAGATACCACATAGTTTTCTTACGAATGCAACGCATGATTCGAAGTTTATATATACCTAATATATGTATACATATTTTATGTATACCTACTAAATATTAGTGTCTACCGTTTTTATTACAGTTACACACTTTACAAAATTTTACATTCAATGATTTCACAATTTTCCCAGAAGACTAATTAGTAGAACACAATAGGTAAAAACAATAAAATCTTTAAAAAATTAAATACAATAATGAAAAACACTATTTTGTAACACCAATAAAATAAAATAAAAAACCATGTCAACCCCCCACACTATTTACTGGGCAAGTGCCTCTGAGACTTTCAACCTTGTTAAGTTTTGCAGTTGTCCGGCCATACCCCGTCCAGCTGGGCTTGCTGCACTTTTAAGAATATTCTTCTCCATTTGACGACAGGCATGTTCAAATGAGTGAAGCCTCTGGGGCGTCCAAGATCCTGGAATTAGTTCCACATACTCTTACACTGATAATCTGAACTGTGACTAAGGCGTTTTGCAAAGACATGCAAGGGTTGTAATATTGTTAACCTAGCCAGACCGATGCATCTTACCTCGATTTTCCTCCAGTCCCTCACACAAATCTACATAGGCGTCTACCATGTTGCGTAGATCGATCTTTCTACCACCATGCTCGTGAAGAGCGCTCACCTCATGGTACATTTGCATTCTCAAGTCGTTCATTTTCGGATGGCAAGACCTGCTGTTGCTTTCACAGAAGTTTCAATGGATAGTCTCTATTTATTCTCTGTTCGGGGCGAAGACAACAGGAATTCCGACCGGAACCAGAATTGGTTCCGGTCGGCGTTCCCTTCTCCTTCTCTAAACGCCGAGAGCGAATAGCAGGGAAAAAAGTTGGCAACTTCTCTCAACTAATCCAACTAAACCTCAATATGGGAAAAATATGAAACTCAATACATCCCAATGATAAAAGCCATACTGAGAGCTGAAATATCCTCCAATGGTCTCTGACGCGCTCTGAAACTTGATGAACTGTTGGCAACACTGCACACTCACGACTCATTTATTTTTGATGTAATGAAATCTGTATTTTTAAAGGATCTCTCCACCATTCCAGTGTTAACAAAAGGGAATTATAATCTAGTTCGCATATATATCATCATATCAGATGTTAGTTTTAGTGTTTCTATTCAGTAGTCTGTAAAAGATTTCACATTCTTGCAAAAATCAGTTTGTTGTTTACATTTTGTTAATGCTCTCAAAATTCTATTTTTGACTCTGATTTGCTCAATTCACTTGGAAAAGGACCTGTTTTTCTTCTAGTTTTCAAATCTTCCACTGGAATTGAATTAGGACCACTAGTTTTTTCTCCAGGTCTCAGTTTACAAACTCCAATAGTGGGGTCCAGGACCTGCCATCCTTTGATGACCTTGCTCCAACTGGCGTGTACGACTTGCCTGCATGTTCTTGGTCACCTACATGTGAAATTGGTTAGTGGCCCTCCTGCACCCTTCAACCCCAACTTACGCTTGTGATCACCACCGCTAATGCCATTCCATCCTTGTAGATGACGAGCTTGAGGAGGAGTTGGATTGTGTGTGCCTCTACGATTCCAGGGAGAGGGAGGCAACCATTGCAAGATACAACGAGCGCAAGTGGTATGAGATGGGCTTGCTTCAAGAACACCTTGAAGAGCAGGAGTGTATTAGAGCCCATGCTGAGGCCGAATCTGAGAAGGATATTGACAGCGCTATGGCTTCAGACCTGGAGGTCCTAGCCGGCTGGGAGGAAACATGTGATGAATATTAGCTTGTCACTCATCATGTTCGGTTGCATATTCGGTGGCAAATTCGGTTGCATATTCGGTCGCATATTTGGTTGCATGTTCGGTGGCAAATTCGGTTGCATGTTTGGTAGCAAATTCGGTTGCATATTGAGTTGCAAATTGGGTTGCATGTTTGGTTGCACATTTGGTGGCAAATTCGGTTGCATATTCGGCCGCATATTTGGTTGCATGTTCGGTGGCAAATTCGGTTGCATGTTTGGTAGCAAATTCGGTTGCATATTGAGTTGCAAATTGGGTTGCATGTTTGGTTGCACATTTGGTGGCAAATTGGGTTGCATATTTGGTTGCATGTGGGGCAGCATTTCTCGTCTAGTGCAGCGTGTATGGTAGTATATTGCTTGGTAGACTCTATGTGGGCTTGCATTCAAACTTCCCCAAATAAACAACTACAAACAACTTTTTCAATTGAACTGGGTGCTTTTACTTTAAAACAATATTTTTAAACAGCAAATTATCTTCTCAATTTTTTTTTCTTCAGTGAAAGACCATCCAACCAAACAGTTTTCAAACAATTGTATAAATAATAAGAAAGAATATTATGAATCATATTCTGATACATCACAAATAAGTAACACAGCAAGTAGATAAATTAAATAAAACAAACGTATGCCTGATAAGTAGCTTATTCTGTAGGTTTGCAACCTGACCTACTCTGATGCACTACCATATTACTGTGGGAACCAATAATTTCTTTCCCGCACCTGTTGCATATGTTCTTCTTTCCTTGATTTCTAGGTGGAAACCTTGTTTTGAGTTCCTGCAGGTATTTGGGTAAATTCCCCTCATGCATGTGCTTCTTCTTGACATGTTTTTCCAAACGTTTCACGTTCCTTCCCTTACTGTAATTCATTCCGCATCCTGTCTTTGGGCATGTGTAGTCTTTTTGGCTGACTGATGGGACTGGGGCTTCATCGAAGGGCTGATCATCCTCCTCACTCTCCGTATCGGTATGTGGTGTCAGGGCCATCCTCTCATCAGTCGCTTCCAGATGCATCTGCTAATTTACAATATTGATAATTATTAATACTGTGTGGTGTGACTTAACATAAAGAAAATAATATACATTAAGTATCATGCAGTTACCGGACTGTTTGGCTTGTTGTCCATGATTACACACTCGAAGAAGTCTTCCACTGTCTTTGTAGTAACTTCCAAAGGCAGAACTCCTGTGTCTAGACAGTGTAGCCATTCAGGAAACGTGGCAGCAACAATTCTGTCCAGCTGCACGTGCACCTCTTCACCACTGAAAGAAAATTTGATACGAAACATTAGAAAATTACGAATCCTTTTTTTCGTAATGGATTTTCCGTTATCGTACTGGACATGATGTGCATATCAAATATTATCAAATGTTAATTTGTCAACTTACAGGCAGTGGCATTTAAGCGCAGCCATAGCAAACGGTACCCATGATTTGCTAGAAAAGTTAGCAGCCTCACAAACACTTGTTCCTAAGTTGACAACCCAGTGTACAGCGTTAGGGTACAGAACTACCGCTTGCCTTGCTCTTTGAATAACCTGCAAAAAAAAAAAAAAGAATAACGTTATTATGTCAACAATCTCATGAAACGAAAACCCGTACCACACACTGAATCTGTGTGACTCACCACTTTGTATGGAATATTTTTGGATATAAGCCATTCAGGAGTTGGTAGAAAATACTTGTGCGCAAGCAGGTTTGGGCAAGGTGCATGATACACATTGGGCATATCAGCCATGATGCAGTCTCTGAGCTTTTTCACAGCAAATGGTGGCACTACAACCCTGTTGGTATTAAAGTAGTGCATGTCAAACTTTACAGACATAAAAAAAACTGAAAAGCACAGGAATTTTATGAAAGAGAAAATACAACTCACCACAACTTTGGGCTGCCAAAATGTAGGTAATTAATAGAAAAAAGCGCTAGGTCCTCATAGTGTGCTGCTGCGAAACTATGGTTCGAGCTATAGTAAAGCATTGGCCTGGAAATTCCAGGGTATTGAACATTTATTAGCCTTAAAAGTGAAGTGAGGCCCAGTGTTGTCTTAGAGAAATTGGGTGTGATGAAGAAACACTCCTGATCTAGTAGTGGGATCCCACTGGCATACCAGATGCCCTCCTTGAAGTCCTGCTCATCATCTACGCAATCTCGAGCAGTGCATCCTGTATTTACAATTCTCTTATCTTTGCGTAAAAGTTTTAATACCTCTCTTCGCTTGTCTTGTGGTGCGAGATCATCAAACTTTCCTCTAAATTTTTCAAATTGCTTCTTATCTCTTGAACCACGCTGGCGGGATTTCTCTACTGTCATTGGAGTGTGCAAAGGATTTTTTACTGTCACTGCCGCAGTATGCAAGGCATTAAAAAGATGGTTCAGAAGTGAGTCAGGTCCCTCCTTTGCCAAAATTTCAGTGCTACATGAAAAAGAAATTATGCATTATAAGAAAATCCTGTCTCAATGCACGTTTTAGTAAATCTTATTTTCCACTCACCAGCAAGTTGGTTTCCCATATGACTGGGGATCTCTCAGCATCCTCAGAAAATTCTCTTCTGCCTTTGTGTTCTCATCTCCAACAGGGTGTTTCACATGTTTGTGACCCATGAGATTCTTGCAATGTGGGAAATGGATTGGCACCTGAAAGCCCACATGTTCCCCCCATGAATCTTCGCGAAATTGAAAGTGATCATCAAGTTTCGAGATGAAATCGTCAATTGAAGATGCAGTGGGCAAGTCTTCAGGCAGTTGTCCCTATAAGAGAGAAAAAGTTAAGGTTATGTTACACTCTTGCAAACCTTTGGCACTGGTCAGGTGCGCACTCATCACATTTAAGGAGAAGTAAAACTTACCAGAAAAAATCCATCTTTCCCTATTTGCAGATGTGTTTGTCGCAGTTCATCGACTACCATGTCAAGTCTGAACAGCATGTCCTCATTGAGTTGGATTGTTTTGACATTCCATATGTCAGGATCTGATGCCTCTTGACTCATTCTGAACCGATTCTTTAACAACTTGGTCAGATCACCTTGTAATAAGTCTAAAAACTCAAAAACCGGCTTTTGTACTTCCTTTGAAAACAGCACCCAACATGGGACGGTCGAAAATCAAGCAATATGGCCGCAACGGATGACAACAAACATTCAACTGTTCACAGCGCTGGTTACACCTTTCTACCGGGCCGTTACCAGTGCAGTTTACTGCCAACTTTAGAAGAAAAATCTTACTTCGTCTCTATCGGTCGCCACTAAAGTCTTTTTTCTTACATATTTAGGAACGAAAATTATTCATCTCTATGAATGCAATCCTGACCTATTATTTCACGCTAAATCTTATGAACTTTTTTCATACGCAGCTACCGATTTCTGTAAACATGCTCTATTTATGAATAATTTTGTACCCAATTATGAACAAAATGAGCCGACTATGAACAATTTTTTTCATAATTGCGCACGAAATTATGCGTAAACAGAGCATGTTTACAGAAATCGGTAGCTACGTATAAAAAAAGTTCATAAGAATTTAGTGTGTTCCTTTGTATAATTTAACGGAACTGTGAGCAGAAATTATACTTCATGTATGTTTTGTAACACAGGCAGCGCTTTATCATTGCAAGCAGGCAGTGGTCCACATCATCATTTCAGTGCTTTTGAAACCAAGGATGAAAACAAGGTTCGTGTCGTGTACAATAGACAATTATTACTAGTTGATTGTTTAAGTCACATCCTGCCCGAGCACAGTTATAATAAAGCTGCTGGGTCTGTTCATGATTCTTTCTTAAACCATTTGACAGAGACAGCATCTTCCAGAATCATTCAGGACATGCTTCTTGAGTTTCGGACAGAGGGTTATGTTTGGATCAATAATCCGATTTCAAAATTTATCTGCACATCCCAGTTAGTAGTGAAAACCTTTTCCTTAGTTTTAGTGGACAAACCTGCATCACCTGTTATAAAAAAAATATTTCTTGATCACTCCAAAAAGGTTCTGAAGGTTTCTTTTCTTTCTGAATTCAACACATATCAGAGATTCTGATGTACAAGAGTCAACAGTAAGAATGGCATCTTCTGCAACGTCAGAAGCAATTCATGGGGTTATGGTGAACACCACATCTTCATGCAAAGAAAGTGTTTGTTCATCAGTAATAATTAAGACGGAACCAAATTTTGAGGTAACATATACTGACATTTAGAACTATCCACATTAACAAACAATGCCTTTTTTTCCCTAATAAATGTGATATGACTCATATTCTTGTAGGTTTCGTCTGTTAATATCAAAGAAGAGGAATATGAAGATTGGAAACAGACTGTGCTGACAAAAAATGACTCTATTCAGGTTCAGTCTCAAGTCGCACTGAATTCCCTCACGACAAAAATATCAACAGAGAAGAATGCGTCTCGCCGTCTTTCAAAGGTAAGGTGGTGCCCTCAATGTCCTCGCAAGTTCTGGGGCATTCCTCGCTTTCCCCAGAGACTTATTCAACATATGCATACAGAGCACAGTGAGGCAGCCGCTCTGCTCTTTATGCGTAATAAGGAGACGGTCATGCGTCTGTTTGGTGATGCATAGGTTGACCTGGCGTTCAGAAGGACGCAGTTTAATTACGGTCCCTCCTACAGTTTCACTGCAAGAGCTTATTCATCCAAATTTAATTTTAATTATAGCGTCTTCTGTATTTATATAATATTTTATGTTAAAATTATCAGGAGGGGTATGTCTGACATGCTGCTCTGATAAAATGTTTTCCGTTACAACTTGGCATAGTCCTTTACATTTAAAATGACGGAATGCGTCACAAGTTAATTATTCTTGGGACTAATAAATGATATAACGCGGTGTTTACATTCTGGTAGCTTTCTTATGTCATGGTACACAGCAAGTTGCTAATCGAATCCGTCAGATTTTCACTTTGTACCTCTCTTTCTGTTACAATTTTCTGCACATCTGTGTACATCACATGAATTACCAATTTTTTATTTAATTATGTGTGTTGTGATTAAACTATAAAAACTACCCAATGAAATGATTTATGTAAAGTTAATTATGATTGTTAGTATTGTTTTATAGCCAGTATTAGTGGCAATTATTACTGTGTATGTAATGATCCAAAAGGAGACTTTGGAATGATGTATTAAAAAATTTCATAATGATGAAAAAACTCATTTAACTGTGTTGTTAAAAATTATGACAAATGCAGTTACTTGAAGACAGATGGTCATCAAAGTAAATGTCAGGAATATTTTTAAACACACCCTAGCCACAAAAATGCTTAACATTCTCCCACTACTAGGTTTTACTTAAAAAAGCAATGAAAAAGGATTATACTATGAGAAAACACAGAACTATGGTGCATTCACTCTCTAAAACAATGACTACCACTGTAAGTGGAGGGCACTCTCGTCCAGTTTCATTGTACAATGTTGGAAAAATAAATAATGCAGATACCATATGGATAAGTGCCAAATTTTTTTGTCCTGACCTCTCATTTCCACTTTACAATGAGTGACTAAATTAGTGAATTCACTCCACTTAAGTACTAGTTGTGGCAAATATACAAATGGCCTCATTTGTCCTTAATTCAGCCCAGTTCAGCCACAAATCTATCCTTCAGCCACTCTAATGTGTAAACCTTGTAGTTTTCAGCCTCTGAATATCTTTTTCCTTTATCTGTTGGCCCTGAAACCTTGCACACATTAAAATTACAGTCCAGATTTGTCACTTTCCAAATTTCAGACTTCCGTTTGAACTCAAAGTTGAAAAAGTGAATTTTTTGTAAGCGCAACAGGGAAATAAATTAACTGTTGAAAATAAGCGTATAAACTGATGAATCTCCTCCTTCACAAGTTCTGGTTGAGGGAAAAATACCACTGACCTTACAAGCTATTTCCCAGCTCTCTGCTCCCAGTGGTTTCCACTTTGCAAGTCTGAAGCTAAATGTACAAATTAAGTAAAAGTAAAGTTGGTCAGGGGACACAAAAACCATTCTACGGCTCAAGGTCCAACTCTGGCATGGAACAAGCACGTGAAGAAACATTGAGAATGCTAAGCTATAATTTGAAAGGCGAAATGCTGATTTTTATCTACATCCATAAATAAAAATTTGGCAATTTTAGAGAAGGAAAAGTATAGCAACTTTACAAAAGTTGCCTGAATTTTGAAGCTCGGCAAGGTCAGGTTCGAATTTAATTCAAAATTTCTTACAACTTATTCGATTTTGCTGTGGCGTGGGGGATTTCAAAACGTCAATAACGAGAAACCAGATGAAATTAAAATCAGTCCAAAATAACATCCGAAAAAAAAAGTCCAAAAGATGAAAAACGGGGGATGACTCGACGATGACGTTGACGGCGTCTCCGAATGCGGACCTCGCGCTCTTCGCGGCTCGACGCTTCCACACGACCGGTGCTTCGGGGTTCAGATGTGACCCGTCATTAGCACCCCTGCAGTCCCCACGCACGGGCCTATGTGAGGACCACAGGTTCGTGCTTCCACGTCGAAAACCTGGTCGCCCGAGTCTGATGTCAAAGCGCTGGGCACTGCGGCACGATGAGAACACCCCAGACCCAGGGACGACTGGGGCGGGCGGCGTAGCTGGTCCTCTTCACGCATTTCAGTACCCCCTACTCGATTCGGAGGCACCTCCATGCTGTTCTCAGGCACTTGAAGACTGCACCCTAATGCACGGTAGTAGAGGTGAGTGCACCGGAGACAGTCGGGGAGTATCGTCACCGCAAGGAGTATTCCCTCGCACGGCCGTGTCTTGACGTCACGACCAAGGCCCGCGGTGATTTTTGCTGACATCCTCGAAGATGGTGAGAGGGGCACAGGGCGCTGCCTGAGCTGGGCCGGCGCGTCGGGCAGCGAACTCGCGGGCCGCGGAGTCAGCACCTCACCGGGGCAGTGGTTGCCGCGCCACGACGGCACGTGACACGCGGGCAAAGCGGAGCCCGCCGCACACGTTAAAAATGCCAAAATGAACCGAAAACAGTGAGTCGGAAACACGCGCTCTGACGACGGCACCCCCGGAGCCAGCAAGGCTCGTGAGGAGTGGTCCTCCCCGAAACACACCGAGTCTCCCTCTCATACAGGTCCCGCTCCAATACCAAAAGATTTAGATAAATGCGAAGAAAGAAAAAAAAAACTGCTGCCGAGAAAAGAATGGCTCACTGCAGAGCTGGCTAGACTCTACAAATCCCAAACGAGGTAAATTAGACGAGGCACTGGCCACCCGCGGACACGCGGCCGCCCATACCAACGCTAAAGAGGCGTGGGCCACTATGCCCACCCCCTGGAGCAAAGTGGTATTGCTACTAGACGGGCACGGTCGGGGGGAAAACCTTACGCGACGAGATACGCCACTCCACACCGCTGCCAAGAGATTATCATGGCAGGGGCATCGGCCATCGCTACACCAACCGGGAAACAGGAACAAGACTATTCCAGTCGGCTCCTGCCGGTCTAGCGCAGGAGGGCAGACACAAGCACCAGCCACCCGTGGACACGTAGGGCCACACCGCTACGGTCGGGATAAGTCGGAAGGCCCTGCAGTCAACGCCACCCGCCGCGCGCGCCCCGGAAAAAAACAACACGCCAGGATCGAACCAAAATTATAGTAATTTTGGCCCCAGCACCTCCACCATCTCGGACGAGTACGCTGGAGGGGGGTTTGCAGTATGGAGCGAGGATGAGAAGGGAGAAGTCAGCGGTTAAGGGTTGGAACACCCCTCACTTACCGAGCTGGGGCCGAAAGGTGCTGCCGCTCTGAGGGCCTGCTTACGACTGACGACTCGTGGCCAAGCCAAACGCCGCGAGCGTTCTATGCAATATCAGCAGTTCCTCTTTACCACTACGCATCCCCCCGACACACTTTCTACATCTTTTTGTTGCCTTGTCCAACCACTCATTTCTTCCTTTGGCCTCCGCTACCTCCTCGATTCTTATTAACTTCCACTTCTCCTCCTTTATTTTAACTAATTGTTTCTCTATTTCTCTGATTCTTGCTTCTTCCTCCGCTATCCTCTTGTCCATCTCCTTCTCTTCCTCGTGTGTGCCTGTCTCTCGTCCTTCCGCTTCCAACCTCCTCACACTCCCTTCTTGTTGCTTGCTTTGTTCGCTTCTTTCTCCTTCATCGCTTTTATTGTCTGTCACACTAAAATCGTCCTCTAATTTGAAGAAAACCACTGTCTTGGTTTCTTCTTTCTTGCACTGCTCTGCCACTTCTGCTTTGCTCGTAGTTTCCGTAGTCTCCTCTGGATCCTTAATTTCTGTGACTGGCTCTATTCTGATGATCATCTCTTTGAATATATCTTCCAGGCTAATTTCCTCATGATCTGCTTGTAGCGCTTTCTGGAGTTTTGGCTTCGTTGCATTACCTTTATTTTTGTTGACTTTCTTTTTGAGAGAGTGTAACGCTTTAGCCTTTTGGGTCCTCTTTCCTGCTCCTTTTGCACTCTCCTGCTTGATCTTTTGTTTAACTTCGTTTGCTACTGCTGCCAATTTATTTAAATCAATAGTTTTGTCGCTTTTAGCCTCTGTGTTCATTTTAATTACTTTCTCTGCTCTCTGTTTGCTCGACTTTTTCAATGGCCTCGGCTTGCCTTGATTGTTTGGCATTCCCCTGCCAATGGGTCACCCTTAGCAACCCTGGCCTTTCAAACCACCGCGCGCTGTCTGGGATCGAGTTCGATACCATCGATCCAAGATGGCGGCCCTCATGTAGCATACGACAGCCAGGCACTCGTGAGGTCTGTGTGCTTGTTTTCATCTCCCTCTGGACACTTAGCCAGTCGGTCTATGTGTACTATAACGACCTTGTTGTTTTCCAAATTTTTGATTCTGGCGTTACAGTCATTCAGTATGTTGAGTATCACGTAAGGCCCTTCCTATCTTGTAAGTAATTTGGTAGAGATGCCCTTTTTCCTTCGTGGGTAGTACAAGTAGACTTTGTCCCCTTCCTTGAACGGTGCTAGTGACGCTGTTCTGTCGTAATACTCTTTCATACGTTTTGCAGCCTTCTTGCTCATGTGTGCCACTGTTTCATGGATGTCCTGCATCGTTCGCCTAACCCAAAACGGATACATCTTGTGCATCTCCTCCTGCCTGGGCGGCTCACCTCTGTCCAAGTCCAGTGGTGTTCTCATGGGTGCACCAAACAAAACCTCATAAGGTGAAAACTTGTGTGAAGAGTGAGGAAGGCTCCTGTACGCCTGTGCTATGAAAGGTAAGTATTTAGGCCAATCTAGTCTGTCATTTTCAATCAGTATCATTAAGTGTTGTTTAAGTGTTTTGATCCATCGCTCTGCCTTTCCGTTTGCTGCAGGATGGAATGCAGTTGTTCGATACTTCTTGATTTGATAAAGTTCCATAATCTCCTGGAATAACAGTGAGTCGAACGCTTTTCCTTGGTCAGTGAGGATGGACTGAGGTGCCCCAAATATGGAGAAGACGTGAGTAATTAGTGCTTGTGCAATTTCATCGGCTGTTTGTTTGTACAGAGGTACAACTACTGGCCAGCCTGAAAATGCTTCCACTGCCACTAAAATGTACTCATATCCTTCTCTGCTTTTAGGGTTTATTGGTCCACATATGTCTACGTGCCATCTACCATGCAACACTCCTTCTTGAAACAATTTCAGCGGAACTTTTGTCATGTGTTTTGGACCCTTGAACCTTGCACATACTTTGCAATTGCCTATAATTTCATAGACATCATTGAACATGTTTGGCCACCAGAAGAATCTCTTTAAATATGCCAAAGTTTTTGAGACTCCAAAGTGGTTGCCCAAACCTAACTGTTCATGATATGCCTTCACTGTTGATTTTACATACTTGGATGGGACTATTAACTGTAGTTCTTCTTTCTCTTTCTGTCCTGTAGGATGTCCGAACCTTCTGTACAAAAGTTTCCTGTGGATAACCAACGACTTGAACTGATACCAGAGTGCTCTGGTTTTTGGACCACATCCTGCTATTTCCTGATAGTCTGGTATTCTACGTTCCTGAACTGCAACTATGATGGGCATCAAGTTCTCATCCAAGACCTGTGCCTTATGCATTTCTTCCTCTGTTACTCCATCAGGTATGACTTTTGTCCAGTTCACATCCACTGTGCTCTCACTTATCCTAATTTTACTTCTTTCCATAGCAGTGCATGTGCTACAGTTGTGACATTGTTCCTGTGTTTGGCATGCACAAACCATGACTTCCTTGTCTCTGTCTTCTAACCTGTCACATTTCTTGCAATCTTCACAGGGCCTTCGAGACAGGGCATCTGCATGTCCTATGTTGGTACCTTTGACATGTACCACTTAAAACTGATATGGAGCAAGTCTCTCAAGCCATCTAGCAAGTTTGCCTGTTGGATTTTTGAAGTTCTTTAACCACTGCAAGGCTGCATGATCTGATCGCACTGTGAAAGGAGCTCCTGCCAGGTAATGATTAAATGCTTTTATTGACTCAACTAGGGCTAATAATTCCCTGTGTGTGGCACAGTAGTTCCTTTGTGCTGGGTTAAGTGTTTTTGACCAGTATGCAATGGTGACTTCCTTTCCATCTTGCTCCTGAGTTAGTACAGCTCCAAGTCCTGTCAGGCTTGCGTCACAGGTTAGTGTGAAAGGTCCTTTGTTTACATCTGGAGTGCCTAGTACTGGTGCCGTAGTCAGCAGATGTTTTATCTTGTCAAATGCTGTTTGGCATTCAGATGTCAACTCAAACTTTTGTCCCGTCTTCTGTAACTTGAATATGGGTGTTGCTATGGTGGCCATATGTGGTACATATTTAGAATAATATTGAACCAGTCCCAACCAAGATTTAACCTCTTTCACATTTGTAGGTACTGGCCAATTCAATATTTTCTCTATCTTGTTTTGATCTGTCTTTATCCCCTTTTCAGATAACCTGTGTCCCAAGTATGATACTTCTGGCTGGAACAGCTCACACTTCTTTGCCTTCAATAGAAACCCCGCTGATCTGATACGATTAAACAGAGCTTCCAATCTTTGCATCATTTGTGTGACGTTGTCCCCTCCTATGCAGATATCATCAAGTTAAACCGACACAGTATCTCCTAAATCATTCTGTGCATTTTTCTCTTTTGCTGGAGTGATTATTCTATCTGCAATATACTGGAAGGCTCCTGGTGCTGCTGACAGACCAAAACTCAGTCTGGTGAATTCAAACTGTCTGTGTGCCAGCCCCAGACCCTCCGGTAGTATTATTGCAGTCTTTGCCTGGTCCTCTGGGTGGATCTCTAAGTTATGGTACCCATGTGCAAGATCAAATGCATGATACATTTTCTTCCCTCCCATATGTTGCAACAAGTCCTGTACTCTGGGTATGGGTGTTGCTGGTACCCGAGTGACTGCATTCAGTGCTCTGTAGTCAATGCAAACTCTGACCTCCCCTGTCTTTTTCAAGACACAAAGTATCGGAGATGCCCATGCAGACTGACTGGGTCTTATAGCTCCTTGTTCTAAATACTTTTTAATGGTCTCCATTACTGCTTGTCTGTAGTGGATGGGAATGGGTCGTGCTGTTTGCTTTATGGGTGGGTGGTCTCCTGTATCTATTCTGAACTTTATCCATGGGCATTTACCAAATGTTGTGTTGTCTTTTGCAAACACGTCGTGATGCTTTTTCAACAACTTTTCTAAGTCCTTCTTTTCTGTTTCAGACAACATCGTGCACCTGCTTACGAGCTCCTGCAAGTCCTTTGGAAGATCCTCGTCCTCCCCTATCTCAGGCAAAGATGGTTCTGTATTGTACTCCGCATCTTCGAATGTAACTGTTTCATGATTAATTACATTCACAAATGCACACTCATCCTCCTCCTCATCTCTTTCCTCCTCTCCTACTCCTTCCTCGTATTCATCTGGGTGTAGGACGAATACCTCTCCTACTACTGCATATTTGGGAATTGTAACGCATTTATCCCCAAAGTTTTGCATGACAATGGTTAGTGGTGCTGTCACACAGGGTACTAATCCCGATTGAGCTACTACTCCTATTGGCAGTTTGGAAACTTTATTTCCAAATGCTGGGTTGGACACGAACAACCCTAACTTTGCATCCCCTGGTAGCTGGCTTTGATTTTTATTTTGGGTACCCATCGTGTCTTCCTCCAAATTTAACAATCCTCCCCGTTCAGCGGTCTTGGCTTCCGCTCTCCTCCTACCCTGGGAAAGAGAGTTTCCACCTAAGTCCTGAACACGAGTTTTGTTACCATTTGGCAGGTCGTTGGTTCTTTCCCTAACCAACTCATCAGCCACCGTATCTGTTTTGAATTCTGTTTTAACCTCTTTCTCTGTGAAAGGTTTCAACACAAAACTATTCTCCGCTCTTATCCTGTACACTACTTTCCCTGCCACATAAGTCCTGGCACTTTGGGATTCATTAAGTGTAAATGGTATTTGCACCCTGTTAGCACCCTGTCCAATGTTCATGATCTCATCCTTAATTTTGAGCACGGCATCATACTTGTGTAGGAAGTCTATTCCTATTAGGTGTTCTTTGATGTCCGCCTCATATGTCATGTGTGTAAATTCTTTGCCAGCTATTGTGAATGTTGTCAGAGCTGGTCCATACAAATTTGCTTTGTGTGACGTGACTCCTTTGAGCCTGAGTCTAGCAACTGGAAGGTCTCTTGTTCTGGGAATGACAGTGATAACTGCAGCTGTATCAAGAATACAACACTGTATTTGGTCTATCACTGTACATTTTATTACCGGTGCTGTTGTAACAGTTGAGCACGCATTACAAGAAACCTCCCGGTGACTCTGCTCATCCAAACATTTAGGCATCACTGTCACCGGTGGTTGATCTTTCACCTCCTCAACCTCTGCTACCACCATCTCAGAGGTTGTCTCTAGTTTTCCGAATTATTCGGTACAAAGGGCATTTCCTTACTAGTGGACGGCCCGTCCGTTTTGTCCCTCTGCTGGTTTAGGAACCACTGCATTGTGGCTTTGTAGCGATCCGGCGGCATGTTGGGCATTTGAAAGCCTCCCCTGACATTTGTCATGCCACCATTATTTCTAAATTGCCTAGCATAGTGTCCTTTTTTCCCGCAGGAGTGACAAACTACTTCGGCCTGCTGCTGTTTGTAATTCCAGCAGTTTGCCATCCGGTGCCCCTTTTTCCCACAGTATCTACAGATCATGTCTTGATCTCCCTGGGAAAAACCTCCCCGAGCTCCGCCTCTGGCTCCTCTGGGCCCTCTGGACCCTCTTCCCCTTCCTCGGCCACCTCTTCCTCGTTCATTGTTCGAAGTGTTCGAGGACGTGCCGGCTTGCGATGGGAACACCATACTCACTGGTGCTTCCAATCTGTCATCGTCTTCTGCCTGTGTTAGCCTAATGCGCTTGCTCGGCGGCTCTTCCACTTCTAGGCTGAGTCCCCTGTTGAGAGTTTTGAGGGCCTCGTCCAGGGTAGGTATCGCTGCATACGCTAGCCTCGCTGCTGCCTTTTTGTCGAGGATTCCCTTGATGAATCTCTCTACTAGGGCCTCCTGTATGTCTTCCTCCTTCATGTTTCTGAGGTAAGACCTCCCTAGCCTCTCTACTTGCCGTGCAAATTGCCTGACCGTCTGGTCTCTCTCTTGCACCAATGTGTTGAAATCCTTTTTCCTCTCCCACATTGATGCTGTATTGCTGTACATTTTGACTAGCGCTTCGTCCAGCGTTGCGAACGTTATTTCCGTTCCTTGGTGCTGTAGGTTGGCTATCACATCTGTGGCATTCCCTACTAATGCCTGCAGCAGAGCAGTTTTCCTGTCTCTCTCGTCCCATTCATTCGCTTCCGATAGTGTGTTAAATTGCACTTGGAAGACGGAGTAGTCAGTCTCTCCGTTATACTTGGGAACCTCATCATATTTCTTTATTTTCTGCTGCGGTCTGTTGACAATGGTGTCTAGCAGCCTTATGAAAAATCGCGGGTCTTGGTCTTGATCCTGGCCTCCCCTAGCCTCTCCTTCTGCTAGGCGTCTCTGCCTCACCAAGCCCGGCTCCTCCTCCTCCAGGTCAAAGTCCTGGACTCTCTCTCTCCGCCGTCTGTTTATGTCGGCCCGTAGGTCGGCAGCAAACTGGCCTTCCTCTACTTCCTCCTCCTCATCATCCCCCTCGTTTTCTGATGCTTCGTCCTCCTGTCTTTCTTGTAGAAAACGTCGAGGATGTCTTCTTTCCCGGGCCAGGTGCTCCCGTCCTCGTCCTGCTCCGCGTCCACGTCCGCGTCCTCGGCCGCGTCCGCGTCCACGTCCTCTGCCTCGTCCTCTGCCTCTAGGTGGAGCGATGTCCACCGCCTCGACGCCCATGAACTCGTTGTCGGTTCCGGACTCAGCGTCACGCTCCCCCTGCTGCTCGTGGTGCTGCCGGCGCTGCTCGTGCTGCCCCTCCTCGTGGATGGCTGCTGCTGCGCCGCCCTGCTGTAGCTGCGCCATGGTTCTTGGACAACTTGTACCCTAAAGACTGGTGTGTCCGGGACGTCGTCCATAGACTCCTTGGCGGGCTCTACGGGTTTGACGTTCTCGACGGTCTTAGTGACAGTCGGAGCGCCTGAAGATCTAGACGGTCTAGACGGTCTCGAAGTTCTCGAAGTTCTCTCCGATGCTCCGGCGGCCTGCTGGCCACGCCTTTGCACTGCGTCTCAGCGGCCTTCGGCCACGCCTCGACGGTAAACCTCAGCGGCCTTCGGCCACGCCTCGGTATCCGATACTCCAGCGGCCTTCGGCCACGCCTTCGTATCTGTCTTCGGTATCCTTACAAGGACGCCGACGTTCTCTTTCTCCTCCTCCGCATTCTTTACCGCTGCCACCAATGTAGTATTAGCAAGGAACGGGGAAGTGTCAAGCTCTTAACGAAGCCAGGCCTCAGTCAGAGTGGAGAATGACAGCGAGCTCGAAGCTCGCGCCTCCTTTTATTGGGAACTTGGCACAGCAATAGGAAGAACAAAGGCGATCGTAAAACAAAAATTGGCTGTGGGACTGAGTTTCTATGCGGTCTGGTAGTGATCACTCCGGGCCGTGACAATGCGTTCTGCTGTGACCAGATAGGGTTATGTTTGTTGTCATAATACTACAATATTTTCAAGTTGTTGAGAGCAATGTTTCCTCTATAATATCTTGCACATAAGTACTAAACATATGGGTTAAAACATCCTAATTTTGGCAGTTTAAACTCTAAGTTAACAGGGCATAAAAGGAATGAGGCAGATTACTTCTTGCAAAAGTTTTACTTTGCTAAAAAGTTAGTCTTACTGCTTAGGATGAAACCTTTTGATATGATAATTAAGATGAAAAGTTGAACCTCTCAGAAACCTTTTACATACAGGGCAAGAGTGGCCTTCAGTAGTTTTGGGTTCATGTGCAGGATATGTTACATCAACAAGGCGGCACAGCTTTTCTGACTCCTCGGCATGTTTAGCAACAATGTGTTTTTTTGCAGCGAGCAATTTTGTTCTCCTTAAATGACTGCTTGCACCTCGGACAGATAATAATTCTATTTTTGAGTGGCTGTCTCACATTTTTGGTAGTAGTAGTTGAAGTAGATTGCGCTCTGCTGTTTTTTAGCACCTTGCCACTTTCTTCGTTACTTTTCGCTGGGTATCTCACTTCCATTGGGTGGCTTCTTGGAAACACGAGCGATGTCTTGTTGTTATGAGTCTCTATTAAGTCTGGTCGACAATTCCTGATTATTTCCGTAAAGTCCAGATGGATCTGATCTATACTGCAATGAGAGGCACAGTACTGAAAATCAAGTGCAAACTAAAATGTGACAGAAGGGCAAAGAAAAAGGAGAGATCCTTACTTGCAAATGCATGTTGGAGCATATATTCCAAGTTCCACCCATTCAGGGTCACCAAAGTTAGCTGCCATCGCCAGGTTGTGACCTATATTAAACCCAGCATGTAAGGCAAAGGGAAAAGTTATCATAAAATCCCCAGGTTCCTGGAGGGCCTGAAAAAGAGAAAGTTTCTCTAAGAATCTGAAATCAACTTTATTTCATTTTTGCCGTTGAAAATGAGTGGAAAAACTTGAAAAAATCAAAATGCCAGGATGTTTGTAAGAGTTAAAAATAAGATTGTAAGTTTCGGGGTTCAATCAGAGGTTTTGTTTGAATCAGTTCAGTATTAGTAAGTATGCATCACAGGTAGCACAATACGAACCTTGGAGAGTGATATCAAAATCCCAGGATGTTTGTAAGAGTTAAAAATAAGATTGTAAGTTTGGGGTTCAATCAGAGGTTTTGTTTGAATCAGTTCAGTATTAGTAACTATGCATCACATGTAGCACAATATGAACCTTGGAGAGTGATTTCATGTCAACGGTACACTGAAAAAAACAAGTTGTCTCCAAAATCGACAATTTTTTGTTTGTTTGTTCTCTTATGGTACAAGACTGTAAATGGAATGCGTCGAAAAATTTTATGACATCATTTCAGTTATTTCCAAAAGTACACTTCAATAAATCAACAAAAAAAATTATTTTTTTCAAAACTTTTTTTTTTATCTACTGACACCTAACAGGCTGCATACCAAGTAGAAAGTCGCTACCATCACTCCTCCCCTGCTTTTACCTATAGCTCATTTCTATATAGTACTGAAATGGTAGTATTTTATATCTCCAGACTGGGTGCACCTAGAGAGCTGCCATTTACAGGTACCGTTGACATGGAATCACTCTGGAGCAAATAGTGTGAAACGTATTCTTCTAAAACTTGATACATATTTACATAAACCGTCTCTTTCAAAAGTAATATAAAATTTTGTACTTTTTGCCCAGTACGTCCTTGGACATCTAGGTTGGATTAAGGTCCTAGCACTTGGTGAAGTTTACTTACAATAGTGTATGGAATTCCATGAACTTCGAAGAAATATTTGGGGTTTGCTATTAAAACCTTGTCATCAACTAGCAGCGCTCTGCAGGAGGTGTGACCTTTATCCAGGTGAAGAGAGGCAGTTATCTTATCCATCAACCCAAAATATTGCGGCTCAATATCAAACCTGTTTGAAGCAGAAACACAACAAGAGCAACAGAGTAATTTACAGTGTTCAAGGGGAATGTCAAAGAAATGTGGAGTACTCACCACAACTTAGGAGCACCCTTTATGTTGTAATTTATACTGTATAGCCCTGCATCCTCAACATGCCAGGGGAAAAAATTGTGCGCAGTTCCCGAAGGGTACCTCACTTCGTCCAATCAGTGTACGGGGCTAAAAATAATCATCTTCCAGTCACTTTCCAATCACTTCAATCATTTCCAATCAATCCAGTCATCTCCAGTCAATCCAGTCATCTCAAGTCATTTTCAGTCGCTCTCCCGTCACTCAAATCGTTTCCAATCGTACCCCAGTCATTGTCCAATCGTACCCCAGTCATTGTCCAATCATTTCCAATCATTGTCCAATCATTTCCAATCATTTCGAATCATTTCCAATCATCCTCCAGTCATAACCC
This sequence comes from Frankliniella fusca, assembly GCA_029379305.1. Lineage (NCBI taxonomy): Eukaryota > Metazoa > Arthropoda > Insecta > Thysanoptera > Thripidae > Frankliniella > Frankliniella fusca. Next base: position 14,447 of record JAHWGI010001359.1, on the reverse strand, counting down.
GATCACTTCAATTCTCACAACCCAGACAAAAATTCCCACATGTCCTACATGATTGTTGTGGGATAATTTGAAATCCTACAATTTTTTTTTTTTTAAACAAGAATTTTCCACAGGGCTTTAAAGATACCTCATGAAATTATGTCCCACAGGTGGCACTTAGATCATTTTTGGATTATCTGGATTTTAGATCTTCGTCGCCCCTCCAACGTGTTTCTCACGATATCGTGGTGTTTCTATTACAAGGCGCTGTAGCGTAGATGGTAAAAAGGCGAGGTAGTAGTCAGAAAGTTACAGGTCCGAATATCGACACCTTCGACATTTTTTTCAAAACCAAATTACCCGCAAAACTTTGTGTACGGGTACCTAAACAGTTTTAGAACGTTTTAAAGCGTATTTCAATAATTTTTGACACTAGAAAAATTCACTTTTTCCCTGTGGGACTTAGATCCTGCGTGGGAAAAAGTCTTCCTGTGGGAACATTGTCCCACGACAAAAACCTACAGGAATCTGCGGGAAGTGGCTTCCTGTGCGATGCTATGTGGGAATTTTAGTCTGGGAACGAATAACGAATATCTTTTAGTCAATTAAAATAATTCAATCACGTACACCACTTTTCGTGAATCACTTGCGCGTTCGCAAAGCTTTACGTTACATGCTTTTCATCTTGACGATGATGATATCAGGTCACTGCCGGATAGAGCGGCACTCGCGGCCTAACGCATCTTAAGACCTACATTTTTAACTTTCTTTTAGCTTAATACTTCATGTCATGGTACTCCAAATAACACTCTAGTCAAATTTTAGTCTGTAATGCAAACCACCCCAATCAATTAATATTATTTTATTATAATCGCTCCAATCATATTCCCAATCAATTTCCAATCGCTCCAATCATATTCCAATCAATTTTCAATTGCACCAATCGCATTTCAATCACTCCAATCGCATTTCAATCACTCCAATCGCATTTCAATCACTCCAATCAAATTCCAATCACTCCAATCAAATTCCAATCACTCCAATCAAATTCCATCACTCCAATCAAAGTCCATCACTCCCATCAATTTCCAATCCGTTACATTCTTTCAAATCTTTATCAGTCATTCACGATCACACCCATTCATCTACAATCAAATCTGACTACAGTCAGTGTACACCCCTAAAGGAAGTGAGGTACCCCTCGGCAGTTCCACTGTACACATAGGGGTATGCTAGACCATCATATTTTTGTGGAAGGTGGTCTAAAACAGTTTTCAGATGAGAGAGTGAAAAATCCTTGCAAAGCTTTATTTTGATGCCCCGGTGCAGCTGAATTCCCGCTCCATACAAGATGGCACAGATTTCCGCATCATTCTTTCTTGATGAATCCAGTTCTCTTAAAACGGAAAAGCAACGTTCTGCAAGACCTGTTACACCACTCTCCTTTAAGACCCGAAGACTAAACAGGAAGTACAGTTCAGTTAATAATTTACTAAACGTAACAGAATTAAAATAAGAAAAACTTATTACCAGCAATTGCTGTCATCTGTGCATTCATATGAGGAATCGCACGAGGCCTCAGTCACAAACTTCTGCCTTTCTTCAGGCGAGCACGGTACCTTGCGGTATTGGAATATATCCTGGTCTGGAGATGTTCGATAAGCAACCTGCGCGTCCGGCTGGTATTCAAAATCTTTTGATTTGGTTTTGCGGTCATAGGTTTGACGATCGAAAACTTTCCTCATCAGGCTCATAACAGCAGTATAAACTTCATCATTCCTTCGGTCTTCTTCAAAAAGACGCAACTGTGAAAAGGCAAAAGTTGAAGCATTACAAATATTACAAACAGCCAAAGTTACACAATGGGATAGTAACAAACAGACTCCGACAAATCCCGTCTATAATACTTGAAAATAAGAGGTTGAGACGCACCCTAACCAAACCACGGTGTCGCCCCTTTAGAGTTGTACTCATCCAAGCCACGAAACCTGGGAAATCTGTCAGGTGGTGTGCACGAACTAAAATTGTTGTGAGGCCATGCTTGTCAGTTATTGTTATGGCCCCATCTTCTGGAAACGAAGACATATCTGGAACTCACGAGTATAAGGAGACCGCAAACAAAGTAGGCGGAGACTGATTGAGATTGACGACTGCTGTATCGACCCTCGGCGCGTCTTCTGCTTTGTCTGAGTCACCATGTTCCGAAACTTGCCACCATCTTCGACGGGAATCCTTCAATCGATAGGGTCGATACGTCGATACCTCACCAGTCAGCAGTTTGTACAGTCTCCTGGTCTGTTTACGGGACAGGTGCAGGACACATTAAAGTGATTTGTAACTTGGGAAACTGATTATTTTCAACCCCGCATACTAATTAGACGAAGTGAGGTACCCCTCGGGTCAAGCAGTGCGCGACGCAATCAAACCGCCGCGGGCAAGATCGGGTCCACAGCCGCCTACCTACCTTTCCCTTACAGAAACGAGAAGTACGCTTTTGGTCCCCGAAAAGTCTCGTTTAGGGCGCGAGAAGTACGCTCACAGTCCTCTTGGACTAATGCACTAATAGTGCGCTTCGACTGGGAGGACTGGCCGCTAACAGGGCTAAAAGTGACCAAAAAACGCACTATTGAGAGGTCTGTCCTCATTCGCGGCGAGGGGACTAGGGCGCGCAGAAGTACCATTTAGCCCTTGCAGCCGTACTTCTAGCGGACTAGTCCTCGTGCCTCCTGTGGCGCGCCGGGAGCTGCTACTGCAGTAGGAGCTTGCCCACTGCGATGCTTTGCCGCTGCTGTAAATGAACTTAAATGACGAATTGTATCGTAACCACGCAACAGTGCGACGTGGACATTTTTTGACAGTTTGGGTTTTACTGAAGTTTCAATGGGATAAAAAACTTTGGCGTGGCGTGTGTTGATGGCGTTGTTTCGTTAAATTCGCCAAAAAAGGAACCTGCTTTTTTAATTTGCACTTGTTGCGCAGTTCTCATTGCTGGAGAACGAACACTACAGTTATTAACGTCATTTTAATTGGATATATGTACTTACTAGAGCGGGGATCGAACCTCGGACCTTCGGATGCTGATGCGGACTCGCTGACCATGAGACCACCGAATCACATGAACGCGTGAGAGTCGCGATCGCAATGCCAAGCAACGGCCTGTGTGTGAGCTAGTCCCTGTGCTGTGGGCTGCTCTGCTCTGATTGGTCAACGTACTGGACGCGTACTCTTCGCGGCCAAGTACCGTGAACGGGCACTTCTCGAAGCCTTGGCCTCGGGGTAAAATGTATGCGGGCCCTAGTACCCATCCGAAGAGCCCTCAGAGGAGACTAGTCCGTCCGGTGAGGTTCTCTCGTGAACCCTAGTCCGTGCTTAACAAGTACCTAGGGAGCACTAGTCCTCTCGGCTCGGTCCTCAAACGGACCCTAGTCCGCCCATCACGAGTCTTCTTGGCGCACTGGTCTCAGCGAGGGGACCGCGAGGAGCACATGTCCCTCGCCGCATGCGGCTAAAAAGCGCACTAGTCTCAGAGGGAACGCACTCCACGCGCCCTCTTAGAGGACTGAAAGAGACTTCTCGGGGACCAAAAGAGTACTTTTGCTTTCTGTAAGGGTTAAAACGATAACGTCGTCATTTGTTTGTTTTATGTTTTCGTTTTCCAAGCCACAGCATCGTCTGTGTGTCGTTCTGGCCCCAACTCTCGCCAATTTATCTCTTACTTTGTCCGAAAGATTCCCCATCTATCTTCAACAGTTTAGGAGTTAGACACAAGGAAAGCCATGCTTGTCACAGCGGGCGGCGAGCATCCATAACCTATGGCTAAAAGCATAGACATATCGTTTCAGCACAGCTAACATTGTCCATCAAAATAATCTTTGAATGTTTCTGTATCCAGAAATGTGTGGCTTGACCTATTTGGGTGCAATTTCGGGTCAGAAAGAGCATTTATCTGTACAACTGCGCGCCGGACCCCGTGCGTGACGTATGTACGTTTGTACGTACGTATGTGCATCGCTAACTTTACAGACCTCCGAGCGTCCCCCTACGCTGCGCCGGGCCGCCGGAGCCCAGCCGAGTCGAGTGCCCGAAGCGTTGGTTCCGGTCTTATGGCCATGGGCAGCCATGGGTTACCACTTCACTACAGCACGAATTCGTATCATATCTCCTGTTTTGTTGGCGAGCGCCACCACACTTTCCAAGTCTTTCCTAGTATAATCTGATTTTTTTTTTTTTTTCTCTGCTGTTATAGTCATTTCGCCTAGTACATTATCATTGTGAGTGTTGGTATATAAAGGTGGTGAGTGTTGATTCGAGCGGGGCGGGGGTAAACGGGGTAAACATGCCCCCTGCCGTCATGTTGTCTGCTATCTGCACCTCAACAATAGCGAAGATACTGCAAACTTAATACGAAATGTTGAGAACTGGCTAAATTGTTGTCTGGGTTGTTTCTCGTATGGCGAACTAGCAACGAAGATGCATGGTGATTCTATTTCCTGAAGTTTACTTTATCATCAGCTTTGGGTGTGTGATAATACAGAAAGTTTGATTTTCGCTTATTTCTGGTGAAAAATAAAGACTAATCACAGTAACAACATTTATTAATGCGCATAATGACAAGAAGATTCTTCTCCGACCATGGTTTCAGTGCTTCATGGCCATAGCCATAACCCAGCTAATTACAAGTACGGGATCTAAGTGCTCCTTTACCCCCTGATAGTTTAAAAAAATGCTAAGTACAACTTACTTTAGTTTGTTCTCAAAAGTAAGAAGCGTTTTTGGAAGCTTTTGACTTTCCAACAGCAGCCGGATCGAGAACTGTTCGTTGGTATCAATGGTCACCTTAAAGGCTACTGCAAAACGAATATTTACGTTTTATAACTGTCAAACACATATTAGCTGTTTTCTTGTGCACATGATTGATGTGAGATTCCAGAAGTTGTAGCCCCCTTCCATAATATCCAAATTTAAATGTAACTGTGCATTGTGGACATTCCAACAGTCTTGCAAATTGGTTATTTTTAGCCAGACGGCTGTTTTAACGCCTCGAAACAGAATTTGGGCCAATAGATACAGTATTTTTGGCAGACCTGCTACCTTCCTCTACAGCAGGTAAAATTTGTACTGAAGTACACGATGATGCATGACCATCAGAAAAGTGGCCAGCATTACTACCATCTTCAGCATCCTGAACTTCATCTTTTATATCAACCTGAAATGAGAAAATCAAAATAAAACAAAACTAAGATTGATACTTTCTTACCAATCACACATTTCTTACCTCTGTATGAAGACCACTCTCAATTTTAATATCTAGATGATGATCTGTTGATGCGATTTCCAAATGTAATGAACTTGGAATTTCAGTAGACACATTATGATGTTCAAGAGAAGTTCCAGAAAATACACCAAAAGCAGGCGAAACGTGTTTTTTTCTGCGACACTGCAAGCAACTCAAAGTTTTTCTCCATTTGTTGTATCTCAACTTGGATACATTATCAAGAAACAAATACTTACTACAAAAAATCTTTAGTTGAGAAGTTTTTCTCAACATTTTTGCATTCACTCAGATTTACTTCATTTTGTAATGATATAAGAAAGTCTCCAGGATGAACAATTACCTGCAGCAAATATCGCAATTAACATTACCATTCTGAATTCTACTACATAACAAGACTTACTATATATCCTCATATAATTTCAGTTCTAATAATTACCATCGACATTGACACGTCTGTCTTCAAACACACTAATTTCTCTTCGGATGTGGATCTGTAACCCTGGTGCGAATTGGCATTAAGTCTCACAAACTTCAAATTATGTAGTTTCACCACATAATCCATGACTTCATTAAAGTCTTCCGGCACCAGAAACCTGCAAGAAAACCACGGCACTGTACAAACAGGCATTTAAGGCAGAGTGTAAGAAAACATATATACAGCCGCAACTTACTGACCATTTCTTAATATGTCTGGAAGTACCTTCTTGTGCACATTCACCACTGCACAAAAGCCATTCGACAACAGAAAAATCAGAACCATGCTTCACCAAAGGCCACGCCACACCTTCTTTTAATACAGGGGCTTTTTCAAAAGCTAACTGTAATTTTGATAGAGCAGTCTCGTCACATATGTATACGCTTTTGACAATCTGACTCCGAAGGTCACAATGGAGCCATCGACAGAACACCTTGATTGGGTGCGACACATTCCCTGCACTGATCCCACAGTAAGGACCCAAATAGGAAATGGACTTATAAAATGCATTTACAGCAGACTTTATACAGTCTTCTCCCATGGCTGTAACGTAAAAATAGACGTTCTGAGCGGACCCCCAGCTCAGTTATTTTAATTCTAAATAGCGTGTAAATACTGAATCAAATGTAAAAACCGTTCACTGTTTTTGGTTCAGTGTAATAAGATGGAGATTTAAGTGTTTTCAAATTTTAAAATTCATCAAGAATTACAGGGTTTCTAATTTTGCTTAGTGTTGGGCTCAGAACGTCTATTAAATTCCTTTCAAAAGGAAAAACTGTGCGGTAACAGACATAACCCCAATTCGTTATAGGCTCATGTTTGTAAAAAAAGAAAAGCTTGTCACACGCATACATTTGTTTCAATTAAACCGAAAGGAAACTTTGAATTTTAGATGGACTCGTGAAGTATAACAAATAAACGCGTCCTGCACAAATTGTTGGTAATAATAATGATAAAAAGATAAAGGGAACTGAGGCAAGTAGAATCTTAAGCGATGAGGTAAACAGAAACAGGCGGACAGCAGATGGGACCTGATCAGAGACTACAATGTAGTGGTGGGGAGGACAGCACATTCATATTCAGATTGGCATCCACTAAGGTGCACCACGCTAAAGGCAATATGAGAAATCCACGCGCGCTGTTGTCGAATCGACCGCAATGCAAGATGCAGCAAGATGACAGAAATACCGATGTACGTATATCTCGGATAATCAACGGTAGGATACACAACGATGACTTGTGTTTTTTAGAAATCAACCACGTGGATAGTCAACTTGCGTAAATGCAATAAAATTAGATGTGCAACTGACTTTATGAAATATACATTAAATATTTTGATATATTCAGCCGCTTTCTTGGGATATACAACGTATATTATGAAATATGCAATGAATATTTTGAAATATTCAGCCGCTTTTTTGGGATATACATCGCATATTTTGAAATATACAACTCAATAAATGATATATACAAGTGCATTTCTCAAAATATTCGAGTGGCATCGAATATCCATACATATACATTCCCAACATAACAGAACAGAACTGAATATTTTTAAAATTTATTCAGGGGGGGACCTCCGCACATGGGTACCTCCGCACGTTATCACGCATTGGGTCACCTTAAAATGTTCCAAAGAATTCGGATGGTTAATGGCGAATATTTTGGACAGAATTTTCAAAATTGTCCAAAAAAATCCACAAACTTTTTTTGGCTGAAAATGGTAGAAAACATAAAAATAGACCGATTTATGAGGTCGTCGATTTTTTGAAATGCTCCAAATCTACTATGAACAAATGAGACACGCCAAGCTGTCTAGTGAAAAAATAAATAAAAAATAGAAATACACAACTATGGAATTCCAACACAAGCTTTTTGCTTAGAATTTTTTTTTTTAATGTTAATAAAATATGGATTTTACAACAGGTGATCAAGGGAACTAATATTATCCTTTAGGCCTTTTGATTGGTTTGGGAAGTCTGCGCAATTATTTATTCTAATTTTCGACCAGGGTGTCGCTGGTCTCCGTCTACAGTCCGTATCTACTTTTTTTTTGTAGACGGAGACTCTTGGTCTCCCTCTACGGTCCGTGTCTACTGTGCACTTTCAGGAAGACTCCTGGTCTCACTTCAGTCCCCATCTACTTGACTAGTTTGTGAAGACTCTTTGTCTCCTTCCACGGTCCTTATCTTCTTTTGGGGGATAGCTGCAGTCACCTACATCTACTATGAACAAATGAGACACGCCAAGCTGTCTAGTTAAAAAATAAATAAAAAATAGAAATACACAACTATGGAATTCCAACACAAGCTTTTTGCTTAGCATGAGAAATTTTTAAAATGTAAATAGAAGATGGGTTTCCCAACAAGTGATCAAGGGAACTAATATTATCCTTTAGGCCTTTTGATTGGTTTGGGAAGTCTGCGCAATTATTTATTCTAATTTTCGACCAGGGTGTCGCTGGTCTCCGTCTACAGTCCGTATCTATTTTGTAGACGGAGACTCTTGGGAACCATAGCAGATATCAGTATGGCAAGGTTTAAGAATTACGTGAAGAAAAACAGGCGTAAAGTGGTGCAGTGTTGTCTGATAGTGCATCTTTATGTTGGCAGAAGGCAACTAAGGTGGGAGAGGAAGGGAGATTGCTCGTAAGAGATGGACTTTTGTACTCTATCTAAGAAAGTAAGAGCCAGGATTGACAAAATTGATGGTTGAGGAACTTCATTGGCTTTGTAATATTCAAAGATTTGACATTGTTAGAGACCTTGAAGTAGAGTGTTCTTCCCACCGTCAGCATGTGAAGAGGAGTGAATGCGACCATTTGTACAGACATTTTAAGAAATGTAATCTTTCTGTTGGAGAGGATTTGTTATTTAATGATTTTGTGAATAAAAACAGAGTGGTCAGGTTGATTGACGGATAACTTTTTTTTTTTATTTATCGCATATTTGCACTTTGATAGCACAATCACAGGGTTGTTATCACACAACCGTAAAGAAGAAACAGCAAACAAAATAATGAGGAACCAAAATGACAAAACAGTTCACAGGACGGTGGAGGGCACCTCGTGTTACAGGAGCGCCTCAAAAAAGTCTAATACTTCCTCTTGTAAAACACAGGGTGCGTTTTACCTTCCCCGGTCGTCATCGTATGAAGTACTGACCCACCGGGCCTGTGCACAAGCAGTGGAGACACAGCTACTGGGCTGGTGCTGGCGTGGATGTTTAAGAAGAGGTTTTGTTCGTACCACTACTCACACGATGAATCAAGTTCAATTTTAGAAAATTGACACCGAAATTATTATTATTATTTCTTTTTTTCCAATTTTTTTTTCTTTAGTATTTTTTATGTTTTTAAATGTCAGTGTTTGTGTGTGTCGGCTCCAGCTAAAAAAATTCCAACAGATTCCTTTTGATGTGTGCATTGCACTGAATTGATATATTTTAAGGGCATTCATTCCGAATGAAAAGCATAAGGTTTGTAGCACATCAATTTTATTCACATCACAAAGTAAACAGGTCACATAGTACAGACTGTAAGAGAGGCAAATCACTAAAGAAGCGTGTACAATTTCACGTTCACTATTTCACACACACACACACACACACACACACACACACACACACACACAAAAAAAAACAAGAAACAAGAACAGTCAAAGACGAAGACGGTGGGGCGCCTCGTGTATGAGATGAGGGCCTCCACCGCCTGCGGCAAGACACTCCCTGATGCACTGTGTCCACTTTGTCACTAGGTGAGTGCGCGTCGCCTTCGCTGGCTTCGGGGTGGCAGCTGGGTGCTGTACCGTTGACGTCCATCGTGCAGCAGCGCCGTCCGTGCCACGTCGGGAGGGATGTAGACGATGCTGCCGTCGGTGGTGTCTACGGCAGGCACATGGCCACTGCCCCTGGTGCCTGGAGGACGGGCGTACCTGCCGCTGATCGTCAGCCCGCGGTTTGCCGTTGCAGCAACAGAAGTGAAGAAGTTCACACCATCCTCCCACTCCTCCTCCTCCTCGTAGGTGGTAGGTGGCGGCCCCTGCTGCACGAGCTCCCCATCCTGGATGTGGCAGTAGCGGCAGCTGGACCTCCGGCGGCAGGTCCCGCCCGTTCAGACTCGATCGCAGGGCTTCAGCATCCGGAGAGTGCTCACAGCGAGCCACAGGAAGTGGCGGGAGCCCTCTTCCGCGGGATGACGTCGACGGGCAGGACCGCATCGGCCTTCCTACGGCAGAGGGGGCAGGTGAGGTCCCTGCCGCTGCCGTCTGCCGCCACCGCCGCCAGGTAGTCCTTCCAGCATGCCTGGTGGAGGACGTGGCCGCAGCGGATGATGATCTGCAGCGTCTCTTGCTTGTCAAGCAGCATGAAGGGACGCTGCATTTTCTTCATTCTTGCGTGCAGCCGCCTCCTCTTCTTGCGGAGCGCCTTCCCCACTGGCACGTCCTCCTCCTCGGCGTACGGAGACAGGCAGATAGGGCAGTTCCCATCGTCGGCCTTCTGCGGCCGTCGAGAGCAGTGAACTTGCAGGTTGAGGAGCGCAGCTGACAGGCGGCCCAAAAGTCCCTCCTTGTCCGGCACCATGGCGACGAGGTCCTTTGGAGGCTGGCCGAACGGGTCCCGGCTGTCACACCAGAGGCTACAGCGTTCTGCGAAAACGAAAAAAAGAAAAAAAAAACAGTCCAATACATCAACATGTATCAAAGCGGTCTCAGAATCCTTAAAATGAACCAACGAAAAGGTTTACGACAAATATATTCACATACGTTATTCTAATGGGTGTGAATTGTGGTTCGATACTTGAGACTGCCAAAGTTTAGTTAAACAGTTAAACTAACGTCAGTCAAAGTAGGTTGTACAACGTTACAAATTCTAATTATGTAAAAAGTTTTCCCCATTAAGCAGACGTAATGAAAATTGTCCGTTTCGAGTAATTGCACTGAAAAAGACGGTTCCGGAGTGGTGCGGATCGATGAGGATGGATATAGTAGAAAAGTGGACCAATTTCGGTCGGATTTTACAGAGTACTAGCGAGTTAAGCCTGTTTTCAAGGACAACGGTTCGCAGCATTGACCTGGAGTCGAAAAGGCGGTTCCGGAGAGGTGCGGGTCGATATGGTTGGATAACGTTGAAAACTGGACCAATATTGGTCGGTTTTTACAGTGTACTTGTGGTTTAGGCCCTTTTCCGAGGGAAATGGTCTGCGTCATTGAACTGCACTTGAAAATCCGGTTCCGGGCGGATCGATGGGGTTGGAGAAACTTGAAAAACGCACCAATTTCCCCCTTTTTACAGTGTACCGGCCAGTTGGGCCCCTGGAACAAAAATGGTGTGTGCCATTATTTTGGCCGCGTCCAGACGATTCCTGAGAGGTGCGGGAAGATGGGGGCGTCTCCAAAACTAAAATTACGCCAATATCGTAATTTAGGCCGTTTCCGGAGGGGCGTAACTCAGCTCCAAGAGATATTTTGGGAAATTGCTAAAAGCGTTGGGCGGCATCAATGAGCCACCGTCGAGACGGTTCTGGCGATGTGCGGGTCAGCTGGGTTAGACAAAATTGAAAATTGGACCGTTTTCACCTATTTATTACACTGTACCGGCCAGTTACGCCCTTAATCGCAAAAACGGTGGGTGGCTGAGCCGAACCAAAGCGGTAGAAGATACAGCAAAACGGACAAAATTTTGACCTAGAGAAACCTAACTCGTCTACATACCCGTTGCGAGCTCATAAAATTTTCCCGATAAATTTTTTTCCCATTACTGTAGAACTTTAATTATTTATTTTTTTTCAGTGCCTTAATGAGGGTTGGCAGGATTTGAACCAGGCCTTTCGGTGTCCAGGAGTGACCCTTAAAATACCCCCCAAAATTTCGACTCTCTACCGCAACTCCTTGGAGTGGAACAGACAGACAAACAAACAAACAAACAAACAAACAAACAAACAAACAGACACCAAAGCCCGCTCTCAAGCTTCTCCAAACCAGAAGGGCGCGCTAAAAAAATAGGCCAGATGATAACAAAATTCTAAGATACAAAAGACTTGAATAGATTTTTCATGGAAAATCTAAAATTTGTCTGGTATATGTATACTTGCTAAATATGTAGACTAAAATGTCTAAAGCTGATTAATAGGCCTCAAATGCTAGAATGAAATAGGCAAGAGTATATAATATTTTGCTAAAAAAAGGTTCTCTATATTACTCCTAGGATTTATAAATCATCTCAGTACAGCAGCATCAATAGTTTCAGTGAGAATATATGATATATATTAAATCCACGGTTTGCCGTCACTATGTGTATAATAAATAATACCTATCAAATGATATCAATTTAAGTAATTCTGCAGCATGGACCCAAATTTGTGTATTTAAAACAAAGGTACTTTATTATTTAGAATACGGAGAAGAAATATTAAATCCACGGTTTGCCGTCACCAAGTGTATAATAAATATCTATCAAATGATATCAATTTAAGTAATTCTGCAGCTTGCACCCAAATTTGTGTATTTAAAACAAAGGTACTTTATTATTTAGAATACGGAGAAGAAATAAATTTGCATCAAATCAGTAATCGGACCAATATTATACAAAACACACTAGCTGACATTCGACCGAACACTGTATTCTATGCTTCACATGATCTGAATGAAATTTCAATTTGAATCTTTCAGTCCTTTAATATTGCTAAAAATGGTTCTCTATATTACCCTCAGGATTTACCCTCAGGCTGTTTTAACGCCTCGAAACAGAATTTGGGCCAATAGATACAGTATTTTTGGCAGACCTGCTACCTTCCTCTACAGCAGGTAAAATTTGTACTGAAGTACACGATGATGCATGACCATCAGAAAAGTGGCCAGCATTACTACCATCTTCAGCATCCTGAACTTCATCTTTTATATCAACCTGAAATGAGAAAATCAAAATAAAACAAAACTAAGATTGATACTTTCTTACCAATCACACATTTCTTACCTCTGTATGAAGACCACTCTCAATTTTAATATCTAGATGATGATCTGTTGATGCGATTTCCAAATGTAATGAACTTGGAATTTCAGTAGACACATTATGATGTTCAAGAGAAGTTCCAGAAAATACACCAAAAGCAGGCGAAACGTTTTTTTTTCTGCGACACTGCAAGCAACTCAAAGTTTTTCTCCATTTGTTGTATCTCAACTTGGATACATTATCAAGAAACAAATACTTACTACAAAAAATCTTTAGTTGAGAAGTTTTTCTCAACATTTTTGCATTCACTCAGATTTACTTCATTTTGTAATGATATAAGAAAGTCTCCAGGATGAACAATTACCTGCAGCAAATATCGCAATTAACATTACCATTCTGAATTCTACTACATAACAAGACTTACTATATATCCTCATATAATTTCAGTTCTAATAATTACCATCGACATTGACACGTCTGTCTTCAAACACACTAATTTCTCTTCGGATGTGGATCTGTAACCCTGGTGCGAATTGGCATTAAGTCTCACAAACTTCAAATTATGTAGTTTCACCACATAATCCATGACTTCATTAAAGTCTTCCGGCACCAGAAACCTGCAAGAAAACCACGGCACTGTACAAACAGGCATTTAAGGCAGAGTGTAAGAAAACATATATACAGCCGCAACTTACTGACCATTTCTTAATATGTCTGGAAGTACCTTCTTGTGCACATTCACCACTGCACAAAAGCCATTCGACAACAGAAAAATCAGAACCATGCTTCACCAAAGGCCACGCCACACCTTCTTTTAATACAGGGGCTTTTTCAAAAGCTAACTGTAATTTTGATAGAGCAGTCTCGTCACATATGTATACGCTTTTGACAATCTGACTCCGAAGGTCACAATGGAGCCATCGACAGAACACCTTGATTGGGTGCGACACATTCCCTGCACTGATCCCACAGTAAGGACCCAAATAGGAAATGGACTTATAAAATGCATTTACAGCAGACTTTATACAGTCTTCTCCCATGGCTGTAACGTAAAAATAGACGTTCTGAGCGGACCCCCAGCTCAGTTATTTTAATTCTAAATAGCGTGTAAATACTGAATCAAATGTAAAAACCGTTCACTGTTTTTGGTTCAGTGTAATAAGATGGAGATTTAAGTGTTTTCAAATTTTAAAATTCATCAAGAATTACAGGGTTTCTAATTTTGCTTAGTGTTGGGCTCAGAACGTCTATTAAATTCCTTTCAAAAGGAAAAACTGTGCGGTAACAGACATAACCCCAATTCGTTATAGGCTCATGTTTGTAAAAGCTTGTCACACGCATACATTTGTTTCAATTAAACCGAAAGGAAACTTTGAATTTTAGATGGACTCGTGAAGTATAACAAATAAACGCGTCCTGCACAAATTGTTGGTAATAATAATGATAAAAAGATAAAGGGAACTGAGGCAAGTAGAATCTTAAGCGATGAGGTAAACAGAAACAGGCGGACAGCAGATGGGACCTGATCAGAGACTACAATGTAGTGGTGGGGAGGACAGCACATTCATATTCAGATTGGCATCCACTAAGGTGCACCACGCTAAAGGCAATATGAGAAATTCACGCGCGCTGTTGTCGAATCGACCGCAATGCAAGATGCAGCAAGATGACAGAAATACCGATGTACGTATATCTCGGAAAATCAACGGTAGGATACACAACGATGACTTGTGTTTTTTAGAAATCAACCACGTGGATAGTCAACTTGCGG
>JAHWGI010001358.1:0-224300 GCA_029379305.1 Frankliniella fusca | reverse complement strand
ATTTATCACTCTTTGACAGCGGAAACTGAAAATAACGAAAAAATAGTCAATGGTTCTGAAATGTGCACAAAAAGACGGTTGTAGGGAGGTACGGGTCGGCTGAACACGAAAAAATTGGAAAAAAACTTAATATTTATCACTCTTTGACAGTGGACGATCTGTTTTTCACGAAAAACGCTTAGCACTACTGAATCAGGCTCGTCGAGACGCTTCTAATGATGTGCGAGTCGACGGGGTAGTCAAAATTTGAAAATTGAGTCATTTTATCCATTTTTTGACAGTGTACCTTTGGATTTTTCGAAAAACGCTTTGCACCATTGAATCGGGCTCGTCGAGACGCTTCTAATGATGTGCGGGTCGACGGGGTGGTCGAAATTTGAAAATTGAGTCATTTTTCCATTTTTTGACAGTGTACATGTTGATTTTTCGAAAAACGCTTTGCACCATTGAATCGGGCTCGTCGAGACGCTTCTAATGATGTGCGGGTCGACGGGGTGGTCGAAATTTGAAAATTGAGTCGTTTTTTCCATTTTTTGACAGTGTACATGTTGATTTTTCGAAAAACGCTTGGCACCATTGAATCGGGCTCGTCGAGACGCTTCTAATGATGTGCGGGTCGACGGGGTGGTCGAAATTTGAAAATTGAGTCGTTTTTTTCCATTTTTTGACAGTGTACCTTTTGATTTTTTCGAAAAACGCTTGGCACCATTGAGTCGGGCTCGTCGAGACGGATCCAACGATGTGCGTAACGTCCCGATCGGGTGAAATTGAGAAATTCATGATTTTGGACACATTTTTTTTACAGTGTACCCTTTGTCGTTACTCGTACCAGCGCCCCGACCGACGGTAATGGTCATCTGCAACGTTTTTCTCGCCCCCTGGCGGTTTCGGGGAGGTGCCGCATGCCTATATTGGAAAAATGTTGAATTTTGACCCAATTTGGCCCCTTTGAACGGTCCTGGTGCGGCCCCTGAGGAAATTTCGGAAAAACCGCGATATCAGGTCGACGCGTCTCGATGAGATCTACAACTTTGGTTTTATACTTTTTGCGGCGCAAAATCTGGTTTTCGAGCAAATGGGGAAAAACCGTGTTTTTGATGAATTTTTGATGAATTTGATGCTGATAGTGAATTTTGATTGAAAAATGGCTAGTTTTCCCGTGAATTTGAGAAAAAGCCGGATCGAATGGTGGGGTCGATCGACTCGATACGATAGAGGCATCTCGAAGATTTACTAAGTGTCCTGGAAACGTCTTGCAAAGTGATCTTAGTAGGGGTAGACTAGCTGCTCCACGCCCCCGCCGGCCCTGCCGGCGCACCCCCCAGACGGGCCAAAAGCGCGCCGGGTCAAGGGGTTAAAAAAAAATGTTGAAAAATGAATAAATATAAAAATGGCGCGAGCCTTGAGCGCCATCAGGCCGTTGGACGGCGGTGGGACGGTCGCGCCGCCCGCCTGGCGCTAACGCGCCAGACTGGGCGTCGACTCCCGTCCACACCGCCGTCACGGCCTACTGGCGCTCAAGGCTTGCACCATTTTTATGTATTTATTCATTTTTTCAACATTTTTTTTAACCCCTTGCCCTCGGCACGCAGGCCCGTCTTGCGGGGGAAGCGCCGGCCGGGCACGGCGGTGGCGGGAGCAGCTAGGCCTGCGGCGCTTACGGGCTCGCTGCGCTCGCCAAAGTTTCTTTTTACCCCCTTGATTAGCTAAAGGTGGTAGAGGGTGAAAATTGTTAAAGTTGTATTTAATACTGGCCTTTTTTAGTAGTAGAGGGGTAAACTTTCAGCGAAAATGGTAGAAAGCACGGATTTGGGCTTGAAACACGATTCTGGAGACATGCGGGATGGTTTAGGTCGAAAAAGTCGTGTTTTGTTTGAGTTTGACCGATGTTGATGGAGAAATATGAAACTGACGCCACAACAGAGGTTGGAACGGAAATAGTCACGAAAAGACGATTCTAGGAAGGTGCGGGTCGTTTGGAGTCAAAGAAGTCGATAAAAGTTGATCTTTTTTCCTCTATAACAGTGTTTTGAGAAAATGAGGCCAAATTTGTCGAAAATACTGAAATGGACACGAAACGACGATTCTGGGGAGGTACGGGTCGGCGGAACTCGAAAAAGTTGAAAAAGTTGATATTTATCACTATTTGACAGCGGAAACTGAAAATAAGGCCAAAATAGTCAATGGTTCTGCAATGGAGACGAAACGACTATTCTGGGAAGGTACGGGTCGGCTGAACATGAAAAAGGTGAAAAAAGTTCATATTTTTCACTTTTTGACAGTGTACGATCTGTTTTTCACGGAAAATGCTTTGCACCACTGAATTGGGCTCGTCGAGACGCATCTAATGATGTGCGGGTCGACGGGGTGGTCGAAATTTGAAAATTGAGTCATTTTATCCATTTTTTCGACAGTGTACCTTTGGATTTTTCGAAAAACGCTTGGCACCATTGAATCGGGCTCGTCGAGACGCTTCTAATGATGTGCGGGTCGACGGGGTGGTCGAAATTTGAAAATTGAGTCGTTTTTTCCATTTTTTGACAGTGTACATGTTGATTTTTCGAAAAACGCTTGGCACCATTGAATCGGGCTCGTCGAGACGCTTCTAATGATGTGCGGGTCGACGGGGTGGTCGAAATTTGAAAATTGAGTCGTTTTTATCCATTTTTTGACAGTGTACCTTTGGATTTTTCGAAAAACGCTTGGCACCATTGAATCGGGCTCGTCGAGACGCTTCTAATGATGTGCGGGTCGACGGGGTGGTCGAAATTTGAAAATTGAGTCGTTTTTTCCATTTTTTGACAGTGTACATGTTGATTTTTCGAAAAACGCTTGGCACCATTGAATCGGGCTCGTCGAGACGCTTCTAATGATGTGCGGGTCGACGGGGTGGTCGAAATTTGAAAATTGAGTCCTTTTTTTTTCATTTTTTGACAGTGTACATTTGATTTTTCGAAAAACGCTTGGCACCATTGAGTCGGGCTCGTCGAGACGGATCCAACGATGTGCGTAACGTCCCGATCGGGTGCAATTGAGAAATTCATGATTTTGTACACATTTTTTTACAGTGTACCCTTTGTCTTACTCGTACCAGCGCCCCGACCGATTAAAATGGTCATCTGCAACGTTTTTCTCGCATCCTGGCGGTTTCGGAGAGGTGCCGCATGCCTATATTGGAAAAATGTTGAATTTTGACCCAATTTGGCCCCTTTGAACGCATGTGGTGCGGCCCCTGAGGAAATTTGGGCAAAACCGCGATAACAGGTCGACGCGGCTCGTCGAGACGAACAATTTTGCTTTTATTACTTTTCCTCGCCCAAAATCGGGAAATGGGAGAAAATGTGGAAAAACTGTGTTTTTGATGTATTTTCGTTGAATTCAACGCTGATGTTGAATTTTGATTGAAAAATGGCTAGTTTTCCCGTGAATTTGAGAAAAAGCCGGATCGAATGGTGGGGTCGATCGACTCGATACGATAAGGCATCTCGGAGATTTACTAAGTGTCCCGGGGAACGTTACGCAAACTGATCTTAGTAGGGGTAGACTAGCTGCTCCAGGCCGCCGCCGGCCCTGCCGGCGATGCTTTTTCTCGATATTGGCGCCCAGGCGGTTTCGGAGAGGTGCGGCATGATGGAATTGAATTTTTGCCCATTTTGACCAAATTTGGCCCCTTTGAACGGGCCTGGCGCGGCCCCTGAGGAAATTTCGGAAAAACCGCGTGCCAGGTCGACGCGTCTCGATGAGATCTACAACTTTCGTTTTATACTTTTTGCGGCGCAAAATCTGGTTTTCGAGCAAATGCGGAAAAACCGTGTTTTTGATGAATTTTTGATGAATTTAACGCTGATGGTGAATTTTGATCGAAAAATGGCTAGTTTTCCCGTGAATTGCAGAAAAAGCCGGATCGAATGGTGGGGTCGATCGACTCGATACGTGAGAGGATGCCGGAGATGCACTAAGTGTCTTGGAAACGTCTTGCAAAGTGATCTTAGTAGGGGTAGACTAGCTGCTCCAGGCCGCCGCCGGCCCTGCCGGCGATGCTTTTTCTCGATATTGGCGCCCAGGCGGTTTCGGAGAGGTGCGGCATGATGGAATTGAATTTTTGCCCATTTTGACCAAATTTGGCCCCTTTGAACGGGCCTGGCGCGGCCCCTGAGGAAATTTCGGAAAAACCGCGTGCCAGGTCGACGCGTCTCGATGAGATCTACAACTTTCGTTTTATACTTTTTGCGGCGCAAAATCTGGTTTTCGAGCAAATGCGGAAAAACCGTGTTTTTGATGAATTTTTGATGAATTTAACGCTGATGGTGAATTTTGATCGAAAAATGGCTAGTTTTCCCGTGAATTGCAGAAAAAGCCGGATCGAATGGTGGGGTCACTCGACTCGATACGTGAGAGGATGCCGGAGATGTACTAAGTGTCTTGGAAACGTCTTGCAAAGTGATCTTAGTAGGGGTAGATGAATCGGGCTCGTCTAGACGCTTCTAATGATGTGCGGGTCGACAGGGTGGTCAAAATTTGAAAATTGAGTCATTTTATCTATTTTTTGACAGTGTACCTTTGGATTTTTCGAAAAACGCTTTGCACCATTGAATCGGGCTCGTCGAGACGCTTCTAATGATGTGCGGGTCGACGGCGTGGTCGAAATTTGAAAATTGGGTCGTTTTTTCCATTTTTTGACAGTGTACATGTTGATTTTTCGAAAAACGCTTGGCACCATTGAATCGGGCTCGTCGAGACGCTTCTAATGATGTGCGGGTCGACGGGGTGGTCGAAATTTGAAAATTGAGTCGTTTTTTCCATTTTTTGACAGTGTACATGTTGATTTTTCGAAAAACGCTTGGCACCATTGAATCGGGCTCGTCGAGACGCTTCTAATGATGTGCGGGTCGACGGGGTGGTCGAAATTTGAAAATTGAGTCATTTTTTCCATTTTTTGACAGTGTACCTTTGTATTTTTCGAAAAACGCTTGGCACCATTGAGTCGGGCTCGTCGAGACGGATCCAACGATGTGCGTAACGTCCCGATCGGGTGAAATTGAGAAATTCATGATTTTGGACACATTTTTTTTACAGTGTACCCTTTGTCGTTACTCGTACCAGCGCCCCGACCGACGGTAATGGTCATCTGCAACGTTTTTCTGGCCCCCTGGCGGTTTCGGGGAGGTGCCGCATGCCTATATTGGAAAAATGTTGAATTTTGACCCAATTTGGCCCCTTTGAACGGTCCTGGTGCGGCCCCTGAGGAAATTTCGGAAAAACCGCGATATCTGGTCGACGCGTCTCGATGAGATCTACAACTTTGGTTTTATACTTTTTGCGGCGCAAAATCTGGTTTTCGAGCAAATGGGGAAAAAACGTGTTTTTGATGAATTTTTGATGAATTTGATGCTGATAGTGAATTTTGATTGAAAAATGGCTAGTTTTCCCGTGAATTTGAGAAAAAGCCGGATCGAATGGTGGGGTCGATCGACTCGATACGTGAGAGGATGCCGGAGATGCACTAAGTGTCTTGGAAACGTCTTGCAAAGTGATCTTAGTAGGGGTAGACTAGCTGCTCCACGCCCCCGCCGGCCCTGCCGGCGCACCCCCCAGACGGGCCAAAAGCGCGCCGGGTCAAGGGGTTAAAAAAAAATGTTGAAAAATGAATAAATATAAAAATGGCGCGAGCCTTGAGCGCCATCAGGCCGTTGGACGGCGGTGGGACGGTCGCGCCGCCCGCCTGGCGCTAACGCGCCAGACTGGGCGTCGACTCCCGTCCACACCGCCGTCACGGCCTACTGGCGCTCAAGGCTTGCACCATTTTTATGTATTGATTCATTTTTTCAACATTTTTTTTAACCCCTTGCCCTCGGCACGCAGGCCCGTCTTGCGGGGGAAGCGCCGGCCGGGCACGGCGGTGGCGGGAGCAGCTAGGCCTGCGGCGCTTACGGGCTCGCTGCGCTCGCCAAAGTTTTTTTTTACCCCCTTGATTAGCTAAAGGTGGTAGAGGGTAAAAATTGTTAAAGTTGTATTTAATACTGGCCTTTTTTAGTAGTAGAGGGGTAAACTTTCAGCGAAAATGGCGGAAAGCACGGATTTGGGCTTGAAACACGATTCTGGAGACATGCGGGATGGTTTAGGCCGAAAAAGTCGTGTTTTGTTTGAGTTTGACCGATGTTGATGGAGAAATATGAAACTGACGCCACAACAGAGGTTGGAACGGAAATAGTCACGAAAAGACGATTCTAGGAAGGTGCGGGTCGTTTGGAGTCAAAGAAGTCGATAAAAGTTGATCTTTTTTCCTCTATAACAGTGTTTTGAGAAAATGAGGCCAAATTTGTCGAAAATACTGAAATGGACACGAAACGACGATTCTGGGGAGGTACGGGTCGGCGGAACTCGAAAAAGTTAAAAAAGTTGATATTTATCACTATTTGACAGCGGAAACTGAAAATAAGGCCAAAATAGTCAATGGTTCTGCAATGGAGACGAAACGACTATTCTGGGAAGGTACGGGTCGGCTGAACATGAAAAAGGTGAAAAAAGTTCATATTTTTCACTTTTTGACAGTGTACGATCTGTTTTTCACGGAAAATGCTTTGCACCACTGAATTGGGCTCGTCGTGACGCATCTAATGATGTGCGGGTCGACGGGGTGGTCGAAATTTGAAAATTGAGTCATTTTATCCATTTTTCGACAGTGTACCCTTGGATTTTTCGAAAAACGCTTGGCACCATTGAATCGGGCTCGTCGAGACGCTTCTAATGATGTGCGGGTCGACGGGGTGGTCGAAATTTCAAAATTGAGTCGTTTTTTCCATTTTTTGACAGTGTTCATGTTGATTTTTCGAAAAACGCTTGGCACCATTGAATCGGGCTCGTCGAGACGCTTCTAATGATGTGCGGGTCGACGGGGTGGTCGAAATTTGAAAATTGAGTCTTTTTATCCATTTTTTGACAGTGTACCTTTGGATTTTTCGAAAAACGCTTGGCACCATTGAATCGGGCTCGTCGAGACGCTTCTAATGATGTGCGGGTCGACGGGGTGGTCGAAATTTGAAAATTGAGTCGTTTTTTCCATTTTTTGACAGTGTACATGTTGATTTTTCGAAAAACGCTTGGCACCATTGAATCGGGCTCGTCGAGACGCTTCTAATGATGTGCGGGTCGACGGGGTGGTCGAAATTTGAAAATTGAGTCCTTTTTTTTTCATTTTTTGACAGTGTACATGTTGATTTTTCGAAAAACGCTTGGCACCATTGAGTCGGGCTCGTCGAGACGGATCCAACGATGTGCGTAACGTCCCGATCGGGTGCAATTGAGAAATTCATGATTTTGTACACATTTTTTTACAGTGTACCCTTTGTCTTACTCGTACCAGCGCCCCGACCGATTAAAATGGTCATCTGCAACGTTTTTCTCGCATCCTGGCGGTTTCGGAGAGGTGCCGCATGCCTATATTGGAAAAATGTTGAATTTTGACCCAATTTGGCCCCTTTGAACGCATGTGGTGCGGCCCCTGAGGAAATTTGGGCAAAACCGCGATAACAGGTCGACGCGGCTCGTCGAGACGAACAATTTTGCTTTTATTACTTTTCCTCGCCCAAAATCGGGAAATGGGAGAAAATGTGGAAAAACTGTGTTTTTGATGTATTTTCGTTGAATTCAACGCTGATGTTGAATTTTGATTGAAAAATGGCTAGTTTTCCCGTGAATTTGAGAAAAAGCCGGATCGAATGGTGGGGTCGATCGACTCGATACGATAAGGCATCTCGGAGATTTACTAAGTGTCGCGGTTACGTTGCGCAAACTGATCTTAGTAGGGGTAGACTAGCTGCTCCAGGCCGCCGCCGGCCCTGCCGGCGATGCTTTTTCTCGATATTGGCGCCCAGGCGGTTTCGGAGAGGTGCGGCATGATGGAATTGAATTTTTGCCCATTTTGACCAAATTTGGCCCCTTTGAACGGGCCTGGCGCGGCCCCTGAGGAAATTTCGGAAAAACCGCGTGCCAGGTCGACGCGTCTCGATGAGATCTACAACTTTCGTTTTATACTTTTTGCGGCGCAAAATCTGGTTTTCGAGCAAATGCGGAAAAACCGTGTTTTTGATGAATTTTTGATGAATTTAACGCTGATGGTGAATTTTGATCGAAAAATGGCTAGTTTTCCCGTGAATTGCAGAAAAAGCCGGATCGAATGGTGGGGTCACTCGACTCGATACGTGAGAGGATGCCGGAGATGTACTAAGTGTCTTGGAAACGTCTTGCAAAGTGATCTTAGTAGGGGTAGACTAGCTGCTCCAGGCCGCCGCCGGCCCTGCCGGCGATGCTTTTTCTCGATATTGGCGCCCAGGCGGTTTCGGAGAGGTGCGGCATGATGGAATTGAATTTTTGCCCATTTTGACCAAATTTGGCCCCTTTGAACGGGCCTGGCGCGGCCCCTGAGGAAATTTCGGAAAAACCGCGTGCCAGGTCGACGCGTCTCGATGAGATCTACAACTTTCGTTTTATACTTTTTGCGGCGCAAAATCTGGTTTTCGAGCAAATGCGGAAAAACCGTGTTTTTGATGAATTTTTGATGAATTTAACGCTGATGGTGAATTTTGATCGAAAAATGGCTAGTTTTCCCGTGAATTGCAGAAAAAGCCGGATCGAATGGTGGGGTCACTCGACTCGATACGTGAGAGGATGCCGGAGATGTACTAAGTGTCTTGGAAACGTCTTGCAAAGTGATCTTAGTAGGGGTAGATGAATCGGGCTCGTCTAGACGCTTCTAATGATGTGCGGGTCGACAGGGGTGGTCAAAATTTGAAAATTGAGTCATTTTATCTATTTTTTGACAGTGTACCTTTGGATTTTTCGAAAAACGCTTTGCACCATTGAATCGGGCTCGTCGAGACGCTTCTAATGATGTGCGGGTCGACGGGGTGGTCGAAATTTGAAAATTGAGTCGTTTTTTTCCATTTTTTGACAGTGTACATGTTGATTTTTCGAAAAACGCTTGGCACCATTGAATCGGGCTCGTCGAGACGCTTCTAATGATGTGCGGGTCGACGGGGTGGTCGAAATTTGAAAATTGAGTCGTTTTTTTCCATTTTTTGACAGTGTACCTTTGATTTTTCGAAAAAACGCTTGGCACCATTGAATCGGGCTCGTCGAGACGCTTCTAATGATGTGCGGGTCGACGGGGTGGTCGAAATTTGAAAATTGAGTCATTTTTTCCATTTTTTGACAGTGTACCTTTGGATTTTTCGAAAAACGCTTGGCACCATTGAATCGGGCTCGTCGAGACGCTTCTAATGATGTGCGGGTCGACGGGGTGGTCGAAATTTGAAAATTGAGTCGTTTTTTCCATTTTTTGACAGTGTACATGTTGATTTTTCGAAAAACGCTTGGCACCATTGAATCGGGCTCGTCGAGACGCTTCTAATGATGTGCGGGTCGACGGGGTGGTCGAAATTTGAAAATTGAGTCGTTTTTTCCATTTTTTGACAGTGTACATGTTGATTTTTCGAAAAACGCTTGGCACCATTGAATCGGGCTCGTCGAGACGCTTCTAATGATGTGCGGGTCGACGGGGTGGTCGAAATTTGAAAATTGAGTCATTTTTTCCATTTTTTGACAGTGTACCTTTGTATTTTTCGAAAAACGCTTGGCACCATTGAGTCGGGCTCGTCGAGACGGATCCAACGATGTGCGTAACGTCCCGATCGGGTGAAATTGAGAAATTCATGATTTTGGACACATTTTTTTTACAGTGTACCCTTTGTCGTTACTCGTACCAGCGCCCCGACCGACGGTAATGGTCATCTGCAACGTTTTTCTGGCCCCCTGGCGGTTTCGGGGAGGTGCCGCATGCCTATATTGGAAAAATGTTGAATTTTGACCCAATTTGGCCCCTTTGAACGGTCCTGGTGCGGCCCCTGAGGAAATTTCGGAAAAACCGCGATATCTGGTCGACGCGTCTCGATGAGATCTACAACTTTGGTTTTATACTTTTTGCGGCGCAAAATCTGGTTTTCGAGCAAATGGGGAAAAACCGTGTTTTTGATGAATTTTTGATGAATTTGATGCTGATAGTGAATTTTGATTGAAAAATGGCTAGTTTTCCCGTGAATTTGAGAAAAAGCCGGATCGAATGGTGGGGTCGATCGACTCGATACGTGAGAGGATGCCGGAGATGCACTAAGTGTCTTGGAAACGTCTTGCAAAGTGATCTTAGTAGGGGTAGATGAATCGGGCTCGTCTAGACGCTTCTAATGATGTGCGGGTCGACAGGGTGGTCAAAATTTGAAAATTGAGTCATTTTATCTATTTTTTGACAGTGTACCTTTGGATTTTTCGAAAAACGCTTTGCACCATTGAATCGGGCTCGTCGAGACGCTTCTAATGATGTGCGGGTCGACGGCGTGGTCGAAATTTGAAAATTGGGTCGTTTTTTCCATTTTTTGACAGTGTACATGTTGATTTTTCGAAAAACGCTTGGCACCATTGAATCGGGCTCGTCGAGACGCTTCTAATGATGTGCGGGTCGACGGGGTGGTCGAAATTTGAAAATTGAGTCGTTTTTTCCATTTTTTGACAGTGTACATGTTGATTTTTCGAAAAACGCTTGGCACCATTGAATCGGGCTCGTCGAGACGCTTCTAATGATGTGCGGGTCGACGGGGTGGTCGAAATTTGAAAATTGAGTCATTTTTTCCATTTTTTGACAGTGTACCTTTGTATTTTTCGAAAAACGCTTGGCACCATTGAGTCGGGCTCGTCGAGACGGATCCAACGATGTGCGTAACGTCCCGATCGGGTGAAATTGAGAAATTCATGATTTTGGACACATTTTTTTTACAGTGTACCCTTTGTCGTTACTCGTACCAGCGCCCCGACCGACGGTAATGGTCATCTGCAACGTTTTTCTGGCCCCCTGGCGGTTTCGGGGAGGTGCCGCATGCCTATATTGGAAAAATGTTGAATTTTGACCCAATTTGGCCCCTTTGAACGGTCCTGGTGCGGCCCCTGAGGAAATTTCGGAAAAACCGCGATATCTGGTCGACGCGTCTCGATGAGATCTACAACTTTGGTTTTATACTTTTTGCGGCGCAAAATCTGGTTTTCGAGCAAATGGGGAAAAACCGTGTTTTTGATGAATTTTTGATGAATTTGATGCTGATAGTGAATTTTGATTGAAAAATGGCTAGTTTTCCCGTGAATTTGAGAAAAAGCCGGATCGAATGGTGGGGTCGATCGACTCGATACGTGAGAGGATGCCGGAGATGCACTAAGTGTCTTGGAAACGTCTTGCAAAGTGATCTTAGTAGGGGTAGACTAGCTGCTCCAGGCCGCCGCCGGCCCTGCCGGCGATGCTTTTTCTCGATATTGGCGCCCAGGCGGTTTCGGAGAGGTGCGGCATGATGGAATTGAATTTTTGCCCATTTTGACCAAATTTGGCCCCTTTGAACGGGCCTGGCGCGGCCCCTGAGGAAATTTCGGAAAAACCGCGTGCCAGGTCGACGCGTCTCGATGAGATCTACAACTTTCGTTTTATACTTTTTGCGGCGCAAAATCTGGTTTTCGAGCAAATGCGGAAAAACCGTGTTTTTGATGAATTTTTGATGAATTTAACGCTGATGGTGAATTTTGATTGAAAAATGGCTAGTTTTCCCGTGAATTGCAGAAAAAGCCGGATCGAATGGTGGGGTCGATCGACTCGATACGTGAGAGGATGCCGGAGATGCACTAAGTGTCTTGGAAACGTCTTGCAAAGTGATCTTAGTAGGGGTAGACCAGGCCGCCGCCGGCCCTGCCGGCGATGCTTTTTCTCGATATTGGCGCCCAGGCGGTTTCGGAGAGGTGCGGCATGATGGAATTGAATTTTTGCCCATTTTGACCAAATTTGGCCCCTTTGAACGGGCCTGGCGCGGCCCCTGAGGAAATTTCGGAAAAACCGCGTGCCAGGTCGACGCGTCTCGATGAGATCTACAACTTTCGTTTTATACTTTTTGCGGCGCAAAATCTGGTTTTCGAGCAAATGCGGAAAAACCGTGTTTTTGATGAATTTTTGATGAATTTAACGCTGATGGTGAATTTTGATCGAAAAATGGCTAGTTTTCCCGTGAATTGCAGAAAAAGCCGGATCGAATGGTGGGGTCACTCGACTCGATACGTGAGAGGATGCCGGAGATGTACTAAGTGTCTTGGAAACGTCTTGCAAAGTGATCTTAGTAGGGGTAGATGAATCGGGCTCGTCTAGACGCTTCTAATGATGTGCGGGTCGACAGGGTGGTCAAAATTTGAAAATTGAGTCATTTTATCTATTTTTTGACAGTGTACCTTTGGATTTTTCGAAAAACGCTTTGCACCATTGAATCGGGCTCGTCGAGACGCTTCTAATGATGTGCGGGTCGACGGCGTGGTCGAAATTTGAAAATTGGGTCGTTTTTTCCATTTTTTGACAGTGTACATGTTGATTTTTCGAAAAACGCTTGGCACCATTGAATCGGGCTCGTCGAGACGCTTCTAATGATGTGCGGGTCGACGGGGTGGTCGAAATTTGAAAATTGAGTCGTTTTTTTCCATTTTTTGACAGTGTACATGTTGATTTTTCGAAAAACGCTTGGCACCATTGAATCGGGCTCGTCGAGACGCTTCTAATGATGTGCGGGTCGACGGGGTGGTCGAAATTTGAAAATTGAGTCATTTTTTCCATTTTTTGACAGTGTACCTTTGTATTTTTCGAAAAACGCTTGGCACCATTGAGTCGGGCTCGTCGAGACGGATCCAACGATGTGCGTAACGTCCCGATCGGGTGAAATTGAGAAATTCATGATTTTGGACACATTTTTTTTACAGTGTACCCTTTGTCGTTACTCGTACCAGCGCCCCGACCGACGGTAATGGTCATCTGCAACGTTTTTCTGGCCCCCTGGCGGTTTCGGGGAGGTGCCGCATGCCTATATTGGAAAAATGTTGAATTTTGACCCAATTTGGCCCCTTTGAACGGTCCTGGTGCGGCCCCTGAGGAAATTTCGGAAAAACCGCGATATCTGGTCGACGCGTCTCGATGAGATCTACAACTTTGGTTTTATACTTTTTGCGGCGCAAAATCTGGTTTTCGAGCAAATGGGGAAAAACCGTGTTTTTGATGAATTTTTGATGAATTTGATGCTGATAGTGAATTTTGATTGAAAAATGGCTAGTTTTCCCGTGAATTTGAGAAAAAGCCGGATCGAATGGTGGGGTCGATCGACTCGATACGTGAGAGGATGCCGGAGATGCACTAAGTGTCTTGGAAACGTCTTGCAAAGTGATCTTAGTAGGGGTAGATGAATCGGGCTCGTCTAGACGCTTCTAATGATGTGCGGGTCGACAGGGTGGTCAAAATTTGAAAATTGAGTCATTTTATCTATTTTTTGACAGTGTACCTTTGGATTTTTCGAAAAACGCTTTGCACCATTGAATCGGGCTCGTCGAGACGCTTCTAATGATGTGCGGGTCGACGGCGTGGTCGAAATTTGAAAATTGGGTCGTTTTTTCCATTTTTTGACAGTGTACATGTTGATTTTTCGAAAAACGCTTGGCACCATTGAATCGGGCTCGTCGAGACGCTTCTAATGATGTGCGGGTCGACGGGGTGGTCGAAATTTGAAAATTGAGTCGTTTTTTCCATTTTTTGACAGTGTACATGTTGATTTTTCGAAAAACGCTTGGCACCATTGAATCGGGCTCGTCGAGACGCTTCTAATGATGTGCGGGTCGACGGGGTGGTCGAAATTTGAAAATTGAGTCATTTTTTCCATTTTTTGACAGTGTACCTTTGTATTTTTCGAAAAAACGCTTGGCACCATTGAGTCGGGCTCGTCGAGACGGATCCAACGATGTGCGTAACGTCCCGATCGGGTGAAATTGAGAAATTCATGATTTTGGACACATTTTTTTTACAGTGTACCCTTTGTCGTTACTCGTACCAGCGCCCCGACCGACGGTAATGGTCATCTGCAACGTTTTTCTGGCCCCCTGGCGGTTTCGGGGAGGTGCCGCATGCCTATATTGGAAAAATGTTGAATTTTGACCCAATTTGGCCCCTTTGAACGGTCCTGGTGCGGCCCCTGAGGAAATTTCGGAAAAACCGCGATATCTGGTCGACGCGTCTCGATGAGATCTACAACTTTGGTTTTATACTTTTTGCGGCGCAAAATCTGGTTTTCGAGCAAATGGGGAAAAACCGTGTTTTTGATGAATTTTTGATGAATTTGATGCTGATAGTGAATTTTGATTGAAAAATGGCTAGTTTTCCCGTGAATTTGAGAAAAAGCCGGATCGAATGGTGGGGTCGATCGACTCGATACGTGAGAGGATGCCGGAGATGCACTAAGTGTCTTGGAAACGTCTTGCAAAGTGATCTTAGTAGGGGTAGACTAGCTGCTCCACGCCCCCGCCGGCCCTGCCGGCGCACCCCCCAGACGGGCCTCAAGCGCGCCGGGTCAAGGGGTTGAAAAAAAATGTTGAAAAATGAATAAATATCAAAATGGCGCGAGCCTTGAGCGCCATCAGGCCGTTGGACGGCGGTGGGACGGTCGCGCCGCCCGCCTGGCGCTAACGCGCCAGACTGGGCGTCGACTCCCGTCCACACCGCCGTCACGGCCTACTGGCGCTCAAGGCTTGCACCATTTTTATGTATTTATTCATTTTTTCAACATTTTTTTTAACCCCTTGCCCTCGGCACGCAGGCCCGTCTTGCGGGGGAAGCGCCGGCCGGGCACGGCGGTGGCGGGAGCAGCTAGGCCTGCGGCGCTTACGGGCTCGCTGCGCTCGCCAAAGTTTCTTTTTACCCCCTTGATTAGCTAAAGGTGGTAGAGGGTGAAAATTGTTAAAGTTGTATTTAATACTGGCCTTTTTTAGTAGTAGAGGGGTAAACTTTCAGCGAAAATGGTAGAAAGCACGGATTTGGGCTTGAAACACGATTCTGGAGACATGCGGGATGGTTTAGGTCGAAAAAGTCGTGTTTTGTTTGAGTTTGACCGATGTTGATGGAGAAATATGAAACTGACGCCACAACAGAGGTTGGAACGGAAATAGTCACGAAAAGACGATTCTGGGAAGGTGCGGGTCGGGTGAAGTCAAAGAAGTCGATAAAAGTTGATCTTTTTTTCCTCTATAACAGTGTTTATTGAAAATGAGGCCAAATTGGTCGAAAATACTGAAATGGAGACGAAACGACGATTCTGGGGAGGTACGGGTCGGCTGAACTCGAAAAAGTTGAAAAAGTTGATATTTATCACTATTTGACAGCGGAAACTGAAAATAAGGCCAAAATAGTCAATGGTTCTGAAATGGAGACGAAACGACGATTCTGGGAAGGTACGGGTCGGCTGAACACGAAAAAGGTGAAAAAAGTTCATATTTTTCACTTTTTGACAGTGTACGATCTGTTTTTCACGGAAAATGCTTTGCACCACTGAATTGGGCTCGTCGAGACGCATCTAATGATGTGCGGGTCGACGGGGTGGTCGAAATTTGAAAATTGAGTCATTTTATCCATTTTTTGACAGTGTACCTTTGGATTTTTCGAAAAACGCTTTGCACCATTGAATCGGGCTCGTCGAGACGCTTCTAATGATGTGCGGGTCGACGGGGTGGTCGAAATTTGAAAATTGAGTCGTTTTTTCCATTTTTTGACAGTGTACCTTTGATTTTTCGAAAAACGCTTGGCACCATTGAATCGGGCTCGTCGAGACGCTTCTAATGATGTGCGGGTCGACGGGGTGGTCGAAATTTGAAAATTGAGTCATTTTTTCCATTTTTTGACAGTGTACCATTTGATTTTTCGAAAAACGCTTGGCACCATTGAATCGGGCTCGTCGAGACGCTTCTAATGATGTGCGGGTCGACGGGGTGGTCGAAATTTGAAAATTGAGTCATTTTATCCATTTTTTGACAGTGTACCTTTGGATTTTTCGAAAAACGCTTTGCACCATTGAATCGGGCTCGTCGAGACGCTTCTAATGATGTGCGGGTCGACGGGGTAGTCGAAATTTGAAAATTGAGTCATTTTTCCCATTTTTTGACAGTGTACCTTTGATTTTTCGAAAAACGCTTAGCACCATTGAATCGGGCTCGTCGAGACGCTTCTAATGATGTGCGGGTCGACGGGGTAGTCGAAATTTGAAAATTGAGTCATTTTTTCCATTTTTTGACAGTGTACCTTTGATTTTTCGAAAAACGCTTAGCACCATTGAATCGGGCTCGTCGAGACGCTTCTAATGATGTGCGGGTCGACGGGGTAGTCAAAATTTGAAAATTGAGTCATTTTTATCCATTTTTTGACAGTGTACCTTTTGATTTTTCGAAAAACGCTTGGCACCATTGAATCGGGCTCGTCGAGACGCTTCTAATGATGTGCGGGTCGACGGGGTAGTCGAAATTTGAAAATTGAGTCATTTTTTTCCATTTTTTGACAGTGTACCTTTTGATTTTTCGAAAAACGCTTGGCACCATTGAGTCGGGCTCGTCGAGACGGATCCAACGATGTGCGTAACGTCCCGATCGGGTGAAATTGAGAAATTCATGATTTTGGACACATTTTTTTTTACAGTGTACCCTTTGTCGTAACTCGTACCAGCGCCCCGACCGACGGAAATGGTCATCTGCAACGTTTTTCTCGCCTCCTGGCGGTTTCGGAGAGGTGCCGCATGGCTATATTCGAAAAATGTTGAATTTTGACCCAATTTGGCCCCTTTGAACGCGTCTGGCGCGGCCCCTGGGGAAATTTGGGCAAAACCGCGATAACAGGTCGACGCGGCTCGTCGAGACGAACAATTTTGCTTCTATTACTTTTCCTCGCCCAAAATCGGGAAATGGGTGAAAATGTGGAAAAACTGTGTTTTTGATGTATTTTTGATGAATTCAACGCTGATGATGAATTTTGATTGAAAAATGGCTAGTTTTCCCGTGAATTTGAGAAAAAGCCGGATCGAATGGTGGGGTCGATCGACTCGATACGATAAGGCATCTCGGAGATGTACTAAGTGTCGCGGAACGTCTTGCAAAGTGATCTTAGTATATATAGACTAGCTGCTCCACGCCCCCGCCGGCCCTGCCGGCGCACCCCCCAGACGGGCCGTCAGCGCGCCGGGTCAAGGGGTTGAAAAAAATGTTGAAAAATGAATAAATACAGAAATGGCGCTTGCCTTAGTCGCCAGCAGGCCGTTGGACGGCGGTGGGACGGTCGCGCCGCCCGCCTGGCGCTAACGCGCCAGACTGGGCGTCGACTCCCGTCCACACCGCCGTCACGGCCTACTGGCGCTCAAGGCTTGCACCATTTTTATGTATTTATTCATTTTTTCAACATTTTTTTTTAACCCCTTGCCCTCGGCACGCAGGCCCGTCTTGCGGGGGAAGCGCCGGCCGGGCACGGCGGTGGCGGGAGCAGCTAGGCCTGCGGCGCTTACGGGCTCGCTGCGCTCGCCAAAGTTTCTTTTTACCCCCTTGATTAGCTAAAGGTGGTAGAGGGTGAAAATTGTTAAAGTTGTATTTAATACTGGCCTTTTTTAGTAGTAGAGGGGTAAACTTTCAGCGAAAATGGTAGAAAGCACGGATTTGGGCTTGAAACACGATTCTGGAGACATGCGGGATGGTTTAGGTCGAAAAAGTCGTGTTTTGTTTGAGTTTGACCGATGTTGATGGAGAAATATGAAACTGACGCCACAACAGAGGTTGGAACGGAAATAGTCACGAAAAGACGATTCTAGGAAGGTGCGGGTCGGGTGAAGTCAAAAAAGTCGATAAAAGTTGATCTTTTTTCCTCTATAACAGTGTTTATTGAAAATGAGGCCAAATTGGTCGAAAATACTGAAATGGAGACGAAACGACGATTCTGGGGAGGTACGGGTCGGCTGAACATGAAAAAGGTGAAAAAAGTTTATATTTTTCACTTTTTGACAGTGTACGATCTGTTTTTTTACGGAAAATGCTTTGCACCACTGAATTGGGCTCGTCGAGACGCATCTAATGATGTGCGGGTCGACGGGGTGGTCGAAATTTGAAAATTGAGTCATTTTATCCATTTTTTGACAGTGTACCTTTGATTTTTCGAAAAACGCTTGGCACCATTGAATCGGGCTCGTCGAGACGCTTCTAATGATGTGCGGGTCGACGGGGTGGTCGAAATTTGAAAATTGAGTCATTTTATCCATTTTTTGACAGTGTACCTTTGGATTTTTCGAAAAAACGCTTGGCACCATTGAATCGGGCTCGTCGAGACGCTTCTAATGATGTGCGGGTCGACGGGGTGGTCGAAATTTGAAAATTGAGTCGTTTTTTATCCATTTTTTGACAGTGTACCTTTGATTTTTCGAAAAAACGCTTGGCACCATTGAATCGGGCTCGTCGAGACGCTTCTAATGATGTGCGGGTCGACGGGGTGGTCGAAATTTGAAAATTGAGTCGTTTTTTCCATTTTTTGACAGTGTACCTTTGGATTTTTCGAAAAACGCTTGGCACCATTGAATCGGGCTCGTCGAGACGCTTCTAATGATGTGCGGGTCGACGGGGTGGTCGAAATTTGAAAATTGAGTCGTTTTTTATCCATTTTTTGACAGTGTACCTTTGGATTTTTCGAAAAACGCTTGGCACCATTGAATCGGGCTCGTCGAGACGCTTCTAATGATGTGCGGGTCGACGGGGTGGTCGAAATTTGAAAATTGAGTCGTTTTTTTCCATTTTTTGACAGTGTACCTTTGATTTTTCGAAAAACGCTTGGCACCATTGAATCGGGCTCGTCGAGACGCTTCTAATGATGTGCGGGTCGACGGGGTGGTCGAAATTTGAAAATTGAGTCATTTTTATCTATTGTTTGACAGTGTACCTTTGGATTTTTCGAAAAACGCTTTGCACCATTGAATCGGGCTCGTCGAGACGCTTCTAATGATGTGCGGGTCGACGGGGTGGTCGAAATTTGAAAATTGAGTCGTTTTTTTCCATTTTTTGACAGTGTACCTTTGGATTTTTCGAAAAAACGCTTGGCACCATTGAATCGGGCTCGTCGAGACGCTTCTAATGATGTGCGGGTCGACGGGGTGGTCGAAATTTGAAAATTGAGTCATTTTATCCATTTTTTGACAGTGTACCTTTGATTTTTCGAAAAACGCTTGGCACCATTGAATCGGGCTCGTCGAGACGCTTCTAATGATGTGCGGGTCGACGGGGTGGTCGAAATTTGAAAATTGAGTCGTTTTTTCCATTTTTTGACAGTGTACCTGTTGATTTTTCGAAAAACGCTTGGCACCATTGAATCGGGCTCGTCGAGACGCTTCTAATGATGTGCGGGTCGACGGGGTGGTCGAAATTTGAAAATTGAGTCGTTTTTTTCCATTTTTTGACAGTGTACCTTTTGATTTTTCGAAAAACGCTTGGCACCATTGAGTCGGGCTCGTCGAGACGGATCCAACGATGTGCGTAACGTCCCGATCGGGTGAAATTGAGAAATTCATGATTTTGGACACATTTTTGTACAGTGTACCCTTTGTCGTTACTCGTACCAGCGCCCCGACCGACGGAAATGGTCATCTGTAACGTTTTTCTCGCCCCCTGGCGGTTTCGGGGAAGTGCCGCATGCCTACATTCGAAAAATGTTGAATTTTGACCAAATTTGGCCCCTTTGAACGCATTTGGTGCGGCCCCTGTGAAAATTTCGACAAAACCGCGATATGAGGTCGACGCGTCTCGATGAGATCTACAACTTTGGTTTAATACTTTTTGCGGCGCAAAATCTGGTTTTCGAGCAAATGGGGAAAAACCGTGTTTTTGATGAATTTTTGATGAATTCAACGCTGATGTTGAATTTTGATTGAAAAATGGCTAGTTTTCCCGTGAATTTGAGA
The DNA here is from genome assembly GCA_029379305.1 of Frankliniella fusca. Lineage (NCBI taxonomy): Eukaryota > Metazoa > Arthropoda > Insecta > Thysanoptera > Thripidae > Frankliniella > Frankliniella fusca. The sequence goes on along the minus strand of JAHWGI010001358.1, from coordinate 204,447 downwards.
AAAAGCCGGATCGAATGGTGGGGTCGATCGACTCGATACGATAAGGCATCTCGGAGATTTACTAAGTGTCGCGGTTACGTCTTGCAAAGTGATCTTAGTATATATAGACTAGCTGCTCCAGGCCGCCGCCGGCCCTGCCGGCGATGCTTTTTCTCGATATTGGCGCCCAGGCGGTTTCGGAGAGGTGCGGCATGATGGAATTGAATTTTTGCCCATTTTGACCAAATTTGGCCCCTTTGAACGGGCCTGGCGCGGCCCCTGAGGAAATTTCGGAAAAACCGCGTGCCAGGTCGACGCGTCTCGATGAGATCTACAACTTTCGTTTTATACTTTTTGCGGCGCAAAATCTGGTTTTCGAGCAAATGCGGAAAAACCGTGTTTTTGATGAATTTTTGATGAATTTAACGCTGATGGTGAATTTTGATCGAAAAATGGCTAGTTTTCCCGTGAATTGCAGAAAAAGCCGGATCGAATGGTGGGGTCACTCGACTCGATACGTGAGAGGATGCCGGAGATGTACTAAGTGTCTTGGAAACGTCTTGCAAAGTGATCTTAGTAGGGGTAGATGAATCGGGCTCGTCTAGACGCTTCTAATGATGTGCGGGTCGACGGGGTGGTCGAAATTTGAAAATTGAGTCATTTTATCCATTTTTTGACAGTGTACCTTTGGATTTTTCGAAAAACGCTTTGCACCATTGAATCGGGCTCGTCGAGACGCTTCTAATGATGTGCGGGTCGACGGGGTGGTCGAAATTTGAAAATTGAGTCGTTTTTTTCCATTTTTTGACAGTGTACCTTTGGATTTTTCGAAAAACGCTTGGCACCATTGAATCGGGCTCGTCGAGACGCTTCTAATGATGTGCGGGTCGACGGGGTGGTCGAAATTTGAAAATTGAGTCATTTTATCCATTTTTTGACAGTGTACCTGTTGGATTTTTCGAAAAACGCTTGGCACCATTGAATCGGGCTCGTCGAGACGCTTCTAATGATGTGCGGGTCGACGGGGTGGTCGAAATTTGAAAATTGAGTCATTTTATCCATTTTTTGACAGTGTACCTTTGGATTTTTCGAAAAACGCTTTGCACCATTGAATCGGGCTCGTCGAGACGCTTCTAATGATGTGCGGGTCGACGGGGTGGTCGAAATTTGAAAATTGAGTCATTTTTTCCATTTTTTGACAGTGTACCATTTGATTTTTCGAAAAATGCTTGGCACCATTGAATCGGGCTCGTCGAGACGCGTCTAATGATCTGCGGGTCGACGGGGTTGTCGAAATTTGAAATATTAGTCATTTTATCCATTTTCTGACAGTGTACCTTTGGATTTTTCGAAAAACGCTTTGCACCATTGAGTCGGGCTCGTCGAGACGGTTCCAACGATGTGCGTAACGTCCCGATCGGGTGAAATTAAGAAATTCATGATTTTGGACACAATTTTTACAGTGTACCCCACGTCCTTGCCCTTCATAGAGCCCCGACCGACGGAAATGGTCATCTGGAACGTTTTTCTCTCCTCCTGGCGGTTTCGGGGAGGTGCCGCATGCCTATATTGGAAAAATGTTGAATTTTGACCCAATTTGGCCCCTTTGAACGGTCCTGGTGCGGCCCCTGAGGAAATTTCGGAAAAACCGCGATATCAGGTCGACGCGTCTCGATGAGATCTACAACTTTTGTTTTATACTTTTTGCGGCGCAAAATCTGGTTTTCGAGCAAATGCGGAAAAACCGTGTTTTTGATGAATTTTCGTTGAATTCAACGCTGATGGTGAATTTTGATCGAAAAATGGCTAGTTTTCCCGTGAATTTGAGAAAAAGCCGGATCGAATGGTGGGGTCGATCGACTCGATACGATAAGGCATCTCGGAGATTTACTAAGTGTCCTGGAAACGTCTTGCAAAGTGATCTTAGTAGGGGTAGACTAGCTGCTCCAGGCCGCCGCCGGCCCTGCCGGCGATGCTTTTTCTCGATTTCCGGCGCCCAGGCGGTTTCGGAGAGGTGCGGCATGATAAAACTCGAAAAAGTTGAATTTTGACCCAATTTGGCCCCTTTGAACGCGTCTGGCGCGGCCCCTGAGGAAATTTGGGCAAAACCGCGATATCACGTCGACGCGTCTCGATGAGATCTACAACTTTCGTTTTATACTTTTTGCGGCGCAAAATCTGGTTTTCGAGCAAATGGGGAAAAACCGTGTTTTTGATGAATTTTTGATGAATTTGATGCTGATAGTGAATTTTGATTGAAAAATGGCTAGTTTTCCCGTGAATTTGAGAAAAAGCCGGATCGAATGGTGGGGTCGATCGACTCGATACGATAAGGCATCTCGGAGATTTACTAAGTGTCGTGCAAACGTCGCGCAAAGTGATCTTAGTAGGGTATAGACTAGCTGCTCCAGGCCGCCGCCGGCCCTGCCGGCGATGCTTTTTCTCGATATTGGCGCCCAGGCGGTTTCGGAGAGGTGCGGCATGATGGAATTGAATTTTTGCCCATTTTGACCAAATTTGGCCCCTTTGAACGGGCCTGGCGCGGCCCCTGAGGAAATTTCGGAAAAACCGCGTGCCAGGTCGACGCGTCTCGATGAGATCTACAACTTTCGTTTTATACTTTTTGCGGCGCAAAATCTGGTTTTCGAGCAAATGCGGAAAAACCGTGTTTTTGATGAATTTTTGATGAATTTAACGCTGATGGTGAATTTTGATCGAAAAATGGCTAGTTTTCCCGTGAATTGCAGAAAAAGCCGGATCGAATGGTGGGGTCACTCGACTCGATACGTGAGAGGATGCCGGAGATGTACTAAGTGTCTTGGAAACGTCTTGCAAAGTGATCTTAGTAGGGGTAGATGAATCGGGCTCGTCTAGACGCTTCTAATGATGTGCGGGTCGACAGGGTGGTCAAAATTTGAAAATTGAGTCATTTTATCTATTTTTTGACAGTGTACCTTTGGATTTTTCGAAAAACGCTTTGCACCATTGAATCGGGCTCGTCGAGACGCTTCTAATGATGTGCGGGTCGACGGCGTGGTCGAAATTTGAAAATTGGGTCGTTTTTTCCATTTTTTGACAGTGTACATGTTGATTTTTCGAAAAACGCTTGGCACCATTGAATCGGGCTCGTCGAGACGCTTCTAATGATGTGCGGGTCGACGGGGTGGTCGAAATTTGAAAATTGAGTCGTTTTTTCCATTTTTTGACAGTGTACATGTTGATTTTTCGAAAAACGCTTGGCACCATTGAATCGGGCTCGTCGAGACGCTTCTAATGATGTGCGGGTCGACGGGGTGGTCGAAATTTGAAAATTGAGTCATTTTTTCCATTTTTTGACAGTGTACCTTTGTATTTTTCGAAAAACGCTTGGCACCATTGAGTCGGGCTCGTCGAGACGGATCCAACGATGTGCGTAACGTCCCGATCGGGTGAAATTGAGAAATTCATGATTTTGGACACATTTTTTTTACAGTGTACCCTTTGTCGTTACTCGTACCAGCGCCCCGACCGACGGTAATGGTCATCTGCAACGTTTTTCTGGCCCCCTGGCGGTTTCGGGGAGGTGCCGCATGCCTATATTGGAAAAATGTTGAATTTTGACCCAATTTGGCCCCTTTGAACGGTCCTGGTGCGGCCCCTGAGGAAATTTCGGAAAAACCGCGATATCTGGTCGACGCGTCTCGATGAGATCTACAACTTTGGTTTTATACTTTTTGCGGCGCAAAATCTGGTTTTCGAGCAAATGGGGAAAAACCGTGTTTTTGATGAATTTTTGATGAATTTGATGCTGATAGTGAATTTTGATTGAAAAATGGCTAGTTTTCCCGTGAATTTGAGAAAAAGCCGGATCGAATGGTGGGGTCGATCGACTCGATACGTGAGAGGATGCCGGAGATGCACTAAGTGTCTTGGAAACGTCTTGCAAAGTGATCTTAGTAGGGGTAGATGAATCGGGCTCGTCTAGACGCTTCTAATGATGTGCGGGTCGACAGGGTGGTCAAAATTTGAAAATTGAGTCATTTTATCTATTTTTTGACAGTGTACCTTTGGATTTTTCGAAAAACGCTTTGCACCATTGAATCGGGCTCGTCGAGACGCTTCTAATGATGTGCGGGTCGACGGCGTGGTCGAAATTTGAAAATTGGGTCGTTTTTTCCATTTTTTGACAGTGTACATGTTGATTTTTCGAAAAACGCTTGGCACCATTGAATCGGGCTCGTCGAGACGCTTCTAATGATGTGCGGGTCGACGGGGTGGTCGAAATTTGAAAATTGAGTCGTTTTTTTCCATTTTTTGACAGTGTACATGTTGATTTTTCGAAAAACGCTTGGCACCATTGAATCGGGCTCGTCGAGACGCTTCTAATGATGTGCGGGTCGACGGGGTGGTCGAAATTTGAAAATTGAGTCATTTTTTCCATTTTTTGACAGTGTACCTTTGTATTTTTCGAAAAACGCTTGGCACCATTGAGTCGGGCTCGTCGAGACGGATCCAACGATGTGCGTAACGTCCCGATCGGGTGAAATTGAGAAATTCATGATTTTGGACACATTTTTTTTACAGTGTACCCTTTGTCGTTACTCGTACCAGCGCCCCGACCGACGGTAATGGTCATCTGCAACGTTTTTCTGGCCCCCTGGCGGTTTCGGGGAGGTGCCGCATGCCTATATTGGAAAAATGTTGAATTTTGACCCAATTTGGCCCCTTTGAACGGTCCTGGTGCGGCCCCTGAGGAAATTTCGGAAAAACCGCGATATCTGGTCGACGCGTCTCGATGAGATCTACAACTTTGGTTTTATACTTTTTGCGGCGCAAAATCTGGTTTTCGAGCAAATGGGGAAAAACCGTGTTTTTGATGAATTTTTGATGAATTTGATGCTGATAGTGAATTTTGATTGAAAAATGGCTAGTTTTCCCGTGAATTTGAGAAAAAGCCGGATCGAATGGTGGGGTCGATCGACTCGATACGTGAGAGGATGCCGGAGATGCACTAAGTGTCTTGGAAACGTCTTGCAAAGTGATCTTAGTAGGGGTAGATAAAGGTTGAGGTTATAAATAAAAGTTGCTAGCAAGGCAAATATAAGTTATTACAGTTCCAAGGCGCAAGGCGTTCATAGTTGGAAAGGAGTGCAAAAGAAAATACCATCTCAAAACGCAAGCAAAAACTGGCCAGCTTGAAGAGAACCATTGCCAGTAAAGAGGCAATTAAGTTTCTTAACAGCATGGCCAAAAGCTCTGGAAGACGGAGTCACTTAACAAGAAGTCGTCGACATTCGTACTTACGCTCATAATGTCTAAAAGAAAACGAACAAAGTGGAATTATAATTGAAAAAAAAAAATAGTTTTCATAATTGAAAAAAAAAATAGTTTTCACACCAAATCTGAAACTCATTGTAGTTGTAAATATGCAGACGACTCTCAAGAACTCTCAAGTTGTGTATGGTGGACTCGACACCAGATAGCCCGTTCGACACAATCGAAGGCGCTCTCGAGTTCAACTTCGAGTGTCACACTGATGTTTTTGTTTTACCGGCAACAGTAAACAGTCAACATGGCGGCTGCCCATTGTCTCGTGTCCAATTGTGTGTCGGTTTTATCCATTTTTATCCGTTAAAGATATGGAGTAGAGTGGTTGCGTGTTCGGAACAAAAGGGCGCGATCTGCCTTTGAGACGTCTTGTCAAGTGGATGTAGAATGACAGTGGTTATTCTAACTTCAATCTGTGCCTCATCTGTGTTGCCTTTCATCACCAAGGCAGCTGTGTTTTGTGATCTTTGAACATTCTTCATGAAGAGCATTTATTGTCATGCTTTTCACAACGTTTAAAAGAAATCTTCTGTGGGGCCCAAGGATTGGATTAAAGCTTATCACCATCAGGTATGCATTTTATACAGCCTTATACCAACTTGTAGGGGGTACAAATTGTTCTGTTATGTCTTCCATTATTAATTATTAATAACAAGACAGTTGCCCTCATTATACGCATATCTCTTCTAAACAGAGGTATTTTTTGTTCGAATATACCTGTGCTATATTTCTACGAGGGTGAAAGCTATCAACGTAGATTATTTCCTCGTAGAAAGTTTGTAGATTACGGATTGTTATGGATCAGATAGCTGCCACTCTGAACTCACCGTATGCTATGGATCATAGTAGTTAGTTCCATGGACTGTCCATATGCTATGGATAAATTTGTGTTACGGATCATGCCATCCGTAAATTACAAACCTGGTTATCCGTATTACGCTTGCGTGAGATTCACTGTAAGGTATGGATCAAATTATCCGTATTATGGATGAATTGATCCGTAGGAAATTGAGAGTGTGAGAGATAGAGCAAAACGGACGAAATTTTCTCCCAAAGGATCGCAACTCGCCGAGATACCCCTTAGGACATCATATAATTTTGTAATTTATAAAATCTATTTTTTTTAAAATATAAATCAATTTTTAGCAGGGTCAATTTTTGAGCTAGAGTGTTCATATTTGAACTCGTCCGAGCTTTTTAGGCCAAGAAACTACAGTAAAAATTTCAGGTCGATATCTTAACTCGTTCTCGAGTTATCGTGCGAACAGACACACAGACACACAGACAGACAGACAGACACACAGACAGACAGACACACGGACATTGAACTTTTTTAGCACTCCAGTGGCGTAATAGGCTTCGCTATCGCTCAGCCAATCATTTTTAGCAGGGTCAATTTTTGAGCTAGAGTGCTCATATTGGAACTCGTCCGAGCTTTTTAGGCCAAGAAACTACAGTAAAAATTTCAGGTCGATATCTTAACTCGTTCTTGAGTTATCGTGCGAACAGACGAACAGACACACAGACAGACAGACAGACAGACAGACAGACAGACGGACATTGAACTTTTTTAGCACTTCAGTGGCGTAATAGGCTTCGCTATCGCTCAGCCAACAATACTAGGTAGATGTACGCCAGACACCGTCTCTCGTAACAGGCTTCGCGATGCAGGAGAAAACGCAATGTTTGATTCAGTGAATGGGATGTTCTCTACCCTATCTAAGCCTTTGCTAAATCCAGCTAAGCGTTAGTTGTAGTAGCTAATTTTTGCCAACCAGAGACAATTTTTAGCTATGGTAGCTTATAAGTTGCTTGTCACGATATCAGCTAACATATTAGCTACGGCAACTTATGTATTTTTTTACTTGTAGGCCTGCGGCGCTGGCGAGCCTGCATGATTTAAGATTTACTCGTTTTAGCCAGGGGGCTGCCGCCCCCTGGACCCCCGCTTTTTTTTATTACGAGCCTGCATGGTTTAAGATTTACTCATTTAAGCCAGGGGGCTGCCGCCCCCTGGACCTCCGCTTTTCTTTATTACGAGCCTCCATGATTTGAGATTTACTCATTTAAGCCAGGGGGCTACCGCCTCCTGGACCCCCGCCTTTCTTTATTTAAAATAGGCCAGGGGGCTCCCGCCCCCTGGACCCCCGCTTGCCTCTTTACATTTTGTTAACAATTTTCCAATTTTTGCGGGAAGGGGCCGAGCGCCCAAACCGGTCTCCGCGAAGCCAAACGGACAAAATTTTCACCCAAAGGGTCGCATCTCGACAAATAACCCTGGAAACGACACCGAGCATGCATTTTGACGACTTTTCGTCCACATTTATCGCTGTAGCGGCTAAACAGTAAGAGATAGAGCAAAACGGACGAAATCTTCGTCCCAAGGGTCGCATCTCGACAAATTACCCTGAAAACGACACCCAACATGCATTTTGACGACTTTTCGTCCACATTTACCGCTGTAGCGGCTAAACAGTAAGAGATAGAGCAAAACGGACGAAATTTTCGCCCAAAGGGTCGCAACTCGCCGAGAGTTAATTTTTAAAATCTTTTTTTTTTTTTAAATATAAATCATTTTTAGCAGGGTCAATTTTTGAGCTAGAGTGTTCATATTTGAACTCGTCCGAGCTTTTTAGGCCAAGAAGCTACAAAAAGAATTTCAGGTCGATATCTTAACTCGTTCTCGAGATATCGTGCGAACAGACACACACCCTTATGATTCCGAGGACACCCGGATCTTGTCCCTGTACTCGGCCTAGTCCGACAGCAGCCCTTTGGACTGTCCGTTTTAGGAACCGAAATGTCCCCAAAACCGAGAAATTCTGGATAGAGTCCGATGCTGGAGTCGGGTTGGACTGGTCCGAAGCGACGCCCGGATCGCGGCCCGAAATAACGCTCGGTCTATTCCGGAAACGTGCCTTCTGTATACCCTTCCCCCTTCCCGCCCCTTCTTTAGGCAGCCATGGATGCACTAGCTATCGGTTTTCAAATGTTTAAATCGACAAAGCCTTGATAATCAAGACTTAACCGAATGAGCGGAACATGTTTGAGGGTGTCGGAATCGAGGCGATGCCAAATCTGTTGTCCGTTTGGAGCTAGCTCAAGCCGTTTTCAAGATACCAAGAAAAAATGCTCCGATTTCACTAAAATTAAAATGGCCCTACTTAATTTCACCATAGATGCTACATACCAAATTTCAGATCGATATTCCAAAAACTACATATTTGACAGCGTCCTGCACTTGGTTGCAGTTGAGAAGTTATTGATAGTAGATCATAGAAAAAAATGTTGGACAAGCGAGAAATCCGAAATGAGCCCTCCGCGGGCAAACCCGAAGGAAGTCCGCTATACAGGACTCCAATCGGACTAACGGGTTAGTGCCGGACTAGCCCGTGACCCAAGGATGCAATCGCGGACTACCCGAACCCGGAGATGGACTCCAAGTGGAACTCGACACCTGAAACTAAAAGGCACGCAGTCCAGACTCGCGTTTGGACATACACGTAGTTCAGACTCGCGTTTGGAGAGGCACGCAGTTCAGCTTCGCGTTTGGACACACACGTAGTTCAGCTTCGCGTTTGGAGAGGCACGCAGTTTCCCGCTCCGCTCAAAACTCACGCAGTTCGTTCGGCGGGCGGTTCGGGCCGCGCGAGCCGGGCGGTGGGCGAGATGCGCAGCGGTCCCCTCGTAGCCGCATCGCGTTCCGCGTTCCCCACCACTCACCGCATCTGCGTACTCAGCGACGCGACCGACTTGTCGACCACGCCGCGCGATCGCAGGTCGTCGTGTTTGATGTGCCTTTGATGGCGATAAGGCAACAACGGTGAGTCTGATATAAAGTGACGTCTGCTTTGTTCTGCGTAGCTTAGTTTGTTTCAAATTATGGATAGTGACGTTAGGATATTTCAAAAGCCTTTGTTTAAAAAACGCGTGTATTGGTCTGATATCACATCTCATTTTATTTTCAGAAAATGTCATGCAGAGCGTCAAAGTTGCTGAATTTGGCTCTTCGGCGGGTTCAGCCAGCCCGCGGGCCACTAGCTGGCCTTGTTCAATCACAAGAATCAAAATCTAATGCCTATTCTCGCAGTCGGATTGCACCGACAAGCCAAAATGCAGGTTTGTATTTTGAGGTTATTGTTCGTTGAGTCATTTCGATTTTGTTCGTGTGCGCGGTGGCGATGAAGTCAAAGATCCTCAAGACACTTGAAATTATCTTTTAGAATTCATATTTATATTGTATGATGAATATTGATTTCCTTTTGATGATTTTCTTTTTAGCTGGACCACAAGCCATTCCTACAGGTCAATGTTGTTCAATGTACAAAATTTCTGGTGATTTTGAGTGTTTTCCTTCTAAAGGCTTGTCTCATTCAAATTTACAGGCAGTAGAGTTGAAAGCTGGGTGAGGGACCAGCAAGTGCAACAAAGAGCCCAGGAGGAGACCAGAGACAACATTTCCGTTTCCAGCAAAGCTCCCTCAATTGATGTCCCAAGCTGGTTCATGGATGATGAAGGTTGACGTAACTCTGATCACTTCACAATTTTTGGGGAATTTGTTTATTAGATTATATTAACTAACAAATCATGTCAGATTCCTGACAATATTAGCAATGAATCGTACTATGTCATAGTAGTTGGGTTGATAACATACCACCGGTGTTAGAGGCATTAAGAGAGAGAGAAACATTTTCAACCTTTGGGTGTCACAGCAGTATTTATCACAAGTTAAATGAGATCTGTATGTTTCAATTGAAGAGAAAACTCATATTTTGTTTTTGAAAAACTGGACCCCTGAAAATGTTTACATCTTTTTCAAAAGTTGTAGTAGATGTAAATTATTTCTCATGCCATGATTAGTTACTGACCTGTAGTTTTGTGTACCCCCTGGGAAACATCTCATACGAACCATATGAATTGACCCATCGGCCATTCCATTCTGCAAGTTTCTACATGGTGAGTTACAAGGTTAAGCATGTGTTGGTGACCCAAAGTAGTGGTGATACTTATATTTTTTTTTAAAGTAGTTTAAATTTCATATATTTTGCTAAATGCATGAAAAAATTTCTTTCAGTAATGTATTATCATGATGGAGGTACAATTGCTTTCAGTTCTGTATTTGTGTTCAAATTTTAAAAATATTGTTTGTTTGTCAGATTTACTGCCTGAGTATGGCGTTATAGAAGCAAGGCCTGTAGCTGCTTCCCCTAGGGTAGATAACTGGAATGTGACAGAAATTACTGGTGAGAATTTTATGGTCAACTTTAATTCAACATAATTAAAAGCACAAGTTTAACTTTGATAAAAATTTTCTTTCCAAAACAGAGCTTCGAGGTAGCACTCAAGTACCGGTCCCTCCAATCAGTTTTTCCCCGTCATCTGCCCAGTGGGATGTAGGACATAATGTTGAAAAGCAACAAACTGTGAGACGTGCCCTGTTTCATCAGCAAGGATCATTGGTTGAGAATAGTGAGTATGAGTGCCAATCACAATATCTACTATATTATTTCTTGCAAGTAAAATGTGCCTTATTTTTTCTACTTTTAATTCTCTATTAAAGTTATTTTTATTTTTTCTTCAACATTATTTCTTTATCTTCTGAGAAAAAGATTTACATAATCACATTTCTGTTTTATAAGTGCAGAATGGAATTCTTATTTGTGCCTTTTTGTAATTACTTTTATTCATTCCCTTTTTTCATGTCAAGATTGTTTCATTCATGATATATCTGGGACTGAGAGGCTACCAGAAGCAAATTTGCACAGCACAGAGGATGTCGATGAGGGGCAAATTAATTATTCATCAGAGATTTGTAAGCCATCTAAACTGTTAAAGTCCCCTATACCACATTTTATTTTTATATTGAAACCCACCAAGTACTATCAAATTTCTAAGTGTTAGTTTTGTTACAGGTAACGTATTGGATACCAGTAACCCTGATCATTCATTTGAAACTCCAACCATGAATGCCTCTCCACTTGGAGAAATTACGCCCACTGATGCAGGCAAGAAGCGAAATAACCCACCAAGAAAAAATGTGAGGAAGAGAACGCGTGAAACCTCTGAGTGGGCAACACAAAAGGCTAAGAAGTCTTTCAATGAAGGAGTAGCTCATGTGACACCTAAAGGCATCAAAAAGAAAGCTCGCTCAATGAAACCAGGCTGTCACATACGGTGCAGGAAGTGTAAGCAGAGGATACCTGAGCCTGAGCGGGAACGTATTTTCAAGCAATTTTGGAAGTTGGATTCCCTTCATCGGAAACGGGACTTTATTACCCGTTCTGTATCAAGCAAGAAGCCAGAAACCTGCTCAACGATTGCTTCTCGTGCTAAAAATTCAGTGAGGTGCTATTCCTTTACAGTGCGGTCTGGTGGTACTGAGAAAAAAGTTATTGTGTGCAAGAAAATGTTCATAGAAACTTTAGGTATACCAGACTGTTGGGTGGAAACTGCTTTTAAGAAATGCAAGGGAGGGTATGGCCAATCTCCCGACAAAAGAGGTAGACACCAAAACCGCCCCAACAAAGTACAGGAAAATACTCTGGCTTCTGTAAGGCGACACATTAGCTCCTTCGCTAGAGTGCCTTCTCACTACACTAGAGAGAAGTCCAAAAGAGAATACTTAGAACCCCATATAAAGAGTGTTGAGAGGATGTATAGGATTTACGTGAACTGGGCCAAAGGCATTAATACTGAGAAAATTGCATCTATAAATACCTACAGAAAAATATTTAATAGAGAATTTAACTTGGGGTTCTTTCTGCCAAGAAAGGATCAGTGTGAAATTTGTAACAAATGGAAGAATGGGAGAGACAACCTAGAGAGAAGAGAAATGGTGTCAGAATATACAACACATCTCCAAAACAAGAAACTTGTGTACAAGTTAAAGAAGGAAGACAAGGCAAGTGCTAGTGATTTGAAATGTGTTGCATGCTTCGACCTCCAGAAAGTGTTACCTTGTCCTCGCAGTGAAACATCCCTTTTCTTTTATAAGAACAAGTTATCTCTGTATAACTTTACAGTGTTTGACCTTAGGCTGAAAGAGGGTCACTGCTATATATGGACAGAAGTAGATGCTCACAAAGGAGCCAATGAAATTGGTTCCAATTTGTATCATTTTATCAAAACTAAAGAAGAGGAGGGTATAAAGGAGTTTGTTTTTTGGTCCGATTCCCCCACAGGCCAGAACAGAAATCGTATGATCTTCAGTATGTTCATGCTGGCAGCAGCAAAATTGCAGATTAAGATCACCCATCGTTTCCTTGAATCTGGGCATAGCTACTCTGAGGCAGATAGTATGCATGCTCGCATAGAAAATGAAGCTGAAAGGAAGGAAATCTTTACTCCTGATGAGTGGGTGAAATTGATTGAAGAAGCCAAGCAGGATGGAAAACAGTATATCATAAATAGACTTGAAACTGGAAAAGTATCAGACTTGCACTATCTGGTTGACCGCCAGAATTGGGACAGAAACACTAGTAACGAGCAAGTTCACTGGAGCAAGGTGAGAGAAGTAGTAACTGACAGCAAGAACCCTAATACTGTTTTCTATAGGTATAATTTTACTGAGCAACTTAAGACTGTCATTGTCACCATGAAAGATCGTAGCATTCTTGATCTAACCGCTTTTACCCCACCCTGTGCGTACCCATCTAAATTTCCTCTTAGTGACAAGAAGAAAAAGGACATTCAGTTCTTGTGTCGTAAAAAAGCTATTCCTAGTAAATACCATTCTGTATTTGATGAATACCTTGCAGTGTGATATTATTTTATTCATTAGTTATAGGAAATTTATAACTTAAATTGTGTTTGATTTAGTAATAAGGCATATTTTGTTGCCTTCAAGTTTAGTTAACATTTTCTTTTTGACCGATTATCCCTTCAAAATGTTACTTGAAATTTTTTTTTGATGACAACTTATGTCATGACTGGCTACAAGTTTTATTTTTTGTTACCTTGATTTTAAGTGAAGAGAAGAAAAGGACATTTCGTTCTTATCGTTAAATACTTGCAGTTTGATCTCAGTAATAAGAAAACTAAAACTTCTATTGTTTATTTGTAGTAAGACATTTGCCTTTGATAACTAATATAATTATTTTTACTACTTGTCTTTTTTTTTGTTATCTTCATTTTAATGAAAACATCTTAAGTTTCCAGAGCAATAAATGAAACTTAAACTCCATCCATTATGAATTTGTTTTAATCTTATACCTGCAGTATTTTACAGCTTATCAATACTTTAAACTTAAGTACTAGTGGATGTATTTTTACTTTTCTACTTACAACGTATTTTTTTCTTAACTCACAAGACTGGACTTAATACATAGCACATACATTTTCCCAGTGTTAAGAGTAGCTACTGCTGTGTATGTGAAACAGGGGAAAGGTAAAATTGATAACTGAATAAAACCACATGACTGGAGGGCTAAATTGAGAAAAAAATTACTTGGAATAAAGAAAAGTTTCACAGTTCAAAAGCTTGGTGTGGAATCAGAAGTAAATGCTGAAGAAATGCTCGCCCAATCAGAGATTATATTAGAATTCAAAACAAATCTTTACCTGGCTTACAAAGGGCTAAATTCAAACCGTAGCGTCTTGTGTGTCGTCGGCGTGGCGGTGCGGCCGTCCTCCCCCACACCCTGGGCGAGCTCCTGGTCCAAGGGCAGGCCGTCGGCGTGGCGGTGCGGCCGTCCTCCCCCACACCCAGGGCGAGCTCCTGGTCCAAGGGCAGGCCGTCGGCGTGGCGGTGCGGCCGTCCTCCCACACAACCGGGGCGAGCTCCTGGTCCAGAGGCAGGCCGACGAGCTCACCCGGGTGGCTCACCCCAAGAACGCGGCCGGCGCGAGCGGCGCGTTGTCCGAGGTCGATTCCTGCCCTCATTTCTCCGATGTGCAAGTAGAACGACGATTTGCTTTGCAGCTTGATCAAGTCCGGGAACCGCTGCTGTGGTGGCCCATAGTGCTGGAGGGTGAGGGTCTCCGCCCCCTGGCGCGCGTACAGGACACCGTCCCCGAGACGAAAGCGGCCTGCCCGGCGAAGGCCTGAGGCGGCGGACTCAGCTGGCGAGAGCGCTCGCGCTTCCAGCACCCCAGGGCGTCGCCTCCGCCCGCACCTTGCTGCATCGCGCCCGTTGCGCAAAGCCGAGGAGGTAATGAGGAGGCAGCTCTACATGTAGCAGCGGCGGGCGGCAGTGGGAGCCGGTCAGCTCCGGCACAGGCACCGGCGTGCACGTGCACGTTCAGCCAAGCACCACAGTCACTGCGCGCTCATGCCAAGCACCCCGGACTGTGCTGATCGCGCTACCCAACCGGACGGAAGGTGTAGGACTAGAGCCCCCCGCACATACTTCCCCGTGGTGGGGCCGTGTGAGTGCGCCAAAAGTCTAGCGAAGAGGTACAGGCCTGCCTGCCTGAAGCAGGACCCGCCTCGCGCGAGTATGGGTATGGATGGGAGTGGACTTGGGGGCGAGACGCACCCGTCTCGGTACGTGTGTCACTGTCACGTCGGGGCTGCAGGGTATGGTCTGACAAGGTGCCGTCAGCAGGCGGATTCAGGGTATCGTTCAGTAGTGTCTTCTCTCTCACTCCTTATGGGCCAGCCCCTTGAGTGCAACAAGGACAGAGAGACGAAGTCGGCTTCAGGGCCAAAGGCGGCGATGAGCAGCAATCAAGGCTGGGCTAGTACCCGGGTTGATTATGGCTTGCTTTAAGCTGTGAACCGTGGGAATTGCAAAGAAGCCTATCTCCAACTGCTACACCCGTGACCCAACCGGCGCTCTCAGATGGAGTAACAACCTGTCACATGGAAAAATCCGTTACTTTAACAAAGATGCTCCCTACAGCGTGGCAGACTAATTGCAAGGAGGAGAATTTTAAAAAAAAGTAACTTGTCAACAATTTGAAATTTTAACTTACATTTAGACGCGTCCCTTATGACGAACAAATCGAAGGCTTCGGCGACCGCACTATCCCTGACCCCGACTGTGCACTCTGCGGCCCGCGCCCGCTGGTCTTGCACAGTAGTTATTTTGATCACGATTCGTCAAAAATAAGTAAATGAAGGTCCGACCTGGCTTGGCGCGTGAATTCGCCAAGGCGACGATTTGAGAGGATGGCCCTCCCCTCAAGGCGCAGCGCCGCGCCCAGCCGCGCCGCGCCAAGCAGGAGAGAGGGGGGGGGGGGAGGTTGGAGCCGAAGCGGCGGGCCGGGCCGGCCGAGCGCGACGCCCGAGCGCCGCGAACTGCGTGGTTTTCCAACTGCAGCGGAGAACTGCGTGCCTCTCCAAACGCGAAGCTGAACTACGTGTGTGTCCAAACGCGAAGCTGAACTGCGTGCCTCTCCAAACGCGAGTCTGAACTACGTGTATGTCCAAACGCGAGTCTGGACTGCGTGCCTTTTAGTTTCAGGTGTCGAACTGTCCGGTCGTGAAAAAGGACAGTCCGGTCGTGAAAAAGGACAGTCCGTGGGCAGAAGGGGCTTTTACGGGCAGCCCTGGATGCAATTGCGGAACTCTTTCGAATCATAAGGGCAGACAGACACACAGACAGACAGACAGACGGACATTGAACTTTTTTAGCACTCCAGTTGCGTAATAGGCTTCGCTATCGCTCAGCCAAAAATTTTAAAAAAATAACAAATGAAAAGTATCATAGGGCCGAAGTAAGCGGGCTGAAGGCCCGCTTTTTAAAGTAAATTTTTTATAACCTGTGACTCCGAGGACGGGCCGAAGGCCCGTCCATAATGCCGCTGGCAGGCCAATCCAGGCTGCCCCCGGCCGAACGGAGTTGCCAGCGCAGCGAAGCGGAGCTGGCAACGACGCTTGGCGGAAGGGCGGGCCTCGCTTGTTTAAGTTCATAAATGGCTCCTCTGTTAGTTGGACCTTGGTCTGAAACTGTAGCAAGAACTTGTAGTCCAATGCCAAAGAGGGGAGCACATCTTTAATCAAGATTTTGAGCATTTGAGTTGGGCAAGTTTTTCTCACAAAATAATATGCCACAGGCTGCGTCCATTTCTGGTGCACACCTTGTGCCATAAAAACTAAAGCATGATCAGCAATAAAACTCGTTCTACCACGTCCCCCAAAGTTTTCAAAATATTTCTTTTAGCATCATAGAAGAGACGTCAACGCAAAAAATCCTCATCAAATAGCAAGACACACTGACGATCTTTAGGTTTCATTGCTTGAATTTTTTTTAAAGAATGTTCAGAAATAGTTGTAGTAGTCCCTAGTAGCACAGACCGCTCGCCCTAGAGTCGCTTACGACGCCCCTCGGTGACACTCGACAAACGCCGTCCGGACTATCACACGACAGCAGACCGTCACACGCCCTTCCATCAACGCCAGCAAGCGCCCGCTGGGATATCCTCACGCACACAGTCGTAATTGGCTGAGCGATAGCGAAGCCTATTACGCCACTGGAGTGCTAAAAAAGTTCAATGTCCGTCTGTCTGTCTGTCTGTCTGTCTGTGTGTCTGTCTGTGTGTCTGTCTGTCTGTGTGTCTGTCTGTGTGTCTGTTCGCACGATAACTCGAGAACGAGTTAAGATATCGACCTGAATTTTTTACTGTAGCTTCTTGGCCTAAAAAGCTTGGACGAGTTCGAATATGAACTCTCTGGCTCAAAAATTGACCCTGCTAAAAATTGATTTATATTTGTTTAAAAAATAGATTTAAAAAATTACAAAATTTTATGGTGTCCTAAGGGGTATCTCGGTGAGTTGCGACACTTAGGGCGAAAATTTCATCCGTTTTGCTCTATCTCTTACTGTTTAGCCGCTACAGCGGTAAATGTGGACGAAAAGTCGTCAAAATGCATGTTGGGTGTCGTTTTCAGGGTAATTTGTCGAGATGCGACCCTTCTGGGTGAAAATTTTGTCTGTTTGGCTTCGCGGAGAACGGTTTGGGCGCTCGGCTCCTTCTCGTAAAAAGTGGAAAATTGATAACAAAATGTAAAAAGGCAAGCGGGGGTCCAGGGGGCGGCAGCCCCCTGGCCTATTCTTAATAGATAAAAGCGGGGGTCCAGGGGGCGGCAGCCCCCTGGCTTAAATGAGTAAATCTGAAATCATTTAGGCTCGTAATAAGGAAAAGCGGGGGTCCAGGGGGCGGCAGCCCCCTGGCTTAAATGAGTATATCTTAAAATCATTCAGGCTCGCCAGCGCCGCAGGCCTAGGTAGATGTACGTAGGCCCGTCGCAGCGCAACAGTGTTTCGCAAGCTTTCGCGAAGCCTGTTACGGGAGACGGTGTCTGGCGTACATCTACCTAGTTCTTTCAAGCTCCTCTCACTAGGTATTGTTAAATACATAGCAAGCAAACGGTACACACGAGCCCCTCTCTTGAACACAGAGAGCCAAAACAAATTTTACTGTCTGTGTCCACCTTCACGCCTTTTTCTTCCTTTCTAAATTTCTTAACTCCCCTTCAAGAATTACCTTGGCAGTTGGCGAAACGGTCAGGTCACTAACAGTGTCCAGGGCACTGCGATTCAGAAGCTTGGTCAGGCTGCTGTTCCTTCTCTGCGCAAGGACCAGCTTCCTCTTCAGGTATAATGCCAAGGACCTATATGCGGCCACTTTCTCAACAGCAGGGGTGACCTCAGGGACCTGACACTGGTTGTCCAACTGCTGCCTTGAGCACCGCTTCCTGTGCCCGTCCCTCTCCCTTGCTCAATTATCCTACAATTATCATACAAAAGTTAAAATAAATTCAGTGGAAGAAGCAAACACATAATTTTAAAAAAAATCCTTCAATAACAATATAAAAACTTTATCGCTAACGCTAACGTGATAGCAGATGATAAATGCTTTTTCATAAAATAATTCAATATTGTTCAATGTTATTTTTGTTATGTTTGTTGCTTTTTTAACACGTGTCACTGACGTGTCACTGACGTGTCACTAACGTGTCACTGACGTGTCACTAACGTGTCACTGACGTGTCACTGACGTAAGGACTGTTACGTCTCTGACGTAAAAAGGCCCACTTTTACGGATTTACGGAGGCCCACTTTTACAGAGAGGCCCGCCCTCCCAGCCCTCTCCTCTATACTAACCCCATTTTCTCCTAACCTCATTGACTCATAAAGAAAAACGAGATCGAGAGTGCTACCTTTGGTATCATCTGCTAAAAATATGTCAACTGTTGAACAATAGTAAAGTTTAGTTTGAACAATAGTCAAGGGAGTAATAGGCTTCGCTACAGTTCCAGTAGATAACCAGAGAAAACTCACTCCGGGTGGTGGTGGAATGTCGATAAGCCTCAGGGACTTTGCATCGGGCATCAGTTCGAGGACTTCTACATTCTCAACCTCCTCAGCACGTTGGCGTTTACCTTAGAAAGAAATACAAAATTTTACACTTCTAAGACCACATATCACGCCATCAATACTCAATTTACTAACCATTTTCCATGTGAAGGGGAGCTGGTGGTTCCTGAGAAAGTTCCTGATCCATAACAAGATTCAGGTCTCAATGGCTCTCAGGTTCAGGTTGTTCTACAGCTGATGAAGCATTAAAGAAGTGAGCTGTAAGCACCCAAGAGCACCGTGAAAAATCAGATCCACATTTAAAAATTTTTAAATTCATGGAGAATTTTGTAAAAGTTCGAGGAAACCAAGCTAGACATGAACAGAAAGTATTGTAACAGATTACAAACCATCAACATCACAATTTTTGAACATGAGATTGTCATCAGGTGTCAGTGGAGGGCACTCAAAGAGGCTTGAGACAGCTGCTATCCTGCGCTTAGTCTTGAACTGCTTGTTCCAGAACATGCTGTCGTCGAAGTAATCAAAACAAATGTAGCAGTTAAGGTGGATAGACATAGGATTTTTTTCTATCAAATCACTGTTGCCACTGCCCTTAACCCAAGCATCTTGCCTAAATTGGCTGAGGGATAGCGAAGCCTATTACGCCACTGGAGTGCTGAAAAAGTTCAATGTCCGTGTGTCTGTCTGCCTGTGTGTCTGTTCGCACGATAACTCAAGAACGAGTTAAAATATCGACCTGAAATTTTTACTGTAGTTCTTGGCCTAAAAATCTCTGACGAGTTAAAATATGAACACTCTAGCTCAAAAATTGACCCTGCTAAAAATTGATTTTGATTTTTTTTAAAAATAGATTTTTAAAATTACAAAATTTTATGGTTTCCCAAAGGGTATCGCGTCGAGTTGCGACCCTATGGCCGATAATTTCGTCCGTTTTGCTCTATCTCTCACTGTTTAGCCGCTACAGCGGTAAATGTGGACGAAAAGTCGTCAAAATGCATGTTGGGTGTCGTTTTCAGGGTAATCTGTCGAGATGCGATCCTTGGGGCAAAAATTTTGTCTGTTTGGCTCTGCGGAGAAGGGTTTTGGGGCTCGGGCCCTTCGCGTAAAAATTGGAAAATTGGTTACATAATGAAAAGAGGCGAGCGGGGGGCCAGGGGGCGGCAGCCCCCTGACCTATTTTAAATAAAGAAAAGCGGGGGTCCAGGGGGCGGCAGCCCCCTGGCTTAAATGAGTAAATCCTAAACCATGCAGGCTCGTAAAACGGGGGTCAAGGGGGTGGCAGCCCCCTCGCTAAACCGAGTTAATCTTAAATCATGCAGGCTCGCCTGCGCCGCAGGCCTTTGTAAATGTACGAAGGCCCGTCGCAGCGTAGCAGTGTTTCGCGATCTATCGCGAAGCCTGTTACGAAAGACGGTGTCTGGCGTACATCTACCTAGTTTAAATTTTATATTATGTAATAGTTATTTGTACTAGGTAGATGTACGCCAGACAACGTCGTTCGTAACAGGCTTTCTTTATTTAGAATAGGCATGGGGCTGCCGCCCCCTGGACCCCCGCTCGCCTCTTTTCATTATGTAACCAATTTTCCAATTTTTACGCTAAGGGCCCGAGCCCCAAAACCCTTCTCCGCAGAGCCAAACAGACAAAATTTTTTCCCCAAGGATCGCATCTCGACAGATTACCCTGAAAACGACACCCAACATGCATTTTGACCACTTTTCGTCCACATTTACGGCTGTAGCAGTAATTGGCTGAGCGATAGCGAAGCCTATTACGCCACTGGAGTGCTAAACTAGGTAGATGTACGCCAGACACCGTCTCTCGTAACAGGCTTCGCGAAAGCTCGCGAAACACTATTGCGCTGCGACGGGCCTACGTACATCTACCTAGGCCTGCGGCGCTGGCGAGCCTGAATGATTTAAGATATACTCATTTTAAGCCAGGGGGCTGCCGCCCCCTGGACCACCGCTTTTCCTTATTACGAGCCTGAATGATTTCAGATTTACTCATTTAAGCCAAAGGGCTGCCGCCCCCTGGACCCCCGCTTTTATCTATTAAAAATAGGCCAGGGGGCTACCGCCTCCTGGACCCCCGCTTGCCTTTTTACATTTAGTTATCAATTTTCCAATTTTTACGAGAAGGGGCCGAGCGCCCAAACCGTTCCCCGCTAAGCCAAACGGACAAAATTTTCACCAAGAAGCACTGTAAAAAATAGTTGTCAGGAGACAAGAAGTTGCACGACGAGCACCTTGTTCTCGAACAAAGGAGTTGTTTTTAGTTTTACACTTAAAAATATCCGTATGTTCTTACCTAATGGCCCCATACAAAAAACTTATGTGTATGGAACGGTATGGATGAGTTGTAACGTGACAACATAATTGTTGTTAACTTTTTAACTAACACATTTTGTCGGAGAACAGTGAAGTTTGTAATTAATAACCTCTCTGCGCAGTAATGAGACCAAAACACTTTTTTTGAAAAAAACAATTTTTTTGAACTATTGACCTTTAACAAAAAGTTTGTTTTTTAACAAACAAATGTTGTTTAAAAAGTTAACAACACTTTTGCTGTTAATCAACAACAAAATTTTTTACAGTGAGGGTCGCATCTCGACAAATTACCCTGAAAACGACACCCAGCATGCATTTTGACGACTTTTCGTCCACATTTACCGCTGTAGCGGCTAAACAGTAAGAGATAGAGCAAAACAGACGAAATTTTTGCCCATAGAGTCGCAACTCGCCGAGATACCCCTTAGGACACCATAAGATTTTGTAATTTTTAGAATCTATTTTTAAAAGGAATTAAAATCAATTTTTAGCAGGGTCAATTTTTGAGCTAGAGTGTTCATATTTGAACTCGGCCGAGCTTTTTAGACCAAGAAGCTACAGTAAAAATTTCAGGTCGATATCTTAACTCGTTCTCGAGTTATCGTGCGAACAGACAGACAGACAGACGGACACTGAACTTTTTTAGCATTCCAGTGGCGTAGCTGGCTGAGCGATAGCGAAGCCTATTACGCCACTGGAGTGCTAAAAAAGTTCAATGTCCGTGTGTCTGTCTGTCTGTGTGTCTGTCTGTGTGTCTGTTCGAACGATAACTCGAGAACAAGTTAAGATATCGACCTGAATTTTTTTTTGTAGCTTCTTGCCCTAAAAAGCTCAGCCAAGTTCAAATATCAACACTCTAGCTCAAAAATTGACCCTGCTAAAAATTGATTTATATTTTTTAAAAAATAAGATTTTAAAAATTACTAGGTAGATGTACGCCAGACACCGTCTCTCGTAACAGGCTTCGCGATAGATCGCGAAACACTGTTACGCTGCGACGGGCCTGCGTACATCTACCTAGGCCTGCGGCGCTGGCGAGCCTGCATGATTTAAGATTTACTCGTTTTAGCCAGGGGGCTGCCGCCCCCTGGACCCCCGCTTTTTTTTTCTTTTACGAGCCTGCATGGTTTAAGATTTACTAATTTAAGCCAGGGGGCTGCCGCCCCCTGGACCCCCGCTATTCTTTATTACGAGCCTGCATGATTTGAGATTTACTCATTTAAGCCAGGGAGCTGCCGCCCCCTGGACCCCCGCTTTTCTTTTTAGGCCCCCGTTAGGGGTGCCTATTGCTTTCGCCAGAAAGTTTTTTTTATTATTCTGGACGATGGCCCCTTATGGCCGCAGCCGATCCTGTGGAACCAATTCACACCAAATTATAATGAAAAATACTACCAAAAATTAGAAAATTTTTGAGGTATGTGCGATGACAAGCTGTCTGTCAGTTTTTGAATAAAACGAGTTTGCATTCTGTGTTTCTATGGTAATGACGAGCCGAGCTGGCAGGCCGGGCCGAGTCCGAGTAGCTACCAACCTATAACAAAATAAATCACTTAATATTATTATTATTACTGATAGATTTAATATTAAAGTTTATGTTCCACATACTTTAAAAAAATAGTACACCTGCATTAACATGAAAATAAAGTTCTTTTGTCTAAAATTTGAAAATGATACAGTTCATCAACAGATTGAAGTTTGGTTGTGTGATATGTTACATGGGTCCTATCTCTTTGAATGCCTTTGGCTTTCCTTGATTTTCTGAGTGTGGTTATTTACATATTTCATAGTAATCATGCGAGTGCTAAGTGGTACTTTCGATCAATCTGACTACATTAGATTCCCAAAATACTTTGGAAGGCAATGCACAGCAAATGCAGTTGCAGGAGTTTGTAAAGCAAATGTGGTAAACCCCAGCCTTTGGACACCTCAAACCATTGATGAGTGTCTAATGACCGGGAACAAACTATTTGATTTGTCCTATGAACTATTACCTAGTACTTTTAATCACTTGTATTTACGCCCTGATGAATTGTATTCAACACTATCATTTCCAGAAAATGAGGTAAACTTTTTTTTTATTTCTTTTTTCATAAGTTTACAAAACAATAAAATTTCAAAATCTAATGATTTTATTTTTATATCTAGATTACATTCCAGGTTGAAATTAATGAAGTTTTTGATGGAACATCAATAAATAGCATTGCCACGGTAAGCAATAACGGACCAACAAACTATTGTCTTCATGATGCAATTTTATGCTTCTTCCACAGTTTTCACTATGGTATATTTACTTGTCAAGTAGAAAGTATATCTGTAATGAAAATAGAAAATAAATATTATGTGTTTGACTCCCATAAAAGATGTAGGAATGGTTTACGTGATGGTGCAAATGGTGCAGCTGTGCTAGTATGCTTTGCAGACATCAACGAGCTTATAATTCATTTAAAAGCTTTGTACAGGTGCAGTAGATGTTGCTCTGCTCCCACAGCTGTATGTAGTAGTTGTCAATTTTCAATAAGCCCATTGTTAATTACAAATGTTACAAATATAACTTGCCATGCTCAAGGTAATGATAATGCAAATTCAAATGTCAGTAACAAAAGAGTATCACAGCTTGAACTTGCTAGAAATGCAAAAAAAAATAAAAAAAATAATAAACTTATTCAGAACAACAGGAAAGAGCTTCCTAAAAATCAAATAATAGTGAACAATGAAATTCCATCATCATCAACAGCAGAAATCATTGATAAAATTTATGACCTTAGAATACGACCAACTCAGGTAAAGTATGAAAGAACTTCAGAAATGAAAGCAAAAAATGCACAACAAACATGTAAAACATACAACTCTAATATCCTAGTAAAAGAAACTAAAACTAAGCAAGTCAGAGAGAGGTATCAAAATGATAAATCTTTTAAAGAATCACATAAAGAAAAAATTCAAATAAAATATAATACAGATGAGTCATTCAAAGTCAATCATAAAACAATTATGAAACAAAAGTACCAAACTGATAAAAAGTATCATGATAAATTACTAAATAATTCTAAAAACTCTTATCATTGTCAAACTCCTCAGGGAACTAAGAGAAAATCCAATTACCAAAATGTGTATAACGCTTCTAAAAAAACAAAAAAGATTTCAAGAACAAAAAAAGGAAATGCCTACTGTAATATGCACTTGCTGTGCTCAACTCTTTTTTAAAAAATCAACAGTTCATGAACTAACTTTAAAAATTGATAAATCTTTAAGGATTTCAGATGTATGCATTTACAGAAGACATCTTCAAGAAAATGAAAGTGGTAATGTATGTTCAACATGTGCTAACTACTTGAAAAAAGGTAAAATACCTCATTTTGCTGTTGTAAATGGTTTACTATTTGAACCGCTGCCAGAAGAATTGACTGGTTTGACAACTTTGGAGGAGCGTTTACTCTCTGCTAGAATACCATTCATGCAAATTAGAGAGTTAGGCTATCAAAAACAACTAGGCCTGAAAGGAAATTGTGTTAATGTGCCCATTGATATTAACAAAACAGTTACATGTTTGCCTAGAATGGACTCTGAAGATGACACATTATTAGTTCAGCTCATGAGGAGAATGAGTGACAAAACTCCTTATGCTTTTGAAAATGTAAGACCGGAAAAAGTCTTCAATGCGGCAAAATATTTAGTGAATACTCAACTCTGCAAACAGCATAAAATTTCTCTTAATGAAAACTGGTTACAACAATTTCATGATCAAACTAATGATGCAATTACTGATTCAGTTTCCTCTAGCAATGAAGATGACCCAATTCAACAGGCAGGTGATGAAGATGACTTGACCGATCAACAGGAAACATTATTAACCAGCGGCTTTGTGGCAGATTCTGGTATAAAAATTGCACCTGGTGAAGGTAACATGCCTTTGTCTCTGACTCTAGATGAAGACATGGATGTTCTAGCTTTCCCAACAGTATACGGAGGAAAGCAAAGAATATTCAAGGTAAAGTATACTCCGGTAGAAATGGCAAAAGCAGAGGCCAGAAGTCATGATAGACGTGTTGCAACTAACATTCCTAAGGTGATGATGAACTTCTGTAAAGCTAGAATTCATAAACTTAAAAGTAGAGTCAACATTAATTTGAGAAAAAAAGTAAAAACAAATGCAGTTACTGTTTCACAAATACTCAATGATGATAATTTGTCTGCCATCATTCAACACAACGATGGCTATAAAATTGTAGCAACCGATCGTTCTTCTCCGGCTTTTTGGCAGGGAAAACAAAAAAAAAGTAATGGCTATGCTTAGACAGTTTGGTTCGCCTTCCATTTTCATGACATTTTCTGCAGCAGAAACAAGATGGAATCCACTCTTAGTGTGCCTTTATAAGACTCTTAATAATGAAACTTTAACTGAAGAACAGGCACAAAACTTACCTTCCAGAGAAAAAATGGATCTAATTCGAAAAGATCCCATTACAGTTGCTAGATACATTGTAAACAGATTTGATGCTTTCAGAAACTTATACAGGGATAAAAATGGACCTTTCTATCCTTATGAAGTGGACAATGACTTCTTCAGAATAGAATTACAATTCAGAGGTAATTTCACCAAGCAGTTTCAGTGAGATTCTTAATTGCTATCAAATCCAATTTCTTTTCTTTCCTTACAGGTTCCCTTCATTTTCATTGTATTGTCTGGTTGAAAAACGCACCAGAATTTGATCCTCAAGATTCAGAATCACATCAGAAGTGTGAAGACTTCATTGACAGTTTTGTCACGTGCAAAAAAGATGAAACATTAGAAGACCTCATGAACTTGCAATATCACAGGTGTACTAGAACATGCAAGAAAAATACAAGAGGAAACACGTCTTGTAGATTTAATTACCCGCTTCCTCCCATAAGGCGAACAAAAATTCTCCTTCCTTTATCAAATGAAATGAACGAACAAGACAAAGTCTCAGTTAAAAAATTACATTCTGAAATCAAAGAGGTAACAGAAGTTATTGCTAGAACTGATGAAGATTGTACTTTTGATGAGTATCTAGCTTACCTCAATATAGATGAGCAATCATACATGATGGCCTTGAGATCTAAACTTAAAAGACCAACAGTTTTCTTGAAACGTAACCTGAATGAAAGAAGAATAAATGCCTACAACAGACAAATGCTTCAATTGTGGGAAGCTCACATGGACATGCAGCTAGTGGTTTCACCGTATGGATGTGTGAAATACATAGTTTCATACGTCTCAAAGTCACAAAAAGGTATGTCTAAATTATTAAAAGAAGTTGCTGACAAAGTTGCTCGAGGTGATGAACCCACCATTAAAAAATTACGGAAGATTGTGAATGCCTTCCTGAACAACTGTGAGATTTCGGCACAAGAAATTGCCCTTCATGTACTTGGCATTCCGATGTCAAAATCAAGCATTGGAACTATTTACATCAATTCCTGCCCACCAGACCAACGAGTCTTTCTGAAAAAAGGAAAACAAGAGTTACAAAAGATTTGTGAAGTTGATCCTGACAGCACGGATATTCAGGAAACAGGAATGATCGAACATTACATTCAGAGACCTGATGTTTTAGAATCTACATGTTTGGCAGACTTTGCGGCTCTGTACAAATTTCATAAATCCCATCCCCACAAGAAATGTTCAGTGATTGAAGAAATTGACATTGATGTGGAGGTGAATGATGATGAAATTATTGCAGAAGAAAGTTGTAATGACAACTCAAAACACAAAACTGTGTATGAACTGAAGAACAAATCAGGATTCTTGACTAGAAGATACAAACGACTGGTAATACAATTTAGAAACTATAGAGAAGGCGAGGACAAATTGAACTTCCAAAGAGAGAATTTGATGCTGTTCACTGCATGGAGAACAGAGCCTTCACTGCTGGACCCTACTTTACCAGTACAATTTTCACAATTGTTAGAAACTATACAATCTAACAGGAATAATTATTGTAAGTATGACAACACCTTTGATAATATAGATGTAGACTTAATGGAGGAAGATGAAGAGAATGATGAGGAAAGTACAGTAGCTCCTCAGTTTAAAATACTTGATTTAAATGAAACTCCATCAGACTTTCAGTTGGAAATGCCCCATACTGAGAAAATTGCTTCACAAACAGAGGCATCTCGTTTTCCACTGCCAAATTTATTACCTGAAAGTGAATTCCTTTCATTAATTAAGTGTTTAAATGAAAAACAAAGAAAATATCTCTTAAATTTAACTAATACAGTTAAAACAAATCCATCAGAACCATTCTATCACTTCATATCAGGAGGTGCAGGTGTCGGTAAAAGCTTACTAATTAATAGTATCAAGCAGGTTCTTGAAAGATTTTGGATTCATCAACCAAACAATAATCCTGATGACATTCACATTTTACCAATAGCACCAACAGGTAAAGCCGCAATTGGAATTAATGGGACAACTATTGATTCAGCATTCGGCTTTGGTTTCAATATAAAAGAAAAATTACGCATAGGGAGAATGCTTAATTCTGACACAAGAAATACGTTGGCTTGTACTCTACATAAACTCAGATTAATTATTCTGGATGAAATAAGCATGTGCAGCTTTTACAAATTTCAGGCAATGAACAGTGTACTGCAGGAAGTATTCGAAAACAACAAACCATTTGGTGGTGTATCTGTCATAGCTGTGGGAGATTTCAATCAGCTTCCCCCTCCAATTGGATCGTATGTATTCCAAACTCCTTCTGACGATTTCAGCAGGTTGCTGGGTGCTCATTTGTGGAGCCTATTTCAGTTGTTTGAACTCACTGAAATAATGAGACAAAGAAATGACGTCAATTTTGCAAATGCTTTAAATAATTTGGCCTTAGGAATGACTACTGAGGAAGAGGATGAAATGTTTACTAACCGTCAACTTGACAGGTTGGAGATTGATATCACATCTATCATTCACAAGGTGATAACATTATACTATCGCAATGATGATGTTGATGCATTCAATAATCTTTTCTTGGCAACTTCCCCCAATGAAAAAGTTGTATCCCGTGCTTTAGATTCTTGTTCAGGCACCAAATCTAAAGCCACCATAACATACATGCTCACTCAGGCACAAAATTTACAGCATAAAAAAACACAAAATATGCAATACCTTTTGAAATTATGTACAGAAACAAAATATATTGTCTCTCATAATATAGCTGTTCCAGATGGAATTTCTAATGGTTCCCCCTGCATACTGAAGAAAGTAATTTATGGGCAGCTCTGTGAAAAAGGAAACAGAGAACAAATACCAATCAGAGCTTATGTTCAATTTGAAAAAGAAACAACAGGTGAGAAAACTAGGCAGAAATTGAAAAATATAATTCAAGCGGATGGAATAGTAGACAAAACTTGGACTCCGATTCAAAGGATATGCAGGAGTTTCTCCCTGAACGAAAATACTCACATTCAGGTAACAAGGAATCAGCTTCCATTACTTCCCAGTAACGCTCAAACTATTCACTGCTCACAAAGTTGCACTTATAAAAACATACTAGTTTTTATCACCAAGAATTTGAGCCGCAAATTATTGTATACTGCTTTCAGTAGAGTAGAATCACTGCAAGGCTTGCACATATCTGGAATTTATAAAAAGCCAATTAGAGCAACTATTGAAAATGATCCTTCACTAAGAGAAATGATTAGAATGAGAAGTGAAGCTCAATTACAGTTTTCACTCACCTTTCCAGAAGAAGTGAAAAACAACGAGAATATCATAGCTTTATTCCATAATGTTCGGTCTCTTAATCTACATTTCCCAAATGTTTGTAGTGATAGAACATTGCTGGCCTGCGACATAATCATGTTGGCAGAAACTTGGTCTCAACCTGCAGACAGATATGAAATAGACAACTTTACTATTGTGTACAGAACAGACTGCGCATCAACCAAGAGAAAAGCTTTTGGAACTTTAATTTATGTTAAGGGTGCGCTCTTACCTCACATCAATATTCTGTTTCAGAATGAGTCGATTTCAGGTACCAATCACTCCACTGTGGTTGCTTTAACAGTTTGCAGCAAAACTGTCATCATGGTGTACAAATCTCCAAAATGTCAATGGCTGGTACTGCAACAACAACTGCAACAGGCAATAAATACTTCATTACAAAATAATGTCCATGAAATTGCTATCATGGGAGACTTCAACATTAAATATCAGGTATCAGACCCGAACTTCAAAAATTTAAATGACTTCATGATACAGAACAACTGCTTCATGATACTTGATCCAACAAAAGTATCAACTGATCACAAATCTCTGATAGATTTGTGTTTTAGCACAAACCCACTAACAAATGCTTTCATATTTGAAAGCGTCACAAGTGACCACAAACCAATATGGATTGAACTGATCAATCCTTGAAATCTGACTCCATCATGTAAACAGAAAGAGGGTAGTGTGTTCCAAACACACATTTCATTGTAAATGCCAACTCATGTAACAAAAAGAGGCAACTTAAGGTCACACAATTGTAAATGCCAATTAATGTAACAAAAAGAGGCATACAAAGAAAAAAAAATCTTACTTTGTTGTAATCAATTTTTTCTTCTTAAACTTTACTAACAACAATAGTTTTTTCCCTAATAACAGCATACAACAGTGGAAGACTACAAGCA
This sequence comes from Frankliniella fusca, assembly GCA_029379305.1. Classification (NCBI taxonomy): domain Eukaryota; kingdom Metazoa; phylum Arthropoda; class Insecta; order Thysanoptera; family Thripidae; genus Frankliniella; species Frankliniella fusca. The sequence goes on along the minus strand of JAHWGI010001358.1, from coordinate 174,927 downwards.
ACTAACTTTTTACTTATACCAGAGATAACTACCTAACTATACAGAAATGAGTGACTCAGGGGGAAAAGCTGAGGTGATATCTGTAACACTTAATTGTGTTTACTTTGGAGGGTGAAGTGGACGGGATATGCACAGTTTCACTCTCTAAGGTGTGCACTTTGAAACTGTACAGATCCTGTCCGCGACACTTTTACAAAACACCAGCAACTTGACCGTAAATGTCCTCAGGTCGCTACTGTTCTTAGGCACTGTTACGGCTGATGATACAAACATTGCTTCAGCCTTTACCTGTCAATCACTCATCTCTGTATAATTAGGTAGTTATGTCTGCTTATACTTCACTTCATGTCATGTCCATGCAAATTTAAATTTTTTTAAGTATCACTGGTCATGTGTTTTATCCCTTAAAACAGCCAGGGTTTTCCATGACCGCTTACCAAATGGGGTGATACAATAAATTTTAAAAAAGCATGAAATAACTTTTACTGCCTTTTTACGTTACATAACCTTTACCCATTTTAACACTATTTCAAAACTAAAACAAAAATTCACCCATTATAACTTTATGTTTTCACACCTTTCATGATAAAGGTGAATACACAATACTGCTCATAGCTCATAGTTCACATGTAGTTCATAAATTAATCACATTCATAACTATATGTTTTCGGTAAAAGTGGAAATTTCATCTATTTAAACAAAGCCATTTCACCAAATAAGTTCCGTAGTTTCCCTTCTTACACTCCGCATTGAAAAATGGAAAGGAACTTATGAGCTACATGAACGCATGAGCTATGAGCAGTATTGTGGATTCGCCTTAGGCTCACAGTATCTTCACATTTGTTTATGCTAGTGATGCAAATACATCATATAATAAAAACAGCACACAGCAAATATGCTCCTGAAAGTCAAACACCCTCCTTTGCTTAATTTAATTTTAACATCATCAAATTTAAAAAATTCTAAAAAAAAAACAAAAAACACTTTAAATGAAAACAATGTACAGCTTTTACTAAGGTATTTAATACATCATCATTTGCAAGAATTATTTTTTTCTAATCATTAATTAAGTTTTTACTTCTACTATATCACTTTTAAAAAATTTCCATTTCTACATTGCAACACTAAAATTTTTCATATACAAAAGAAAATCAGTGCCAAGAATAAAAAATTACCATGACAACCGTTACTTATCAACATACTTCATAGTTCATAAAACTTGTACTTCAACATCTTAGAGAAGGAAAAATGCCCAAAATTGTGATTTTTGAGGGGTCAATGAGAGAGTGTATCAACTACACCAGATTTGTTAACCGGCCATATCAGAAGAGGGAGGAAAAAGGCAAAAACCAGCAAAGGAAAAGAAATCCTAATAATATCAAAGTAAGTTCCACACACAAAATAAAAACTAAATTTATAAATAGCTTCCTACTTTGATAAAAAATTTATCATTTAGGATGTTCAAAATGCACACAAATGGAAAAGCAATGACATGACAACGCAAGATGAATCTTCAGGTTCTGACGACGAAATGTCAATAACTGAGGTAATATACTTCTGATTTCATGTACATTTAAAACGTAGAAATACGAACAAAAACCATTAATGGAAAAAATTTCTTTAACAGCATACCACAACAAATGACTCAAACAAAGGCTCATCAACAACTTCGAAAGAAAGGAGTGACACTATAAACAAGGTACAAAATATTAAACTTGTGTCATTACACAATCTTTTACGATAGAGTACTAAAATTAAACATTATTATTAACAGACAAGCATCAAACAAAAGAACAACGAGCCTTCTACGGAAGATTTGCTAAAGGACAATCATGCTGTGAAAGTCAGTAAAATTCAGCTTAACGAGCAGCAAAAAGCTAGGAATTTTCAAAAATGATTTTCAGCAAAAACAACTATAGCTTTGTCATTCCTTTTGTTACCAAATTAATTAAGTCCTCTTTAAATACATTAACTACTTTGATCTCGTGTTAGCTTTGTGTTGAGTCTTGTATTGAATCTCGTGTTCAAACCATGCAAAAAAATTTTAAGAAGCAAAGTGGCATTAAAATGGATTTTAACATTTTAAGGAACAACTTGCTACTTACAATGTTGAAATCCATTTTAATACCACTTTGCAACCTAAAATTTTTCCAAGGAATTCTTCCTTTATAATCATGTTTCATCTTTTATTCACTGTTCACACAGAGAAACACTAGTTAAAACAATTATCGATCTACTTTAAACTAAAAAAAAATCATAAATTATAAGTGTCATCTACATTATATATGTTGCTTTATAATAAACTGCACTGTTCTATATTGAGTCAATGTTAAGTTTCGACTACTACTGCAACCCTTGCCTCAGCCCTAGTCCAGTCCTGCTTCAATGGTTGCTAATGCTTTGGCTCTAGCAACAGATTCAGTCGCACTACAACTTTGATTCCAATTTCACCTCCAAGTTCAGCTCTTGCCCTGGCTCAAACCTATTATCTAATACCAGCTTCACCTCTAACCACAACATTAACCTCACTCCAAATTAACTAGATGTAAACTTCTATTCAAGAAAACCCTTAGGATGGCTTTACACTCAACACTTTCAACATATTCATCTAGGCTTCTTTGACAATTTTCGTTGAAATTTTGTCTAAAAGAGTAAAAATCATATACTGTTTTACATTTCAACACAACCGAAACTTTACTGACAACATAATTGTTCATAAGTACAAGACAAACATAAGCAGACATGACAAAAACTATGAGTGTAAAGCCACCTTTAGTTTTTATACATAACAGACAAGATTTCATGAAACAAAGCACTTTCTGCAATCATTCTTTCATACTTCAACAAACTGGAAAATTTTACCCAGGGTTTTCTGCTGCATAGCCCCTCAATAACATCTCCAGCTGAATGGGTAGTGAGCAGTTGTCAGTCAGATTAGGCTGGCATTAAGCAGATATTCAAACTCGTGAGTTGGGCATGCTAAAGCCTTCTTTACACACACATTGCTTGGCATTGATATATGCCATTTTGCCTCCCAAAAAACTTTGAGACAAAAAGACCGTTTCATTGCAACGTACACACACCTTTAAAATAAAATAAAATCATATAATACTTCAGAATAATAAAATCATGCAACATCCAACATGCATCATGTAATTAATCAGTTTTATTACATTTACTTAATGTATTACATGCAACAAATTAACATGCACTAAAATAACATGAAGTATACACAGGGAAAGAAGTGTTAACCAAAGCAATATAACACAAAATTAATTTTACCTAAAATGCATTCTTCAAAAAAATCCGAATTTTGCTTGTACTTTTGTATAATCTTGCAGCATATGAATAAATATCCATCTCATCAAATTTATAAATCTGCTCATAGACTGTCATACACCTCTACTTGCAAAGATTTATTACATAAAAACTGAATTCAAATTCAATTTTCAAAACAGCATCATCTGAAACACAAATCTCAGTTACAATATTTCATAAACTAAATCCACTGAACAAACACAAAATAAACATTTACCCATTAATGTGAAACTTTTAAATACGTTAGTTGGTGATCCATGGTCGATAAAGGTTTCCAGCCTCTCATCATGCTGTTATTGTAACCTCTACCATTACCTCTGAACATGCAAAATCTGCCTCCACCTCTACTACCACAAACATTGTATCTTCAACTGGGACACAAATTTATGTAAAAAAAATTTATGTAAATTTATGTATTTACATAAAAACAGGATTGAAGATCAATTTTCAAAACAGCCTCATCTGAAACACAAATCTCAATTACAATATCTCATAAACTGAATCCAATAAACAAACACAAAATAAACATTTACCCATTAATGTGAAAACTTCAACTGCGTTGGTAGGTAGTCCATGGTCGATAAAGGTTTTCAGCATCTCATCATGCTGTTATTGTAACCTCTACCATTACCACTGGACATGCAAAATCTGCCTCCACCTCTACTATTACGAACATTGTATCTTCAACGTAGTTTCCTCTACATCCACAAGCACTTGGAACTTTATTGAAACCTCTTCCTTGGACGTCTAACCTCCAACTGAAAACTCTCTTGATAAATCAAGTTCAAACCACTTTTAGAACCACAGCAAACAATATATTGTGAATTATCCTTAAAACAAAAAAGAAAAACATTAAAAACTCTATAATTCCAAAACTTATTTATTACATGCTATTTTCCATTTTCCCTTCAAAACACAAAATACTCAAAAGGCACGGCAGCTCCCGAATTCAGATCACAAACAAATGAGAAAACTGAACTGTAACTATATTGCCATTGAGATATAAATATGAAAAATACTACCACAAAACGCAGACTTCATGAACTGTTCCTCCCCACTGCCAATACAGAACGTAAGTAAGTATCTCCAACCGACTATACAAACCTAAAACAACTTCGTTCTAAAAAACCAAGACCGACTCAATCTCTCGGTCGTGTAAAAAACTAACACGCGCAAGCTGCAGCAGCAGCCGGAACGATTAAAAGCATGGACCGCCCCTACCCGTATAAACATCCCATTTTTTAACATAAAGCAACGATGGATAAAAGTTAAGTTAAAGCTGCATTACAACTTAATTTACCAAGAAACCAAAAGCTAAATGACATAAACGTGTGACAAAATTGACTGGTGTCCTCAGAATGCCAAAGCATAGAACGTACCAAAACAAACCACCATAACCTACGCATACAACTAATTTAAATCTTGGATTAAATTCAGTTCTTTCGTTGATTTAGTGAAAAACATGTGTCTTTCACGGCTGCTTCATTAGGATCAGTTGTATTGTACTATCCTATTGTACTAGCACGCGTAAACACAACCCAATCAATAGGGTGTAAAGTAAATCATTTGTGCCTACAAGCAACACAACATCTTTGTGCTTAAAGTACAAATAATTACAAGTTAAATTTTCCATGAGACTTTTCATGGTCAAACCACCACAACAAAGTAGGAATCAACCTAAAAAGTAAACACTATGTTAAGTAAAAGAACAACTCAGCAAACATTAATAACTGATTAATGCATACCAGTTGTTTCATCTTCAATAGCTTTCACCATACGCAAAGCTATGCTATCACCCATAATAATCATATTTCTGATTTCAGGACACTAAAAAAAAAATTAAAACAATATTAACATTCATAAAAAGGCTCTTAATGAGAGAGATTTGTTCTTGTTTGCCCCTGGCCTTTTCCGAAGTTGAATCGAAACAACCTGAATCATGAGTTGACTAGCACCAAGCAGATCTGACGGATTCTCACTTACAATTCTATTTAAAAATCCAAGACTATGTTAAACTAAATCTATTCCAGCAAAAATTTTTTATTTAAGTCAGAAATCTTTGGTTTTATAGAGGAACAAAGCCTGAATTTCTGATGAAGTGTCACAGCCATCAACTTCAAAGTAAATATCATTTCTCATGGCTATATCCATTAAAATCACAAAGGGAAAGTGACTCCTTATGTTTAAGAGCAACAATACGGAGTCTAGGACTTGTAATTTTATTCAAAAGTAAGTTTCTCGCAACTGAGGCGACGGAACTTGTGAGCATGATGTTAACTGACACCAAACAGATCTGATGGATTCTCTTTTCCAAATCCTTTTCAAAATCCAAGACTATGTTAAAGTGAATCTATTCCAGCAAAAAAAAATTATTTAAGTGGAAAAAGTTCGGTTTTAGTGGGTAAGACAACTTGAATTTTTTTACAAGTAAATTTAGCATGGAATTCAAAGTAAATGTCATTTCTCATGACTATATCCATTAAAATCACAAATGGAAAGTGACTCCTTAGGTTTAAGAGCAAGAATATGGAGTCTAGGACTTGTAATAACCATTATATAGCTGCAGCCAATATTAAATCACTAAAACCAAGTTATACATTTAAAAAGAATCAGCAACACTACAACCACGACTCTCAAATGAAATTATAAACTTTATTTACTAATTTCTGAAAAAATTACTTACATCAATTAAGATTTACTAACAACAAACCAAGTTTATAAGAACATATGTCAAAGACAAAACCATCTACAACGCATCCTCAAAAATAACTCCATTTTGAGCCAAAACTCCAAAATCCATTTCTGCTTGAACATTCAGCGGAATCACGCTTTTGGGTACTTGCTGCTTCTTGGAAAAAAAATCTGAGTATTGATGACCTAAAAGAAAAAAGCAAAATTAAATAGATTACAGCCTAATTAATAACAGCTTAATTACTTCAATAATAATATACCAACTAATGAAAATGAATTATATACTTACTGTGAGGTAAAAAAACTGTCCGCAGCATGTTCCGTGTTTGTACCATGAACACATAAGGACTTTCACCTCTAGCAATTAAACCATTTAGACCATCACAGTCTTTTGGAGCAACTTTCAAGGCGTCCGTTTTGTTCAAATAATAAAAAATTTGAACCTCGGCATCAACTTCACAAGTCAATTTATAAGTTGGACCAACAGTTGTCACAGCCGGTTCAATTTTCAACAATTTCAACAAACGATATCGAGGAACTTCAGAATTTGGACGATAAGTAGGACTTTTGTTAACTTGGGCATTATTAAAAGAATCAAAAAACGATTCCATCTAAAAATAAAGAACAAAATAATTTGTAATAAAACTACATCCATACTGACATCCTTACTGAAAGAAATAATTATAAAACCCACCTCAAGTTCTCTCCACAAATTAACAACACAATCAAATACTTTTCTGAACTTTTAGTTCAAACGTGTAAACGCACATCAACACAAATCACCTAGCAACTAGTTCAAAACTACCACTCATACACTAACAGTTATGCCAACATATGACCAAAACATAAAAAAAAAGTAATCCATATAATACATAAAATACATATAAACATTATAGAGTTAATTGGCTGAGCGATAGCGAAGCCTATTACGCCACTGGAGTGCTAAAAAAGTTCAATGTCCGTGTGTCTGTCTGTCTGTCTGTCTGTCTGTGTGTCTGTCTGTGTGTCTGTTCGCACGATAACTCGAGAACGAGTCAAGATATCGACCTGAAATTTTTACTGTAGCTTCTTGGCCTAAAAAGCTTGGACGAGTTCAAATATGAACACTCTAGCTCAAAAATTAACCCTGCTAAAAATTGATTTATATTTTTAAAAAAAATTGGATTTTAAATATTACAAAATTTTATGGTGTCCTAAGGGGTATCTCGGCGAGTTGCGATCCTTTGGGCGAAAATTTCGACCGTTTTGCTCTATCTCTTACTGTTTAGCCGCTACAGCGGTAAATGTGGACGAAAAGTCGTCAAAATACATGTTGGGTGTCGTTTCCAGGGTAATCTGTCGAGATGCGATCCTTGGGGCAAAAATTTTGTCTGTTTGGCTCTGCGGAGAAGGGTTTTGGGGCTCGGGCCCTTCGCGTAAAAATTGGAAAATTGGTTACATAATGAAAAGAGGCGAGCGGGGGTCCAGGGGGCGGCAGCCCCCTGGCCTATATTAAATAAAGAAAAGCAGGGGTCCAGGGCGCGGCAGCCCCCTGGCTTATATGAGTAAATCTCAAATCATGCAGGCTCGTAATAAAGAAAAGCGGGGGTCCAGGGGGCGGCAGCCTCCTGGCTTAAATGAGTAAATCTTAAAAAACCATGCAGGCTCGTAATAAAATCGGGGGTGCAGGGGGCGGCAGCCCCCTGGCTAAAACGAGTAAATCTTAAATCATGCAGGCTCGCCAGCGCCGCAGGCCTAGGTAGATGTACGCAGGCCCGTCGCAGCGTAACAGTGTTTCGCGATCTATCGCGAAGCCAGTTACGAGAGACGGTGTCTGGCGTACATCTACCTAGTACATGTCTTGTCAATGCTAACTTCTTGACTAAAAATTTCAAAGTTATTTTCTACCCACAATGGTGTTCATGGTTCAAGGTCTATGAGGCCACACGTAACTTTTTGGCTGAGCGATAGCGAAGCCTTTTACGCCACTGGAGTGCTAAAAAAGTTCAATGTCCGTGTGTCTGTCTGTCTGTGTGTCTGTCTGTCTGTCTGTGTGTCTGTTCGCACGATAACTCAAGAACGAGTCAAGATATCGACCTGAAATTTTTACTGTAGCTTCTTGGCCTAAAAAGCTCGGACGAGTTCAAATATGAACACTCTAGCTCAAAAATTGACCCTGCTAAAAATTGATTTTTATTTAAAAAAAAAATAACATTTTTATAATTACAAAATTTTATGGAGTTCTAAGGGGTATCTCGGCAAGCTGCGACCCTTTGGGCGAAAATTTCGTCCGTTTTGCTCTATCTCTTACTGTTTAGCCGCTACAGCGGTAAATGTGGACGAAAAGTCGTCAAAATGCATGTTGGGTGTCGTTTTCAGGGTAATCTGTCGAGATGCGATCCTTGGGGCAAAAATTTTGTCTGTTTGGCTCTGCGGAGAAGGGTTTTGGGGCTCGGGCCCTTCGCGTAAAAATTGGGAAATTGGTTACATTATGAAAAAAGGCGAGCGGGGGTCCAGGGGGCGGCAGCCCCCTGGCCTATTTTAAATAAATAAAAGCGGGGGTCCAGGGGGCGGCAGCCCCCTGGCTTAAATGAGTAAATCTCAAATCATGCAGGCTCGTAATAAAGAAAAGCGGGGGTCCAGGGGGCGGCAGCCCCCTGGCTTAAATAAGTAAATCTTAAACCATGCAGGCTCGTAATAAAAAAAAAAAGCGGGGGTCCAGGGGGCGGCAGCCCCCTGGCTAAAACGAGTAAATCTTAAATCTTGCAGGCTCGCCAGCGCCGCAGGCCTAGGTAGATGTACGCAGGCCCGTCGCAGCGTAACAGTGTTTTGCGAGATATCGCGAAGCCTGTTACGAGAGACGGTGTCTGGCGTACATCTACCTAGTTAATAAATACTTAAACACAACAATATTTATGAAAGTATATCAATGTTCTTTTAAAACAAAAATGAAATTCAAGACATAAAATTTATTCAGAGGTTACCCAATACAATAAAGCATTTTCTTAACATGCCCCCACAATCAACTCATCGGGAGGTAACAAAACGGAATTTTGGATACCAAGAATTTAATTCCTGCTTCCCCCTGCGCTTATAATCTCCGGGTAGGCCGCCAACTTCACACAAGTGCTTGGCGGGTTGGCCTATCCAGTTTGTAGCAGGGGTTCCGCCTCCGTAACAGCCAATGTGGGAGCGAAAATAGTAGTCGCAAAGAAAACACGCATGCGCAACCTGCTAGCCTTCTTTTGTCAAGTGCAACTACACCGAAGCTAGAACTATAAAAGGAAATAACTGCCTGTTCCCGTTCGCAAAGCGACAATAAAGATGGCTCTCGACTGACCGCGCCTCGCTGCCTACCTCCCAGGGGCGAAGATCTACTCGGCTTCGGCCACAGCATAGGAACAATGAGCGCGGCGCAACCCACCGAGCTTCTCCGGCCTCTAGCTCCTAAACCTTTCGAGCTAGACGGTGGGTCATAGCGAAGCGAATAAAGTTCAAAGTTAAAGCTTTCCAACAATATAAATATTTTTGCGATGCCATCCATACAGTCCGAACAACTAACCCGCAAAATTTGACGAAAGCTAAAGACTCAAGGCATGGCGCGACAGTCAGGCCGCCCGATGCGACCCTCCCAGTTTATTACGCCTCCAGCAGCTCCTAAACCGTTAAAATTAAACATTATTTAAGCTTTCAAATCCGTATCAGCCGCTTGCGACGGAAACACAATATTACCTTTTTTTGTTACTTGTTATTATTCTTTTCCTTCCAAGCTACTCTTTCGATTGGAATTCAGTTTTCTACAAATCTACAAACATCTTACAAAACCAAACCATAAAAAAAGTTTCGGCCTACAAAGATTTCAAAAAAAAATTCAAGTTTCATTTAATACTCCGTAACTGCTATTTCAGGTATTTGTAATATTTTTGCAGCTCTTTCCCATTATGACACAAGTGTTAAAACCTAGGGGGCCGTTTAACGCGTTAGCGTTAGAATTTTTTTAAGATAGGCGAGGGGGCTGCCGCCCCCTGGACCCCCGCTCGCCTCTTTTCATTATGTAACCAATTTTCCAATTTTTACGCGAAGGGCCCGAGCCTAAAAACCCTTTTCCGCAGAGCTAAACAGACAAGATTTTTGCCCCAAGGATCGCATCTCGATAGATTACCCTGAAAACGACACCCAACAAGCATTTTGACCACTTTTCGTCCACATTTACCGCTGTAGCGGATAAACAGTAAGAGATAGAGCAAAACGGTCGAAATTTTCGCCCAAAGGGTCGCAACTCGCCGAGATACCCCTTAGGACACCATACAATTTTGTAATTTATAAAATCTATTTTTAAAAAAAAATATAAATCAATTTTTAGCAGGTTCAATTTTTGAGCTAGAGTGTTCATATTTGAACTCGTCCGAGCTTTTTGGGCCAAGAAACTACAGTAAAAATTTCAGGTCGATATCTTATCTCGTTCTCGAGTTATCGTGCGAACAGACACACAGACAGACAGACAGACAGACAGACAGACAGACAGACACACAGACAGACAGACAGACAGACAGACACACGGACATTGAACTTTTTTAGCACTCCAGTGGCGTAATAGGCTTCGCTATCGCTCAGCCAAATAGGCTTCGCTATCGCTCAGCCAATCAATTAACCTAGGTAGATGTACGCCAGACACCGTCTCTCGTAACAGGCTTCGCGATAGATCGCGAAACACTGTGACGCTGCGACGGGCCTGCGTACATCTACCTAGGCCTGCGGCGCTGGCGAGCTTGCATGATTTAAGTTTTACTCGTTTTAGCCAGGGGGCTGCCGCCCCCTGGACCCCCGCTTTTCTTTATTACGAGCCTGCATGATTTGAAATTTACTCATTTAAGCCAGGGGGCTGCCGCCCCCTGGACCCCCGCTTTTCTTTATTGGCTGAGCGATAGCGAAGCCTATTACTCCACTGGAGTGCTAAAAAAGTTCAATGTCCGTCTGCCTGTCTGTCTGTCTGTCTGTCTGTCTGTCTGTCTGTGTGTCTGTGTGTCTGTGTGTCTGTGTGTCTGCCCGTATGAAACGAATCCATACCGAAATTTGTCCTGGACAGTTCCAAAACCGTCCATTTAGCCCCGGACAGACCGAAACTTGTCCAAGGACAATCCGCGAGAAGCCCGAGTCCGAACCGGACTCACCCGACTTAGGCCCGAAAGCGTCGGACAGTTCCAAACGAGCCCTATAAGTCAAGGGTAGCCCGGAGAATGTCCGAGCCGGAGCAACCCGATATTGGTCCGAAAGCAAAGGACAGTTCCAAAGTAGCCCGGCAACACAAGGGCAGCCCGAAGAAAGTCCGGTGCTGTACATGAACTGTTCGACCCCCACATGACGCAAAGATCTATGGAAGTTTGGAATCTACTAAAAGCAACTTAGAGTAAAAAAAAATTTGTTTGGGGAGTAAATTTGGTTTTGTTACGTATATTGTGTGGCATAGCAAAGTAACGAAAAAAAAGGAGAAAAAAAGCACCCCATGATGTAGTCATGAAAAAGCGTGCAGGGGTTTTATGAATTTATTCAACAGGGCCCTAATTGCAAAGTCGAATTTGGAAATTGAAAACCATTTCGGACGATGCAATGCGCCTGGGCATGTTAATTGGCTGAGCGATAGCGAAGCCTATTACGCCACTGGAGTGCTAAAAAAGTTCAATGTCCGTCTGTCTGTCTGTCTGTGTGTCTGTCTGTCTGTGTGTCTGTCTGTGTGTCTGTTCGCACGATAATTCGAGAACGAGTTAAGATATCGACCTGAAATTTTTACTGTAGCTTCTTGGCCTCAAAAGCTCGGACGAGTTCATATATGAACACTCTAGCTCAAAAATTGGCCCTGCTAAAAAATGATTTATATTTTTTTAAAAAATTAGATTTCAAAAATTACAAAATTTTATGGTGTCCTGAGGGGTATCTCGGCGAGTTGCGGCCCTTTGGGCGAAAATTTCGTCCGTTTTGCTCTATCTCTTACTGTTTAGCCGCTACAGCGGTAAATGTGGACGAAAAGTCGTCAAAATGCATGTTGGGTGTCGTTTTCAGGGTAATTTGTCGAGATGCGACCCTCTGGGCGAAAACTTTGTCCGTTTGGCTCTACGGAGAACGGTTTGGGCGCTCGTCCCCTTTTCGTAAAAATTGGAAAATAGGTAACATAATGTAAAGAGGCGAGCGGGGGTCCAGGGGGCGGCAGCCCCCTGGCTTAAATGAGTAAATCTTAAATCATGCAGGCTCGTAACAAAGAAAAGCGGGGGTCCAGGGGGCGGCAGCCCCCTGGCTTAAGTGAGTACAGTAAATCTTAAATCATGCAGGCTCGCCAGCGCCGCAGGCCTAGGTAGATGTACGAAGGCCCGTCGCAGCGTAACAGTGTTTTGCGAGATATCGCGAAGCCTGTTACGAGAGACGGTGTCTGGCGTACATCTACCTAGTGTATTTGTCGAAAACCGCATCTTGATGCGATGATTTGTTCATCGCATACAGCACTTTGTTTGGCAAGGCGTTGCGCGTTGATGAAGAGGCCTTCCTGAGGCACAGTCTCTCAGTTGTCAGTGTGGCTCAGTTGGAAAGAGGGTCGGACAAGGGGGCAGAAGAACCGAAGGCAAAGGAACGAATCTCGATGCTGTCGTGCATTTTTTTCGGACACCAGAAGAACAGTCCGACTTACGTCCGATCGCGCCTCTTCGGACAGCCCGAAAACTTTCTGATATGCTACATTTCAGCAATATTTCGGAACAGTCCGGGAATACATTTCGGGCTGCCCGCGGACATCTTACCGGACAGTCCGATTCTCGGGCTCTTTTCGGTATGGATTATTTCTATAAGGGTGTGTGTCTGTTCGCACGATAACTCGAGAACGAGTTAAGATATCGACCTGAATTTTTTATTGTAGCTTCTTGGCCTACAAAGCTCGGACGAGTTCAAATATGAACACTCTAGCTCAAAAATTGACCCTGCTAAAAATTAATTTATATTTTTTTTAAAAACTAAATTTTAAAAATTACAAAATTTTATGATGTCCTAAGGGGTATCTCGGCGAGTTGCGATCTTTTGGACGAAAATTTCGTCCGTTTTGCTCTATCTCTTACTGTTAAGCCAGTACAGCGGTAAATGTGGACGAAAAGTCTTTAAAATGCATGTTGGGTGTCGTTTTCAGGGTAATTTGTCGAGATGCGACTCTCTGGGCGAAAATTTTGTCCGTTTGGCTCTACGGAGAACGGTTTGGGCGTTGGACACTCGACCCCTTATTGTAAAAATTGGAAAATTGGTAACATAATGAAATGAGGCGAGCGGGGGTCCAGGGGGCGGCAGCCCCCTGGCCTATCTTTAAAAAAAAAGAAAAGCGGGGGTCCAGGGGGCGGCAGCCCCCTGGCTTCAATGAGTAAATCTCAAATCATGCAGGCTCGTAATAAAAAAAAAGCGGGGGTCCAGGGGGCGGCAGCCCCCTGGCTAAAATAAGTAAATCTTGAATCATGCAGGCTCGCCAGCGCCACAGGCCTGGGTAGATGTACGCAGGCCCGTCGCAGCGAAACAGTGTTTCGCGAGATATCGCGAAGCCTGTTACGGGAGACGGTGTCTGGCGTACATCTACCTAGTTTAAAATAGGCCACGGGGCTGCCGCCCCCTGGACCCCCGCTCGCCTCTTTTCATTATGTAACCTATTATCCAATTTTTACGCGATGGGCCCGAGCCCCAAAACCCTTCTCCGCAGAGCTAAACAGACAAGATTTTTGCCCCAAGGATCGCATCTCGATAGATGACCCTGAAAACGACACCCAACAAGCATTTTGACCACTTTTCGTCCACATTTACCGCTGTAGCGGATAAACAGTAAGAGATAGAGCAAAACGGTCGAAATTTTCGCCCAAAGGGTCGCAACTCGCCGAGATACCCCTTAGGACACCATTCAATTTTGTAATATTTAAAATCTATTTTAAAAAAAAAATATAAATCAATTTTTAGCAGGGTTAATTTTTGAGCTAGAGTGTTCATATTTGAACTCGTCCGAGCTTTTTAGGCCAAGAAGCTACAGTAAAAATTTCAGGTCGATATCTTGACTCGTTCTCGAGTTATCGTGCGAACAGACACACAGACAGACAGACAGACAGACAGACACACAGACAGACAGACAGACAGACAGACATACACACGGACATTGAACTTTTTTAGCACTCCAGTGGCGTAATAGGCTTCGCTATCGCTCAGCCAACAAAATTTTATGGTGTCCCAAGGGGTATCTCGGCGAGTTGCGACACTTTGGGCGAAAATTTTGTCCGTTTTGCTCTACTAGGTAGATTTACACTAGGTAGATGTACGCCAGACACCGTCTCTCGTAACAGGCTTCGCGATCGATCGCGAAACACTGTTACGCTGCGACGGGCCTGCGTACATCTACCTAGGCCTGCGGCGCTGGCGAGCCTGCATGATTTAAGATTTACTCGTTTTAGCCAGGGGGCTGCCGCCCCCTGGGCCCCCGCTTTTTTTTTATTACGAGCCTGCATGGTTTCAGATTTATTCATTTAAGACAGGGGGCTGCCGCCCCCTGGACCCCCGCTTTTCTTTATTACGAGCCTGCATGATTTCAGATTTACTCATTTAAGCCAGGGGGCTCCCGCCCCCTGGACCCCCGCTTTTCTTTATTACGAGCCTGCATGATTTCAGATTTACTCATTTAAGCCAGGGGGCTGCCGCCCCCTGGACCCCCGCTTTTCTTTATTTGAAATAGGCCAGGGGGCTGCCGCCCCCTGCTGGACCCCCGCTCGCCGCTTTTCATTATGTAACCAATTTTCCAATTTTTACGCGAAGGGCCCGAGCCCCAAAACTCTTCTCCGCAGAGCCAAACAGACAAAATTTTTGCCCCAAGGATCGCATCTCAACAGATTACCCTGAAAACGACACCCAACATGTATTTTGACGACTTTTCGTCCACATGTACCGCTGTAGCGGCTAAACAGTAAGAGATAGAGCAAAACGGACGAAATTTTCGCCCAAAGGGTCGCAACTCGCCGAGATACCTCTTAAGACACCATAAAATTTTGTAATATTTAAAATCTAATTTTTAAAAAATTATAAATCATTTTTTAGCAGGGTTAATTTTTGAGCTAGAGTGTTCATATTTGAACTCGTCCGAGCTTTTTAGGCCAAGAAGCTACAGTAAAAATTTTAGGTCGATATCTTGACTCGTTCTCGAGTTATCGTGCGAACAGACACACAGACAGACACACAGACAGACAGACACACGGACATTGAACTTTTTTAGCACTCCAGTGGCGTAATAGGCTTCGCTATCGCTCAGCCAACCAGACACCGTCTCTCGTAACAGGCTTCGCGATAGATCGCGAAACACTGTTACGCTGCGACGGGCCTGCGTACATCTACCTAGGCCTGCGGCGCTGTTTTTCGTCCGTTTTGCTCTATCTCTTACTGTTTAGCCGTTTCAGCGATAAATGAGGACGAAAAGTCGTCAAAATGCATGCTGGGTGTCGTTTAGGGTAATTTGTCGAGATGCGACCCTTTGGGTGAAAATTTTGTCCGTTTGGCTTCGCGGAGACCGGTTTGGGCGCTCGGCCCCTTCCCGTAAAAATTGGAAAAAAGGTAACAAAATGTAAAGAGGCAAGCGGGGGTCCAGGGGGCGGCAGCTCCCTGGCCTATTTTAAATAAAGAAAAGCGGGGGTCTAGGGGGTGGCAGCCCCCTTGCTTAAATGAGTAAATCTTAAACCATGCAGGCTCGTAATAAAAAAAAGCGGGGGTCCAGGGGGCGGCAGCCCCCTGGCTAAAACGAGTTAATCTTAAACCATGCAGGCTCGTAATAAAAAAAAGCGGGGGTCCAGGGGGCGGCAGCCCCCTGGCTAAAACGAGTTAATCTTAAATCATGCAGGCTCGCCAGCGCCGCAGGCCTAGGTAGATGTACGCAGGCCCGTCGCAGCGTAACACTGTTTCGCGATCTATCGCGAAGCCTGTTACGAGAGACGGTGTCTGGCGTACATCTACCTAGTAGGCTTCGCTATCGCTCAGCCAAAAAGTTTAATGTCCGTGTGTCTGTCTGTCTGTCTGTCTGTCTGTCTGTCTGTCTGTCTGTCGGCGAATTATTGCAGCCATTATTTGGACCTGATAATTAAAAGTCAGACAACATACCAGCATATAGAATAACATTTCTCTTCAGGGTTGGATTTGTCCATCTACACTCACCAAACCTCACCAATCGAAATAACTCAGCTTTCCAGCTAGTAACGAGTGTTAGTCCTAAGTGCCTCACGATTCTACACGCTGTAGTGAACTTTACGTGGTGAGCAGGAAGCGCGCCGTCGTCTGTTTGTTGTGCACGGTAAAAATAGTTCCTTGTATTTCAAGATCTGTCTTGGATGTCCATTGGTATTCTCCATAAGATCCAAGAAAGATCTTGAAATACAAGAAACTATTTTTACCGTGTGGACCGCTGGCCCCACGCCGCCCCGCCGCGCCAACCCCTCGTGGCGGTGAAATCGCCCATGTAGACATTCATTACTAATCTTTTGAACGAATAGCAGGAAGGGAATGTCTTCCGTTGAAGAACTCCACCAGTATCGTTCTAAAACTTCTTACGAATTAGTCAATCTTTCTTCGATATCAAAGCTCGCAGGTAAACCTGTTCGCTGTAGGAGGGCATACCCATCATACAGAGGTAACTAAGTGGGGAGTGGCTCACAAGCGCGAAAAACCATAGGCGCGATAGGTCATAAGCGCGACAGCTCGCAAGCGCGACGGGTCACAAGCGCGACGGGTCACAAGCGCGACAGCTCACAGGCGCGACGGGTCACAAGCGCGACAGCTCGCAAGCGCGACGGGTCGCAAGCGCGACAGCTCGCTGGCGCGACGGGTCATAAGCGCGACAGCGAGAACCCGAGCGTTAGGTGGAGCCGACTATGGACACGCTGTCGAGCGAGAGCGAGCTACCGATCCCACTGTGTATGAGAAATCAACCTGTCCCAACTCAACGTCTCTCCAAGCAGACATATACTAGGTAGATGTACGCCAGACACCGTCTCTCGTAACAGGCTTCGCGATAGATCGCGAAACACTGTTACGCTGCGACGGGCCTGCGTACATCTACCTAGGCCTGCGGCGCTGGCGAGCCTGCATGATTTAAGATTTACTCGTTTTAGCCAGAGGGCTGCCGCCCCCTGGACCCCCGCTTTTTTTTTATTACGAGCCTGCATGGTTTAAGATTTACTCATTTAAGCCAGGGGGCTGCCGCCCCCTGGACCTCCGCTTTTCTTTATAACAAGCCTGCATGATATGAGATTTACTCATTTAAGCCAGGGGGCTACCGTCCCCTGGACCCCCGCTTTTCGTTATTTAAAATAGGCGGACCCCCGCTCGCCTCTTTTCATTATGTAACCAATTTTCCAATTTTTACGCGAAGGGCCCGAGCCCCAAAACCCTTCTCCGCAGAGCCAAACAGCCGAAATTTTTGCCCCAAGGATCGCATCTCGACAGATTACCCTGAAAACTACACCCAACATGCATTTTGACGACTTTTCGTCCACATTTACCGCTGTAGCGGCTAAACAGTAAGAGATAGAGCAAAACGGACGAAATTTTCGCCCGGAAGATCGCAACTCGCCCAGATACCTCTTAGGACACCATAAAATTTTGTAATTTTTAAAATGTAATTTTTTTTTTAAATATAAATCAATTTTTAGCAGGGTCAATTTTTGAGCTAGAGTGTTCATACTTGAACTCGTCCGAGCTTTTTAGGCCAAGAAGCTACAGTAAAAATTTTAGGTCGATATCTTGACTCGTTCTTGAGTTATCGTGCGAACAGACACACAGACAGACACACAGACAGTCCACGGACATTGAACTTTTTTAGCACTCCAGTGGTGTAATAGGCTTCGCTATCGCTCAGCCAATCATGCAGGCTTGCCAGCGCCGCAGGCCTAGGTAGATGTACGCAGGCCCGTCGCAGCGTAACAGTGTTTCGCGATCTATCGCGAAGCCTGTTACGAGAGACGGTGTCTGGTGTAAATCTACCTAGTAGAGCAAAACGGACAAAATTTTCGCCCAAAGGGTCGCAACTCGCCGAGATACCCCTTTGACCAACATAAAATTTTGTAAATTTTGAAAATCTAATTTTTTAAAAAATATGAATCAATTTTTTAGCAGGGTCAATTTTTGAGCTAAAGAGTTCATATTCGAACTCGTCCGAGCTTTTTAGGCCAAGAAGGTACAGTAAAAATTTCAGGTCGATATCTTAACTCGTTCTCGAGTTATCGTGCGAACAGACACACAGAGAGACAGACAGAGAGACAGACAGACAGACAGACAGACAGACAGACAGACAGACAGACAGACGGACATTGAACTTTTTAGCCCGCCCTTCTGCTTTGAAAAAGCTTTAGAGCGGGCTTATGCAATCGATGCGGTGTCTGTCTGTTTGTCTGTCTGTCTGTCTGTCTGTTCCACTCGAAGGAGTTGAGCTAGAGAGTTGAAATTTTTAGGGTATCTTAAGGGTCACTCCTGGACACCGAAACGCCTGGTGCAAATCCTGCGAACCCTCATTAAGGCACTGAAAAAAATTACTAAAGTTTTCACGGAATAAAAAAAAATTAAAAATTTTAACTTTTTCCAACCCCGTCGACCCGTACCTCTCCGGAAGCGTCTTTTCGCGTCCAGTTCAATGGTGCACACCGTTTTACGAAAAAGTGGACCCAACTCGCGACTACACTGTAACAAGCAGGCCCGCCCTTCCGCCAAACGTCGTTGCCAGCTCCGCTTTGCTACGCTGGCAACTCCGTTCGGCAGGGGGCGTGCCTGCTTGGCCTGCCGGCGGCGTTCGGTCGGGCCTTCGGCCCGACCCCTAAGTCACACAGAACGTCCTCTTAGCTTGTAAATGATCGGGCCTGCGGCCCGTAAAGGCATTCTCTTCGGAAAGAGGCAGTTTGTAACGGTGAACCACCGGAACTACAGCCCTCCCTTCTGCTTTGAAAACGTGCTAAAAGTCACTAAACGGTCAGTTATTCGGCAAAAAAGGGGAGTCAGATAAATCTGAAAAAATGTCGAATTACGTGAGTTCAGCCTCAGATGGAACGGTCAAACTCGGACTTTATTTGGCGGCAGTTGGCAACACTGAATTACGTTCGTCGAAACGATTTTAACGGTATAGGCGTCGAGGGGTGTCGAAAATTTCATAAATTGTCGAAATATGTCGAAAATTGTCGAAATATGTAGAAATACGTCAAAAATGTCGAAAAATCTCGAAATATCTTTAAAATGTTGAGATATGTCGAAAAATATGGAAAATGTCGAAAAACGTCGAAAAACATCGAAAAATGGGGGATAATGTCGAAAAATGTCGAAGAATATCAAAATTTGTCAAAAATGTTTACAAATATCGAAATATGTCGGAATATGTCAACAATGTCGAAAAATATCGAAAAACATCGAAATTTATCAAAAATGTCAAAAAATTTCGAAAATTATCGAAAATTATCGAAAATTATCGAAAATATCGAAAATTATCGAAAATGTCGAAAAATATCGAAAAATATCGCAAATGTCGAACAATATCAAAAGATATCGAAAAACAACGAAAAATGTCGAAAATATCGAAAAATATCGGAAAATATCGAGAAATGTCGAAAATGTCGGAAATAATCGAAATGTTTGAGTTTTGACGATTGGCAACACTGGAAATTGAAAACCGGTTGGCTCCAATGAATTGCGCTCGAAAAGACGGTTCTAGAGAGGTGCGGGTCGATGGGGTTCGTAAAAGTTGAAAAGTGGGTCAATTTTGGGTGCTTTTTACAGTGTAGTCGCGAGTTGGGTCCTTTTTATCGAAAAAACGGTGGGCGCCATTGAACTGGACGCGAAAAGACGCTTCCGGGGAGGTGCAGCTCGATGGGGTTGAGAAAAGTTGAAAATTGGACCAATTTCGGGTGCTTTTTACAGTGTAGTCGCGAGTTGGGTCCATTTTTTCGTAAAACGGTGTGCACCATTGAACTAGACGCGAAAAGACGCTTCCGGAGAGGTACGGGTCGACGGGGTTGGAAAAAAGTTGAAAAATTTTATTTTTTTTATTCCTGAAAACTTTAATAATTTTTTTCAGTGCCTTAGTGAGGGTTGGCAGGATTTGCACCAGGCGTTTCGGTGTCCAGGAGTGACCCTTAAGATACCCTAAAAATTTCAACTCTCTAGCTCAACTCCTTCGAGTGGAACAGACAGACAGACAAACAGACAGACACCAGATCGATTGCATAAGCCCGCTCTGAAGCTTTTTCAAAGCAGAAGGGCGGGCTAAAAAGCACCCGTAATTGGTCCAGTTTTCAACTTTTCTCAACCCCATCGAGCTGCACCTCCCCGGAAGCGTCTCTTCGCGTCCAGTTCAATGGCGCCCACCGTTTTTCGATAAAAAAGACCCAACTCGCGAGACTCCACTGTAAAAAACCCAAAATTGGTCCACTTTTCAACTTTTCTCAACCCCATCGACCCGCACCTCTCTGGAAGCGTCTTTTCGCGTCCAGTTCAATGGCGCCCACCGTTTTTTGATAAAAAGGACCCAACTCGCGACTACACTGTAAAAAGCACCCAAAATTGACCCACTTTTCAACTTTTACGAACCCCATCGACCCGCACCTCTCTAGAACCGTCTTTTCGAGCGCAATACAGTGGTGCCAACCGTTTTTCAATTTCCCGTGTTGCCAATCGTCAAAACTCAAACATTTCGATTATTTTCGACGTTTTCGACATTTCTCGATATTTTCCGATATTTTTCGATATTTTCGATATTTTTCGTTAATTTTCGATATTTTTCGATATTTTTCGACATTCTCAATAATTTTCGATAATTATCGATATTTTTCGACATTTTCGATAATTTTCGATATTTTTCGATATTTTTCCATAATTTTCGATAGTTTTTGATATTTTTTGACATTTTTGATAATTTTCGATGTTTTTCGATATTTTTCGACATTGATGACATATTCCGACATATTTCGATATTTGTAAACATTTTCGACAATTTTTGATATTCTTCGACATTTTTCGACATTATCCCTCATTTTTCGATGTTTTTCGATGTTTTTCGACATTTTCCATAGTTGTCGATTTATCCAAGGGGTCCATCACTCCGGTAATCCTGTGTACACCGGCTCGGTAATCATTGGAAATCGTGGTAATCATGTGGTAATCGAGGTAATCCTGTAGTAATCTCGGTAATCTTGGTAATCGTCCAGTAATCTCGGTAATCATGCAGTAATCCTGGTAATCTTCTGGTAATCCTGGTAATCGCAATCGAATGACGCCTGCTAGGTAGGCCGCAGTGCGTTCCACGCGGGTGTGAATTGGGTGGCCTATCTTGCCACTGCACCTTGCCTTGCCTCCTGTGCTGTTCTGTTGTCTCCCTTTTCTTCCACTAGCAGAGCCAGCAGAGCTAAACTCGCGCGCGCTTTTCACAGCGACTGAGCCGTGCTCTGTGCTCGTTTCGGACACCTGCGAGATTCCTCTGTCAGCAGTGAGTAAATTTGTTCATAGTTCGTGTAGTTTTGGGTTGCTGTTTATAGTTTAGATACTTTTAGCTTCGTCTTAATAGTTCAGATACTTTTAGCTTCATCTTAAACAGCAAAATCGTGTGTATTGTCAGTCGGACCTGTCAGCATAACACTGAAAGTCTGGTGCCCGGTGACTCGATTTTTCACGAGCTCGCCCACTTAATTTACAATCAAATTAGTTAAAAAATGAATTCTTTTTCCTTTTTTACGAGGAAATCATTTAAACTACTGCACAAAATGCTTGTTTGCCGTTGCGCTTTTGGTCATTCTAACTGTTTAGAGGTTATGTTGCGTTGTGAACAGCGGACTGCTTTCTGTGTCAACTGTTGATTCAGTTCTCTTTTTTGTGTCGTTTGTTTCTGTGATCTAAATAAATCCAGACTGAACAGGACTTAATTTTTGCTGTCTTTGGAAGTTGCAATTATGTCAGTAATCCAGAAGTTATAACTATAATATTAAAATGGTTTATGTAATCCATTCACCCTTTATTTTGTGCTTCAGGTCTTCTATAATTGATGTCCGACAATGTCTGGCGGTGAAAGTGATGCTGAGCCTCCAAAAACAATTCAAAATGTAAGTTACAATATTATTTATATTTGGGTTTCCTGTTAGGAAAAGTTACTGATAAAGTACATTCATTTTAGAGAAATTTAAACTTGGATGAGGGGAAAGGAATAATTTCTGGTGCAAAGATGGAAAGAATAAATAATTTCTGGTGTTTAGAATACATTTTGGTGTGTCTAATTTTCTGCATCTTATTCTTTCCAGGCTTCTGGTGATGATTTTTGGAAAATGCTGGGACAGCCTCCATATTCAATCGTAGTGGACACAGGCCTGAAATCAATATTGAGCATGTTAGGCTACAATAGTCTTTCTCTTTTCTCTAACTTTTCATCCGAGGATACCTCAAAACTTGAAGATTTTATGAGGAAAAAATTTCCTCTCATCCTAAGAAAAAAGTGTGAAAAGTTAAATATTAGTTATGACCAGGAACTAAAATCTTATTATGGGGACCTGTGGATTTACTGTCCTGAGCAATACTCTCTGCTTGGAGGTCAGCTTCGTACAATTGAAGCTATTTCAAATTTGGCAAAAAATCCCAAACCTGCTGTACAAGTGAAGCAGCCAAGCAGCCGACCAGCTCCGTCAGCATGCAAGCGGAAGAAAACCTCACCCTCAGGAGAAGAAAATTTGCAGGAAAGGGTTCTAGAATTAAAGTCTAACCTTGATAAAGTGATGAAAGCTTGGCTATCTAAACAATCTTCTAGTTCTAGTGATGAATTACCCGAACTATGCTCCAGAGTTGTGGCCAACAATTTGGGATCCTTTACGGCAGAAGTTAAGTGCCCATTTCTGTTGGGTGGTAAGAACTGTGCGTACTCCTGCACCTTGCACCACAAAGATGGTAAGTGGTACACTTCCAACTTGTATCGGCACATCGAGACACAGCATTTGAAGTCCAAAGTGAAGAAGTTGGAGAAGAAGCGTAATACTTTGGTTGAAATGTTTGCTGCGTCACCCCAAAACAAAAGTAAGCAATTGACTCTGTTTAGCAGTAGTCATTCATCTAATGAAGATATCGGGAGTGCAGAGGCTATAGAATGTGAGGTTAATGTTCATCAAATTGATGAAGACTCTAATGATTTCAATAGCCCACCGAAGAAAAGCAAACCAGTCATTAGTGATTTGGATGATGACATTGACTCTGTTCATCAAATTGATGAAGACTCAAATGATTTCACTATCCCACCGAAGAAAAGGAAACCAGTCATTGGGGATTCGGATGATGACAATGACTCTGAAACAGATGAAGCCACTGTTGATGCCCAGAAAGGTGTACATTTTCTTTGTCAGGGGAAGTAAGTAATGTGGCCAGCCTTCCCCAGAAACCTGCCAGAGACTGGTCACAATATAGTAGGCATGCAAGAATAAAATCAAAACTTACCACTGCTGCCCAAACGTGTAACAAAATTGATGAATTTTTTCCTATCATTTCCACTATGGACAAAGTTATGGCTGAAAATCAAGAACTAAGGAAACAAATTGTTCAGGTAATGAAATTCAACAGTACTAAGACAGATATTGAAGGGAGCAATCTCCTTAAACTTATGGTTGAATGTGCAAAGCAGAACGCTGGAAAGAAAAAAGGAGGTTTGCGATATCATGAAGTGCTCAAAGAATTTGGTGCAGTGGTTTACACTCTTGGTGGCCCTATGCTTTATTCAATATTTTCCAGCAATTTTCCCTTACCAGCCTTAGCAACAACAAGCAGAGTACTTCATAGTTGTGATCCCATTATAGAAGGTAAATGGAGATTTACTGAACTAAAAGAATTTTTAGTTAAGAGAAATTTTCCATTGGTCATATGGGTCAGTGAGGATGGAACAAGAGTTAATGGTCGTATCCAATATGATGTCAAGACCAACCAAATAGTTGGGTTTGTGCCTTCCCTGGACACCAACGGCCTCCCTGTGATTCAGAGTTTTCCTGCAACTTCTGCTTCTGTCATCAAATCATATTTTGAAAATTGCACGGTTAGTTCCAATGCTTATGCCATTATGGCGCAACCCTTAGCTCAGAATGCACCAACGTTCTGTCTTGCGTTGTGGGGAACTGACAATAGATTTAAGAGCACCGATGTGCTAGCAAGATGGCGTTGGATGGTTCAAGCAGCTTCTGAAGAAGGCATAACCGTTGCAGGCGTATCTTCAGATGGTGACAGCAAGCTCCTAAGTGCTATGTACAATTGTACATTTCGCAATGCATTGCACAATTGGCCTTGGTTTTATGCTGAACTTAAACCTACCTTCGTCACTGTTCAAGATACCATTCATTTGCTGATTAAACTCCGGCAGAAACTGATCAAACCTTCAGACATCATGCCAATGGGAAACATCAATATAGCATCACGAGGACATTTAGTGTCTCTCATCTCATCTGTAGCAAAAGACAATCATAAATTGACAATGTCATCGATCAATGTTAAAGATAAGATGAACTTTAAGAGTGCTCAAGATCTGTGTGCCAAGGAAGTGTCCAATCTACTGAGAAAGGAAGTCCCAGGGAGTGAAGGAACTGCTGTCTTCCTAGATATGATGAGAGAAACTTCAGCTGCTTTCCTAGAACAATCTTTAAAACCCCTTGAGAGAATTAACATGGTATGGACCTGGATATTTTTTACAAGATTCTGGCGGCAATATATATTGAGCAATCGTGATTATTCTTTGAGTCACAATTTCATTACTTCAAATGCGTATACATGCATGGAAATTAATGGCCATGCTCTGATCCAAATTATAATCAAACTGAGAGATTCAGAGCTACATGAACTTTTTATTCCTGTTCTCTTTGGCAGCCAGGCATGTGAGGACTTTTTTAGAAAATGTAGGTCAATGTCATCTTTTGGTTGAACAGTGATTAATGCTAGCCAATTGGAGCTCAATCATAAAGTCAAGAGAATTGATTTTCTTTCTGATAGTTTCCAAGGTCTCAAAGACGATATTGTGTTTCCACGCCAGCATAAGAAACTATGGGCCCATCAAAATTCTGAAGCACGATTTGACATACTTCCTGAAGACTGGGAAATTGAAAAAGAAATTGCTGCTGCTTTTAAAAGGGCTGTTCAAATCTTACTGAAAGTGGGAATCCTAAAGAAGGAAACAAAAATTTATCCTACCTGCCCTCTTCCCTCTCTTGCTACTTGTGAACTTCCAAGCCTAGATGATAATGATAATGATGATGAAGATGAAAATATTTTTTTTGTAGAGCAGGAGCAAAGCCTAAATGATGAAACACTGCAAGATGTTGAAGAAGACTTATTGACCATTTCTACTGGGGCCCTTGGTATTCAAACCTATGATAATATTGAAGTGTCAAGTACTAGCCCATTTGTGCTTGTCAGTGATGGAAAAGGAAACCCTTCTCTCATCAAGAAGACAACTTTAGTCTGGATGTTCAGTAATGGAGACACAACTATGAGCAGTGACCGCCTGAGAAGGGTGCAAGCAGATGCCGTCATCCATCGACCATCATCAACTTCCACATCTCCCACAGAAACACCGTATGTTGAAGATTTTGTAACAATTGGCGACTGGTGTGGTTTTGTATCGGAGGACAGGAAAAGTATCAGCTATGGTCGAGTGCTGGCTTTTAGCTACCTCACTGGAACAACGTGGCGCAGTCAACAATATGTTAATATTGAAGCTCCTGTTAAACCACCCGCAAACTGCGATGCTCGAGGGGTTGGCTGCTTGTGCACATGGTACAAATTGTTAAAAAATAAGAAGTTGCAAGTCACAACCATGGATGTCCATGGTTACTACAACATCGAAAATTATATTTGTACCCTTCCACGACCCATCATCAAGGACAGCAACTTGTTCCTTAATTGCTCAGAAAATGATGTTCGTAAACTGAAGAAGTCTCGTAAACATAAGTAATCCATTAGTTATTCGCCTTACCTTATTTATCTGCAATTGTTTTAGTTAATTGTTTTATTCTTGTCAATGTGTGTACACGTACACATACCTGTTCACAGGAGCTTTACTGTATTTTTATTGATCTTATTCTATCCATAAGTTTTATTTGGTTAGTTGAAATGTGATACAGTGAGATTTACCTGTAATTTTAGATATGACTCCTTTAAAAAGCACAGATCAGTTATTGTTAGTTTGGATGGTTGTTTAACTCAGGACTTGAAATGCTAAAAATAATCCTAGTGAGTTTTTGCAACTTACTTTTACTCCAAAGACTAAGAAGTGTTATTCAAGACATTAATGTACAAATGTGATTCTAGTTAGTTTGTGATTTTTTAAATCTTAGGTCAGCCTAGTCTTGAAATAATAGAAAACATTGTTTAAACAAAACTGTTCTTAATATTATAAGAAATAACAAGAATATAATTTTTTTAATGTTGCATGTTCATATTTTGTATGAGTTGGAATTAAAAATTGAAAATGACTAAAGAGATGCATATTTAAAAATCATCAAAATTATTATTGAAAATGCAACAGCCTTAATGAAAATTCCCATACCAAACCAATGAGCTTAAGTGGAATGCAGACCAGGTTCTTAAAACGGTACAATAATTTTGGCACAGATAAAACGACAGTGTGCTCTCTGATTGGCACCAGAGATAGCCTGCAAAAAAGAAAACAAAAAAACTTCTAACTATCCTTGATGGAAAAAAGGAGTGTGTATTTTATAATAAAATAACACTCACAGTCATCAGTTTTTCAGATTGGCCGGAGACGTCTCCAACAAAGAATAGCTGGCACGATATTAGTATCCACTTGATTTTGGAAAAGGCGAAAGCATTTGGGAATCCAATTGTTTAATTTAATGTTCAACGGGACGGAGAGGTTTGGTGCCCTTTGCAAGCCTATGTGCTGACACCAGGGGTAGCCTGCAGAAATAAAAACAACAAATATTTTAAAACCTCTCATAACAAAAAAAAAATTAATGGATGTTCAATAGCTATCAGGTGACAATACTTACAAATAACATGGGTTGGCTTAAGATGTTCCCAACAAAAAGTAAGACTGGCACTATAGAATCCACTTGGTGTTGGAGAAGTTGAAGGAGCATCTTTCAGTCCAATGGTTTATCCCAATGTACAACAGGAAGGAGCGATACTGGGTTTGGTTTGGTCATATGTTGACACCAGTGGAAGGCTAAAAAATAAAAACAACAAAAATGATAAAGCCTCTTTTGATAATAAAATTAGAGTATACTTAATTATTATTGAGTGATAACACTTACAAACAGAGACAGTTTGTTCTTCAGATTAGCCTCAGATGTTTCCAACAGAAAGTAAGGGTACCCACAAAATGCCAAGACTAAACATCACTGTGCTGCTTCTCTTTTTCTGGCCACTAATCTTGGAGAAAAGGTTCATGTTCCCAAGGGGGAAAATTTTATTAGATAGTGGATGTGTTATATAACTAAATAGAGTCCCCTACCTAGACATATCAAATTGTTTTTTTGGATTCATAAGAATGTTAAGCTTACATAATCAACTGAAACCATAACATGTCAACCCCAGCAAATCAAAATTGTATTATTTTGTGTTCTGCTACTCTTGTTAAGTAGTATGACACATCCCCTTTCTAAAATAACTTGAGCCCTTAGTAAAATTGAACCTTTTCTCTGAGTATTTTGGCTAGGAAACCAGCTCGCAGCAAAAAATTGTAGGCCGAAGCATCTTGAAGTCCAATGGTTTATCTAAGTTAGCTCCCACAGTGTTGCCTCTATATCACTTGACTCAGATTTATTGGTGTGATATTCAATAAAGTTAATTGAGTAAGGGCATAAATAAGGTCTTTTAAAATCACTTTACTATTTTAATCTGAGGCTATGAATAGTTGCTGAAGCTGTAACCCTATCCCAATCATGTTTACACTTCTCTACAAATTGATGATTAAGAAGGGGAAAACTAGGATTACAGAATAAATATTGATAGTTGGACAAAACCTCACGGTGGTGGGCATACCCCACATCTTCATGCTTGTTATAAGAATCAATTCTACTGCCTACGTCATCTCAAATGTCTCACAACCCCGTCCCAACAGTTTCAGAGCATTAGTTGTGGGAGCACTCTTAATGTACAACAGGAAGGAGAGATACTGGTTTAGTTTCCTTTGCAAGCCCATATGTTGACACCAGAAGTAGCCTGAAAAAAAAAATACAACACAAAAAAAAAGCAAGGATTATTAAATCTTTCTTCGTGAAAAATAAGTAGTGTATATTTTTAAATTATTCAATGTTAGGACACAGCACTCACAAACAATCATGGGTTATTCTCCAGGTTGGCTCAAGATTTTTCCAACAAAAAGCATGGCTGGCATGATATTAGTCTGTACTTGATTTTGGAAAAAGGAACCATCCTACAATCCAATGGTTTATCTTAACGTACAACAGGAAGGAGAAATAGTAGTTTGGTTTCCTATGCAAGTCCATATGTTGACACTAGTGGTAGCCTGAAAAATAAGAACCAAAAAAATATAATTTAGCCTCTCTTGATAACAAAATAAAATAAGTGTATATTTAATCGTTATTGAGTGATAATAACACTTACAAACAGACACAGTTTGTTCTTCAGATTGGCCTCAGATGATTCCAACAAAAAGTAAGGCTGGCTCAAAAGTTTCCACTTGGTGTTGGAAAATGCAAAAACATCTGGCGGGCTAATTGTTTATCTTATTGTTTTAACGCCGAGAAGCGACTGAAACAAATCAAGAGAGCAATGCGAAAGGTTTAAAAGCTCGGGCACGTATATACTGAGGTTATGTCGTGAGCCAGGGACATATTTTATTTAGGAGGCATGTAAAGAACTGGAAAAAAACAAAAATTTCTGAGAGCGCAGAAAAAATCATTTTTGGACGTCTACTATAGGAAAACAAGGCAGCTCACCTCGATTTCCTGCAGACATAGTACGCCAAAATCGTATCCCATACTGCGAGTGAGCTCTAACAGACGCTTTACACAACGTCGCCACTTCTCATCGTTTCGGCTGCTGTGGTCCGCAAACACACTTTGCTTGATTATTCGCAGTCGTCTGTACTGTTTCCGGAGCTCGTTTGAATTGGCGCGGGTGACGGTCATTCAAATCTTAAATATCGAAAGTAATAATCATAGTAATCCTTCGGTAATCGTGGTAATCCTTCGGTAATCGTGGTAATCCGTCGGTAATCGCGGTAATCATTTGGTAATCGTTGTAGTCATTTGGTAATCATGGCAATCCTGGTAATCCTGGTAATCTTGGAAATTGTGGTAATCCCGAATCCTGTCTACACAAAAATTGGGAGTGATGGACCCCTTGGATTTATCTCAACATTTTTAAGATATTTCGAGAGTTTTCGACATTTTTGACGTATTTCTACATATTTCGACAATTTTCGACATATTTCGACAGTTTTTGAAATTTTTGACACCCCTCGACACCTATACCGTTAAAATCGTTTCGACGAGCGTAATTCAGTGTTCCCAACTGCTGCCAATTAAAGTCCGAGTTCGACCGTTCCATCTGAGGCCGAACTCACGTATTTCGACATTTTTCGAGATTTCCGACTCCCCCTTTTTGCCAAATAACTGACCGTTTAGTCACTATCGGCACGTTTTCAAAGCAGAGGGGAGGGCTGTAGTTTCGGTGGTTCACCGTTACAAACTGCCTCTCTCCGAAGAGAATGCCTTTACGGGCCGCAGGCCCGATCATTTACAAGCTAAGAGCACGTTCTGTGTGACTTAGGGGTCGGGCCGAATGCCCGACCGAACGCCGCCGGCAGGCCAAGCAGGCACGCCCCCTGCCGAACAGAGTTGCCAGCGTAGCGAAGCGGAGCTGGCAACGACGTTTGGCGGAAGGGCGGGCCTGCTTGTTTAGCACTCCAATGGCGTAATAGGCTTCGCTATCGCTCAGCCAAAGAGCGGGGGTTCAGGGGGCGGCAGCACCCTGGCTTAAATGAGTAAATCTTAAATCATGCAGGCTCGTAATAAAAAAAAAAAGCGGGGGTCCAGGGGGCGGCAGCCCTCTGGCTAAAACGAGTAAATCTTAAATCATGCAGGCTCGCCAGCGCCGCAGGCCTTGGTAGATGTACGCAGGCCCGTCGCAGCGTAACAGTGTTTCGCGATCTATCGCGAAGCCTGTTACGAGAGACGGTGTCTGGCGTATATCTACCTAGTATACGTCTGCTTGGAGAGACGTTGAGTTGAGACAGGTTGATTTCTCATACACAGTGGGATCGGTAGCTCGCTCTCGCTCGACAGCGTGTCCATAGTCGGCTCTAACGCTCGGATTCTCGCTGTCGCGCTTGTGACCCGTCGCGCCAGCGAGCTGTCGCGCTTGCGAGCTGTCGCGCTTGTGACCCGTCGCGCCTGTGAGCTGTCGCGCTTGTGACCCATCGCGCTTGTGACCCGTCGCGCTTGCGAGCTGTCGCGCTTGTGACCCGTCGCGCCTGTGAGCTGTCGCGCTTGTGACCCATCGCGCTTGTGACCCGTCGCGCTTGCGAGCTTTCGCGCTTATTACCTATCGCGCCTATGGTTTTTCGCGCTTGTGAGCCACTCCCCACTTAATTACCTCTGTATGATGGGTATGCCATGCCCTCCTACAGCGAACAGGTTTACCTGCGAGCTTTGATATCGAAGAAAGATTGACTAATTCGTAAGAAGTTTTAGAACGATACTGGTGGAGTTCTTCAACGGAAGACATTCCCTTCCTGCTATTCGTTCAAAAGATTAGTAATGAATGTCTACATGGGCGATTTCACCGCCACGGGGCGTCGGGCGCGGCGGGGCGGCGTGGGGCCAGCGGTCCACACGGTAAAAATAGTTTCTTGTATTTCAAGATCTTTCTTGGATCTTATGGAGAATACCAATGGACATCCAAGACAGATCTTGAAATACAAGGAACTATTTTTACCGTGCACAACAAACAGACGACGGCGCGCTTCCTGCTCACCGCGTAAAGTTCACTACACTGTTAAAAATAGTTGTCAGTTGACGACACTGCCCGTGATGACTGTGTTGTTGGTTTACAACAGCATTTGTTGCATTGGTTTCACCGAGCAAAGACGCTCTAACGCTTCCTATTTCATTCGTAATGGCCCATTACGGAACAAGTACCTATCAACTTGTTGTAACGCTACAACAGATTCGTAGTTAAGTTTGTTAGCAACACATTTCGTTTCAGTACAACCATATTGTTGGGTTGTTTGTGAACACACAGTTTTTCCAAGTGCAAACTATGTTTCATGAAATTTTATGAACGTTGTTAAATTACAAAATGTTCGTAAAATTACGACATATGTCGCTAACAAACTTAACTACGAAAATGTCGTAAATTTACGACATATTTTTTAACAGTGTACAGCGTGTAGAATCGTGAGGCACTTAGGACTAACACTCGTTACTAGTTGGAAAGCTGAGTTATTTCGATTGGTGAGGTTTGGTGAGTGTAGATGGACAAATCCAACCCTGAAGAGAAATGTTATTCTATTTGCTGGTATGTTGTCTGACTTTTAATTGTCAGGTCCAAATAATGGCTGCAATAATTCGCCTGGGTCGTGCGGTCCGTGCATTGGAAGGCCAAAACGGGCGTCCATGTATTTGGCATGGAAGCACTGGGTTCTTTTACCATCAGAATCGGGTAGTTGGCGAGACCAAGTACTACCGGTGCATTAAGTTTCGAAGGGAGAGGTGCGGCGGTCGTGCAATGTGGACCCCGACGTCTGGGGGAGGTCATTTTTCTGAATCAGGACGACACAACCACCTGCCAGACCCTCCAGTGCGCCCACCCATTCCTCAATCGCAGCAAGAACTGGTCATAAAGAAGACTTTTGCTCGTCGGACCACCTACTGATTAAGCTTACCATTCACGATTTTCATCAACAAGCAGATAACAAGTATTTCAGAACTAACTGGGTAGGACTCATCAAAAAACTGGATAGACCTTATCAACTAACTGGAGATGTGCAATATGATGTCCGGCACTTCACAGCAACAATCCAATGCAAACTCATCAACAACACAAGAGTCATTAAAAAAAGAACAAAAGAAGATATCCACCTAAACCCAAAAATAAAAAACCTCATAATCCTGAAGAGAGAAGCCGACAGAATATATGTGCGACAAAAAACCAAAGAAACCAAGAAGGTACTCCAAAAACTAAAAACTCAACTCCACCAAGAAATGAAGAACCTTAAAGAAGAAAGGAAAATTGAAAGAATGAAAGAGATTGAAGACCCTAATAAAAGATGGAAGACACTTAAAAATGACAAACCCAAGCCACCACCTATTCCAACACTCTACAACGGCAACAAAACAGCAAAAACCAATCAAGAAAAATCAGAAATGTTAGCAGCTGCCCTAGAGGAAAAATTCCAACCGATACCATCTAACCAAAACTAACAAATTAAAGAAGACGTGCAAAGAACTTTCAACAACATCCAAAATATGAAACCAGAGAACCTGCCAAAAATAACAATTGAAGAACTTGACGAAGCCATTGCAGAAGCGAAAGCAAACAGTGCCCCTGGGCCCGACGGAATTTCCAACCTGCTGCTGAAAAAACTCCCAGAAACTGCAAAACACCATCTTCTCAATATCATCAATGAAATCATCACGAAAGGCCCTGAAGACTGGAAAGTTGCTGAAGTTAAGATGTTCCCAAAACCTGGAAAAGACCCTAAACAACCCAACAGCTACCGTCCGATTTCACTCATATCCTGTGTTGGAAAACTCTTTGAAAGAATTATCCTGAAGAAACTCAATCATACATATTTGCCAGAACACCAATATGGATTCAGACAAAATCATTCCACCACGCTGCAGCTATGCCGCCTAGCTCGTAAAAAAATACTTCGTTCAAGTTGGTCTTATCTGGTAGACCGATGGGGTACGAACGCTAGACCATTCTACACTGCAAAAAATGTTCGGATTTTTGCCATACAAGTGTGTGGTAAAAATCCCATATGCATGTCGGACGCGATATTTCCCACACATGTGTGGGATTTTTCCCATACAGGCAAAAGATAATCGGAAAATTACAATTAGTATCTCAAAAATCCCATACCCTTGTGGTGAAATGCCTATAAACGTTTGGGAAAAATAGTTTCCCACAAAGTGTGGGATTTTCACTATTTGTATGTTGAAAATTTCCTTTAATGTTATAGTAAATTTAGGATTTCTAAGATCACAAACTACTGTTACATGGTGTGCAAGTGACTTCCAACCCGTTGCATACACTCATGTGGTCGGGAAGCTATTTCCCGCGGCTTCATGCCCTGAGGGTTTTCAATGGGGGTATTAAATGTTTTGATAAAAAGTAAATTTAAGGAAGGGCAAGAACGGAAATAAATAAAAAACCAAAATGAGAACATCGGAAATCCCTTCAATAGTAGTACGCCGTAACCGGCTACCCTCCCTGCCCACTGCCCCTCTGGGAATGTCCCAGCGGCGGGCGGCGTGGCGAGGGCGCGCGGCTGTGGGATGACCCGAGGACTCTGAGGCTCGTCTCCCATCACGTCCCGATGGTCCAGTGGTCAGCGTGATGGGATTCCAGCCAACAAGTCCGAGGCTCAACTCTTCATCCAGTAAGGTATTTCTTAGTTACTTGATTCAGTGCCTACATGTCGGTACATGTAATAAACTCAAGGAAAATGGGGGAAACAGAAAAGGTATCAAGGCAGATCCGAAATATCATTTTCTTTTTCAAAAAGCATCCCACAAATTTCCCACACTTCTCTAGGAATTATCCCACACGCGTATGGGATTTTTTCCACACATCCGTGTAGGAAAAATCCCACACCTGTGTAGCAGATCCCACACACGCGTATGGGATTTTTGCCACACAGCCGTATAGCAAAAATCCCATACAATGTATATGTAAATAACTTCATGTACATTTGTGGGATTTTTCTCACAAAAATTTTTTACAGTATAGTACGACTAAGAGATGGCTACTAGACGCTTGCGAGCTGGTTACGAAACGAATGGTCCGGCTCAAATGTGTTTCTTGTCCATCTCACCTCCGTTTCGCAGCCGATTTGCACCCGTTTCGCGTTCGTCTTAGATCTGGTCGCTTTTAAGACGAACCAGAGACCAACAGCCGGCCGCGCTCCCCGTCCCTCCTCCATACCCGCCACCCCGCGGGTCCATCTGTCTATCCGCTGGAAGTGGCCCTCCCTCTCGTCTCTCATTCGTCTCAGATGTGAGACGGACCCTAGACACAGGCGCCTCGCCCACCCCATCGGCTCATATTCGTCTCGTTTACATGCGCGTCGCACGGCCGCCGACAAGTGGCAGACCTAAACGTAGTGCAGCGGAACGGAACAATTGGTTGCATCAATGTAAAATTGAAAAATGCAGTGCAAAAACAGAAATTATATAGTTTTTTTAACTGACCAACAGTCAAAATCACAGAAATACTTTAAATTTAAATAGAAATAATGTTTGAAGTATTTTTAGGCAACGGAGTTGCCTTCTAAAATCGCTGGGAAACGTGCGTGTTTTGTTTCATATGGCCCCTTACGACAGAAAAAAAAAACTGCTGAAGGGAATTCGATAGTATTAAGCATACCTTTAGAATGTAACGGAATGTAATCTGGTACATTTGATTCTGAAGTCTAGTTGAAAAGTAGTGTATGTTCTGTCAAATGACTATTACATAATACAAATGACTATTACATAATAAAATTTAAATCAAAAATGAATGCAAATTTCAACAAAAAATTCTTATAAAAATATCAGAGAAGATATGGGGACGTGCTTGTGTTGAATTCTTGTGGGAGTCCGAGTGCGGAGTCCACGGCCGTGGCTGCCTATGTCAAAGCAGACAAGACGAGACCTCTATCCGCGAGTCAACGCTACGCTCTACACGCAGTGTGTTGTGAAAAAAAAAAAAATTGTGTGTTAATTCGGTTGTATGTCGTTTGCGGCGCTAATCCCCCACGTCAGAAAATTCGAGTTGCGATTGCGGCGCGCCCGGGAGTCATGCATCGTTTGCGGCGCGCGAAGGGAAAAAAGAGGGAAGAAAGAGAAATCTCTCTCCAGGCTGCGTGCGGGCGTACGTGTCGATTGCGGCGCTGGAGGAGGGAAGAGGCTGCTGAGTTGCACCGAGCCACCTCTAGCGAGCCGAGGGGCGAGGCAGGGGCATCTTTCTGAGAGGGGAAGAGCAATACTCCAACATAGAAGTGAAGGATACCAAACTGGTACGGACTACTACCATTTTATGTCTTAATTTTTCGTTTGTCTGTTTGAATTTTTTTTTTTTTTATTTTTTTTTTAGGCAACGGAGTTGCCTTCTAAAATCACTGGAAAACGTGCGTGTTTTGTTTCATATGGCCCCTTACGACAGAAAAAAAACTGCTGAAGGGAATTCGATAATATTAAGCATAAATTTAGAATGTAATCTAGTACATTTGATTCTGAAGTCTAGTTGAAATCTGTATTGCAGAAATTTTGTAAATTTGAATTGAAATTTGAGTTTCTATGGTAATGCTCGACTCGTCAGGCAAAATGAACAGGGGAAGGGGATATTTTTTCGTGGAGGGGGTAGGCCGAGACGAGCCAACACGGAGCGAAAGAGAAACCTCTAAAGTCTGCGTTCAAACAAAGCCAGCCTTTAGTTTCGAGCGCAAGAATGAGATAGCACCACTGAAATTCGCACGTGACCACCGTACTGCCTTCTTTAAAACTACTTCAGTTTTACTGAAACTTGCCCCGGTTCTGCCAGCTAAATGTGTGCCTCAAAGAATGAGTTCAAATCGTAACGTTATGAGAGCAGTGATTTTTTTTTCACTTTATTTCGTTGGCATGTTGTGTCAACAACGCGAAAGCAGGCCAAGCAAGCATGTCCACCATGGTCGGTGACTGATGTGCCCACCTCGCGACTTTAAATCATTTTTTAAAGTTATCGAAACGCTGACAAGGCGAACTGAATGCGGTAATAGTAGTTTTATACCTGCAGAAAACGGTGTGGTAAGTTTGACTTCAATCTGTTGAGCAGCTTGAAATGGTGTACACTTACGTGTATCTTTTTCGTAAATATTTTTTGTTCCTACGTATTGAACCTCCATGAAACTTTGCAAAACGATTTCCGCAGGTCTGAAACTGCCATTTTCACATTAATTTCGGCTGCCTTACATTTCGTTCAGCTAAAATAAATAAAGTCGCTAGGTGCGCTAGTATTAAGTTGATGTGTTGTGTAAACAACGCCTTAACTCCGCGTTTTCCCGACAGAGCGCACCGCCGTCGCGGCCGCGGCGCTCGTGCCCGCGCTGCATTGGGCGTACCAGCGGTATTAGTTGGGGCCCCGGTTCACCTTCCCAGTGCGGCCGCTGGTGGGGATGGTATTGTTGTCGTTTCCCTCAAGCCTTGACCTCGCCGTCAAATTTTTTGTCGTAAGAAGGAGAGCCTCTGTTCTCTCTTCCTCCTGCCGTTCCGTAAATGTCAAACTGCCGGAGGCATTTCACTACTTGAATCTCGCCTCTTTACCATTACGAACGTTGATTCATCCAGCCACTTATCAATCACGACTACTGTAAACTAAACACATCTGTTTTTTTTCTTACAGTCTTATTATACTCTCACAATAATTTTACCATAGTTATAGAAACTCCGTTGTCTACCAAGATTTCGTGAAATCGTATTTTTAATTCTTAAATCTCCACAGTCAAATAACTAAATAAATTTTAATAATTACTGATAACAACAGAAGTACAGCAAATTCATTTCTTTGCACAAATATTCAAACAAAAAATAAAATTAAGAAACTGTAAAGTCAACAAATAAAATAGACTATTGAGTAAAACAAAGTAAAATTATTGCAGAACATCATAGGAAGTTGAGATCAGTGTGCCCAGGGTGAGAGATCCAGGCTGTGAGTCACTGAAGGTGAGCCCCTCAAAGTCTGGCACCCGCGCTGCAGCCGGAGTCTGCACGACTTGAAGGTGGTGTAGGCCTTGCTGGGGGTTA
Organism: Frankliniella fusca; assembly: GCA_029379305.1. Lineage (NCBI taxonomy): Eukaryota > Metazoa > Arthropoda > Insecta > Thysanoptera > Thripidae > Frankliniella > Frankliniella fusca. Next base: position 137,935 of record JAHWGI010001358.1, on the reverse strand, counting down.
GGCTGTGGATCTTGATGTGCATGTGCACCCTGAACACCGTCTGTTTCGGACCTTGGCTCCCTCTCTGATTGGATGTTTTCCTGATCCCCTGGCTGGTCTATCCCTGCTTCATCTTCTCTTTCTTTCTCCACGTCTCTTCTTGATAAAAAGTTCTTGACTTTTGTTGTAAGATCAAAATTTAGTTCATCCTTGAACCTTGAGTATGTGTAACGTGCAAGTGTAAAAAAGAAATTTTAATGGAATTTTATGACTTTTGAGGGAGGAGAGGGATGCAGGTTTGGAAATTGAGAAGAAAAATCTACATATGTATAACTGTTGGTTATGGATTAGGAAATAATTCCAGAATTCTTAAAAGGCATAATGTGATGGGAAATCCTTATCATTTGATACCTTTTTAGAATTCGGGAAAAATTTTCTGAAGTCAAAAAAAATTCACAATGTTTAATACTCACCATAGGCCGCTTTTATAACAACATCTGGGACTTGCACTGTGTTTTCCCTACCGGAGCGTGAGAGACCGTCCAGGTGAATACATCTTTTAGGCACAGTTTCATTATCTCGGAGAACATCTTTGCTGGTCTCTTCGCATACAGTGCCACAATGAAATTCAAGTCAACTGTGTTGACGTACTTTTCTTTGTCTAACAATTGCATCTAAAACAATAAGTTAAATTATTTTTTTGATCTTTAGAAAAATACAGCATTTGTACATTATGAAAATTAATAACACTCACGTCACCCGGTTTCTGAGTAAAGCACTGAAGGAAGATATCCAGTAAGCCGAAAAGCGGGGAAGCGGAGGCGCGGAGACGCCTTCGCGCGAAGGCGAGGCGGAGAAGCGGAGACGCGAAGCGGAGAAGTGAAGAGGCGAGGAGAAGATGCGAAGACGCGAGGCGAGAAAGCGGAAAAGCGCAAAAGCGGAAACGCGGAAAAGCGAAAAGAGAATAGAGAAAAGGCTGAAACGCGGGAATGCGAAAACGCGCACAAATGCGAATATTAAAATAGACCACCTGTCTCGTACAAATTAGATAAACAAGAACTTCGGAAAGGCATGAGAATCTTTGCTTATATGGCGAATTTTCAAGCAAACTTGTGATTTCTAGCTATATTCATACTGAAGTAACAAAAACCCACTGACCGCGAAAATAAATATTCCCCTTTTGTCGAAAATATAAGGGCATTTCCGGAGTTTTCGCATTCCGGCGTCTCGGCTTTTTCTCTATTCTCTTTTCGCTTTTCCGCGTTTCCGCTTTTGCGCTTTCTCGCCTCGCGTCTTCGCATCTTCGCCTCGCCTCTTCACTTCTCCGCTTCGCGTTTCCGCTTTTCCGCCTCGCCTTCGCGCGAAGGCGTCTCCGCGCCTCCGCGCCTCCGCGCCTCCGCTTTTCGGCTTACTGGATATCTTCAAGTTTTCCCATCTTATCCCTTACGTTCTCCAGGTGCTGGTTATTCCTCTTTATTGGGAGTCTGCTCTTGGGCGGATTGTACACCCCTGTCGGGTAGGCTGAAATAATGCCAATGCAAATAGATTAAATGAGAAAACACACAGAATACCGTTTATTTAAAAATACATTACACTTAATCTTACTTACCGTTGGCGTTACCTGCAGCAACATCTTGAGCGAGACCCTGAATTGTAGCGCTCCTAAGAGTGTCAGGCCTGCGCTTGAGCAGTTCAACCCGCCGCGTAGAAACAAAGTCAGTGCCCGACGTGAAAGTACCTTCAGAAGACACTCGAATTAATTCCATCTTTCGTTTTCCACCTGTAATGAAATTTAAGAAATTAATAACGTTCAAATTTCTGGCTAAGGCACTGATGATAGTTGTGGTCGAGGGTCCGGTGGAGGGGGGCGGGGCCGATAAGGTCTCGAGCACTTTGAGCTCCTCGTCGGCGGCGTCCTGGGGGGTGGGGGTGGGGGGGGGGGGGGGGGTGGATGGATTCGACGACGAGCACCCCGTCGGTGGCCACCTGGGTGCTCACCCGGCGAGTCCGCTGCGGGTCCGGGGTCCGGAGGAGGGGGGGGGGGATGGATTCGACGACGAGCACCGCGAGTGCGAGCACCCCGTCGGTGGCCACCTGGGTGCTCACCCGGCGCGTCCGGGTAAAAGGGGGCAGGGGGGGGGGAGGGGGGCAGAAGAATTCGACAACGAGCACCGCGAGCACCCCGTCGGTGGCCACCTTGCCGCTCACTTGATGGGTCTGTTAGTGGAGGACGACTCGACGCTGAGTTGGTAAACGCGCTTCGACAAGTGACATGCACACACAGTCCCCACAATTTTTTTAAAATAGTCATGAATCAAAACTTACCAATTTTAAGAATCTTCCCCCTGCAGCCTTCTTTCCAGGACTTTTTTTTTCCACCAAAACTTCCATCCCAACGTCCAGTTTGTTCTCCTCGTCGTTACATTCGTTGTTGCGGAATACATCGGCAGCAGCTGGGTTCTCCGTAAAGATGAGATAAAACCTTACTTTTGGTGGCATTCCTGTGGACACTTTGGGAGAGAGAGGGAGTTCTTCGTTTTTATTAATTTATAATTGGCCAGAAGTCAGCCCGGCAGTGCGCCAACACTTCGCCGATCACCTGTCCGTATCGCATTTGACATGATATTTTGACAGTGATTATGTTTGTATAGGTCAGGGTCAGGAAAAACAATAAGATTACCAAACCACTTAAAATAAAATCAACGATTATTTATAGATGAACTTCGTAACCAAACGCGCTCAAATATAGCCCGGCCAAAACTTGGAAATATATTTTAAGTTCAAAAATACTTTCTATCCTCTTTGCCCCGAGAAAACGAAAACAACACGGCACCTAGCAGTACTAGGTTTGGACTATTGTCAGCTGGTCGGCTGGCCTCATTGTTACAGGGCGCAGGCCTGCGGGTCGCAACCCTACTAGCTTGACTCAGTGTGCAAACAAAAAGAAATTGACTGAGAAATTGACATGTAGCAATGCACTAGTGTGACTCCTTCTCCGGACCACTATTTATCCTGTTTTATAGTAGTTTAATCCTTCAAGGACGTCAACCACGGGGATCTGTTCCAGTTTAATTTTTGATTAGATCTTGACATCTTGATGTCCTGTAGTGTGACAGAGAACCTGTAACACACAAAAGCACTGGGGACAGTACAAGTTTGACATTTGAGCAGCTGCCTAGGGCGTAAGATTCTTAGCCCTGGGTGTCTCCTACTCGGCTAACTAATCCTATCTTCGTGACACCTCAAAAATTTAAACCTCTCATAACCTTTAACCTTTTTGAAGGTTATGCATTCTTGCCTTTGGATTCCTTACGGAGCGCGTATCTGATCCAGCGTCGTTTTCCTCGTTTCTGCGTTGAGTCTCCTTTGTCTGCGTTGCTGTGGTCTCTCCTTCGTCTTGACGTTTTTGAATGTTGCAATTTTAATTCATTACTCTCTTTTCCACTGAGAGTATGCTATTTGTTTACTTTCAGTAGCACAGTTGTTTGTATTTTTGTTTGTCATATTACTTCTCGACTCGCTTAGTCGATTGCTCGAACTCGCGGTTTTATTTCCGCTAGTCCTTGCTGAGGACCCCTTTTCCTTCCTTCCGATCGTTCCCCGACCACGTGGGGTTATCCCTACACCCTTTTGATCACGTGATCTCGCACGCAACACTGCTCTTGCCCCGGGATTGGTCAAACTTCGCGGTATTGTTACGCCCTGGACAAACGCGTCGGTCCGCGTCGCTTGGCGTCAGTCTGCCGCGGTCCGTCAACTTGAAAAGTCGATTTACACCGTGCGCCTTCATGCCGCGTCCTTCTCGTGCTAGTCCGTCTTTTCTTCCCAATCTCGGCCATGGAAGTGCATCGAATCTTGGTGCAGCACTTCGTAGGAGTGCAGATAGGCGATCCTACCTACCGCCGAGTGAGTATTAGCACTCCCCCGTCTTGGACCCCGTGTCCCTTGTACTTCCCTGGCCTGTCTCGCCCCTCTGTTCTGAGACTTGTGCCTCTTTCTTCTTCGATCTGCCTCCAATGCATACAAGCTGCTACTTGCAGCTTGTTCTGGGCTGTACTCAATCCCTCCTTCGTTCAGCTGGAACAATTTATGCCGGCCTGTCTCCTATCCGAGGAATGGTTCTACGTGTGCCATTGCTGCCTCGATCCCTGCTATGTAAGTTTCCTTCTTTTAATCTCCTCTTTTTTTTTTTTTTTCCTTTTTTAGGCACGAAGTAGCCTTATGGTTTTGTCGGCGGATCCGATTTTTTTTTTTTTTTTTTTTTTTTGTATCAGTGTGGCCCCTTACCTAAATCCTGATTTTTCTATACGATATTCATATGACTTGGCAGAAAGGTAGAACTAAATCTCCTTAGTTCACTGCTGAAGTGCCAGCCCAAACTTAGTGGCCAATTTTGAGAAATTTCGATCTAAAATCTCTGTTTCTATGGTAATACTCGGCTTGTCACGGGAAAGCAGCGTGGAAAGGGGAGCCGAGCCGAGTCGCCATTGTTGCGGCTGCTCGCAGGCGCGGATACAGGGGGGGGGCAAAGGGGGTTTTGCCCCCCCCATAAGGTCTTAACAAACCGCCTGATGGGTAGGCAACATGACTTACAATCCGCCTGAATGTAGGCAAAAAGCACGGCTTTGCCCCACCCATAGGAGTCGGCTAGATCCGCCCCTGGCTGCTCGAGCCCTTGGCGCGGCGCGCAGGGGATGAGGACCGGCGGGGCCGGGGACTTGTTGATTCTACTCATGCACAGTAGTTCAAAAATAAAATTTCGAACGACATGTTAGAATAAAAATGTAGAGGCAGAGTTCAAATGCCTATTGCAGAACGAGCCTACAGTTCGTAAATCAAGCTGATCGGATTATTTTTACTGAGAGACTAACTTCTAAATCTTTTTAGCTAGAAAGGTAAAATTTGGCATGTGACCCGCTGAACTAATGACCTTGATATAAAAGAAATTTAGTAACATGACCCATAAGGCTAGAATTTTTAAAGTAAGTTTCTATATACCATCTTCTACCGAAGAATTTAGTGAAACAAAAACATTAATTAACTTCGTACCTACCAGGATTTCCCGAAATCGTATTTTTTCCGTGTTATAACTCGCCTTGTTTTTTTTTTTTTAGCTCGTCCTGCAGAATGATGTATTTGCTAACGGGATGTATCGAGCGGAGGACTTTGATGGCGCTCCCATCATTCCTCAAGTTCCCCCTCCTGGCATTGTTTATCCTGGGGACATCGTTGCCGAGCCGGAATTTGTGGACTTGTCCATGGAGGCCTGAGTAAGTTCTTTTACTGATTTAGTTTTAACGTTTTTTTTTCTAGTCCAAACCGAACGCTAGCTTATTTGTTGTTTATTTATTAATTGCAGACACTACTGGTGTCGTCTTTCCTCTCCTGGGACTCCCCTGCTTTTATTCCACGATCCTCCAGTTTCTCCTTTCCACGACCTTTCAGTTTCTTTTAAGTTTCATTCGTTTTGTTTTGTCTTCCTTTTTAAAGTTTATTATTGCTTGTGCATGTTGAGTCCCATTGTGTGCATGTTTGTTTTGTTTCCCTTTTCTTTCTAATATATGCATGAAATTTTCCAACTGGTGTTTGGTTTAGTAACTTTCATCTCCCTTTCCTTTCTTTTATTTTCGACTGGGGGATAAATAATTTAGTGAGGGTTAATTGTTTCACTCTTTTATTCAGTGAGTTCAATTACTACTTGATAATTTGGCAACAACTCCAACCTATTTGCTAACAAATTTGTTTCACTTAACGCGTTTCACATTGGGACACTGTCCTGCAGAGTGGAATCGTTGCCTGCACTTTCTGCAACGTAACTTCTGCTTCGGATCATCTGGGTGAAACCTAAAGTTACCCTTCTCTCGCTCTCTACTTTTGTACAATTCATTTATCCACTCTTTCCTTCCACTTGCTAACTGAATATCACTAACTGGGCTCAATTTCCATTTCATTTTTAAATTCATTCATCCATACTTATTGTCACAAGCACTAGTCGGCAATTTTTGAATTTTGACATACTCCAGTTTGCTCTCAATTTCCTTAATTGCTTCAATTTCTAACTCCATTCTTTTATCAATTTCACTCATTTCCTTTTCTAACTCACTGCTCACATCTACTTCATAAATTTCTACTTCTAACATTTCTATCTCTTTCGACAATTCAGACACATATTTACTTTCATTAACCTCAATGGTTTCATTCTCTGAATCGGAATCACTTAGTTCTAGGTCTTTAATTGGAGAACTAGGTAGCAGTGTTTCACTTAACCTTTGAGGTCCCGGCAACTTGATGAGAGGAGGGAAGCTCAGAGTTGAAGACTCCTCCGCTTCCCGCAGGGACGCCCCCAGACTCCTGTCTGCCTCCAGCATTGGAAGTTCTTCCCACTCCTCTGTTGCCGACGCGCTGGGCTGGACCAGTCGGGTTGTAACGTGCACTTTAGCCGACGCTACAAAATATTTCAGAACAGGCAGAAATAGTCAAAATGGTAGAGTGGAGTGAGTTTCGGGATTATTTTTATAGGGCGCCAGAGATAACATCTCTCCCAAAAGCATCACAAAACCAAGTAGCACTAGTCGACTTTAATCATACAAAACTTAACAGGCGTAAACAAAAGCTGCGGGCAAGCTGGTGAATCTAATAACTGCACAGTACATAAAACAGCCTAGGCAATTGACAACAATAAAACTTACACTAGAAGTTATCCAAATCAGTCATCAAAAGTAGGAGTAATATCACAAAGGCAGAAACAAACAGAGCCATGAGGGTAGGCCACCCAAACGGTCCGCGAGCGGTGCGTCGGAACAGAAGCAAAGAACAGCGCACCGGGGAGGGAAAGGGGGCGGACGGAGCACGCCGCGAGCCACAACGTGCAAGGGCCTCGCCCGCGCCCGAACCCTCCGCCGTGGCACCAATAATAATGATAACAGCGCATAACGCCTAGAGAGTGACTACGAAATTAAACTAGACGCCACCGCTGCGGAACCGTAGGACACTCGACAAGAAAATCACACACACAACACAAGACAGAGCACTACCACACACACGACCGTGAGAGAGAGAGTGTGTCGGCTTCTATGATGAAGCAGCCCGACCCAGCCCCGGTGGGGCGGCGGGTGACGATCCAAAAACAATCCGGTGACGTAGTCGGGGACCGTGCATGCGAAAGCAGTTACCACGTAAATCAATAAAGTCGTCTAATTTTCCTCACAGCCATCTCGGCCACACGTCACCTCAAGGGCAACCCAAGGCTGGACCCGGAGGTGGACCGTAACATAAAACCCTGCAAGAGCGGAGAGGCCAGTCAGCGCACGGAATAAAGGAAAAGAGTCGGTCCAAATAAAACGAGCATCGAAAACCCATGACCCCCTCCGATTTTCATGAAATTTTTTTCTTAGGATGGCCCTATGGGTAGAAGCACAGGGCTAAAATGGTAGGCGTGAAAAAAAATTATTGGCTGAGAAAAAAAATATTTTCTAAATTTTGCCCTTTTTGGACAAAGTTTGGAACTTTTTCGACTGTTTCGAGGTTTTAGGTGCTAGGTGTCTGAAAATTGGTACTCGAGGGTAAAATTACTCAAGGAACAAGAACATGGCCACAGATTTGACCTACGACCATTTCCTCCCGAGATATCGGCTCCGAACTGTGAAAAATGTCGAAAAATACCCAAATCTTGGGGAAATGGTCAAAAATTCATTTTGTTCACCATCCCATGGTTCAGTCTTGTAGAGAAAGAGCCAATGAATCATATGCGATCCCACCCATATTTTTAGGACAAACCGTTTGGAAACTACAGCGTCTCAAAGTTTGAGGTTTTTAAAAAGCGGCGAAAACTTGTCATTTTTCACCTAGTCGGCCTACATTATCCGGCATTCCTAGCCTTAAAGAGTGGTTCGGTTTGGGCAGTGGAGGATTAGGACATGGCCAAGTGGCACTGCGATGTAGCGCAGCGCCCGCACACAGAGCGCCTGACGAACTGAGGTAGGCAATCCCGCCAAACAGCTCCTGGAAGGCAGGCCACCCAACTCGCTTCGTTTCGGCTGTGCGACCACCCAAGTAACTTAGTAACTGATGTTTATGAAGAGGAAGCTGAGGCAGACCTGACTCCTCTAATGCCAAAGCTACCTGCAAAAGTATTCTACTGGCCGCAGGACATGAAGACTGCGTCAGTCCCATTCCCTCACATTATCACAGATGTTACTTTACAAGAAAAGGGTGACAACATGATCCTCACAGAAGGTGATATTATAAAATTAATACAATTAAGAGTGCTTAAAAAAATAGCAGCCTGGTATTCTTTGCATTGTAAATTTTTTTTTGTGAGCAGTTGCTCTTTCTTTAAGGATTTTTATTCTAGTAATAAAAAAGTAACTGACAATTTTTTCTTTTTGTGCACCTAGTTTTTTACTTGTTTCAAGCACACTTAGAGGAAGAGCAGGAAAGGGGGGAGGGGAAGAGGTTGCACAGTGGCTGTAACGGCTGTGCACACTTGAAAGAAATTGGCGCGCACGAATTATACGGCGGGGTCCCGGTACCAAGACCCCCCCGGCCAGGGGCGGGACCGGCCAACCAAGGCAAACCCCACCCCCTCGAATTCGGCGCGTCACAGGGTTGGGCTGACTCGGTGGCGCGGGACTCGGCTGGGCAGCTGGTTCGGCTCGGCTGGGACAGTCATCTGCGGCCGGCTCCTCCTTCTTTGCTTGATCCTCAAAGGGCTGCTGATAATTCTGGCTTTATTGCTCTGCTCAGCCACTCTCTTCTGCTCCATTTTTCTCTTAATTCTCTCTACAACGCCCTGGAGCTTCTCCTGATCCGCCGGTTGTGTTGCGGTTGGCTTGCAATCTTTCTGGGCATTTATTATTTGCCTCCCGTTTTCTTGTTTTCTTGGTGCAATTCTTATATCCTTAAATGATATTTTGCGAATTGGTACCACCGGAATATCTTCTAGCACCACTGTCTCCATTGCAGATTTATTTCTCTTGCTCACTTCTGATCAAGTCCAAGGTTTGGGATGAACTGACGCTTCTAGCTGTTTGGCATTCCCCTAGCGTCTCTAGCAACCCTTTAGGGCCCTTGTTGTCAGTACCATAGATATCAATATTTAAATCTCGCGGCCTTTCACTTTCACCCACAGCTGTTCATTCAATGAAAAGTAGCCATGCATTTCTCATATAATCCTGTTTGTTTACAGCCGTGTCTGGCGCCGGGCATCTTGCTAGCCGATCTATGTGCACTATCAGCTTTTTACTGGGGTTATTAACCCTTTCAATACTTGCATTACAGTCATTAATTAGGTTTATGATTCTGTAAGGTCCTTCCCATCTGGTTATTAGTTTAGCAGAAATTCCTTTCACTCTTCTGGGATAATACAGGTAAACCAAATATCCCTCTAGGAATGGCGATAGTGTTGCATTCTTATCATAATAGGCTTTCATTCTTTTCGCAGCCTTTTTGCTCATGTGTGCGACCGCTTCATGGATGTCCTGCATCGTTTTTCTCACCCTAAAGGGATACATTTTATGCATTTCTTCATTCTGAGGTGGTGATCCCCTGTCCATATCCAAAGGACTTCTCATGGCTGCTCCGAACATAACCTCATATCGTGAGAACTTATGTGAAGAATGAGGTAAGTTTCTGTATGCCTGTGCTATAAATGGCAAATACTTTGGCCGGTAATTATGTACTATAAGGCCTTTCCGATTTAAATGGTGAAATGAATATTTTCTGGTAGATTGGAGTGTGCTGAGTCTGAATCTGTTGTCAGTTTTTGGCGCTCTCCGGTATTTTGAGAGATATTGAATTAATTGTAATGTGTCCTAACCTCTACCCCCACCCAACAGCACGTATCACAACCCTCTCACAATGCCTCGTTCACACACAATGCGGACAGAAAGCGGAAAGCGGTAGCAAATCACACTTAGGATCCTAAATATAAGTTGTGACTGTGTTATTGGACATTTCGTGAACGATTTGGGGATAATTAGAATGGTTGAAGCTGTCGTCTGGAACGAGTCACCTTCCGCCATTTGCAGTGCAGGGCTGGCTGGCGGGGGGCGCTGGGAGCATACATCTGGCAACGTTGCTTGGGAGATGTTCGGAGCGCCACCTAGCGGCGGAAGTGATGCCGCGCCGAACGTCGGTTGTTTCGGTTGTTTGATGCTGGGAACGTGGAACGGCGGTACGGACTCCGGACCGGAAAGGACTGCGGATGAAGACGGTGAGGACCGGTGAGCACAGACTGCACAGTCCAAACTACACACTCTGCAGTGCTAGTGCTCCACACGAGCTCGAGGGGACGAGGCGAACTGCGGTAGGTACGTAACGTCAACGTCAGTACATTCTCAAATTTTTCAAGGTCACCTATGGTTTTGTTTGGTTGAAATTCGCCTCAGTCCCATTATTCTTTCTGATACGAGGCTTGCGGGAGTGGTTGCGTATTGTGCCCATGCAATGGGTGTGACCTTGGTAGAAAGTCATGAGTGGCGCAAGCCATCCTGGTTCCACCAGTCCTAAGAGAACAGGTTACATATATGATATTCCCTTCTATTAGACATAGAAGTATTTCTTGTTGCTTGAAATACGCATTCCCTTCAATTAGCCATTCTATCTTATACGGAACTTGTGGGAGTGATTGCGTTTGTGGCCATGCATCGTGTGTGACCTTGACCTAGGTAGAAAATCCGGAGTGGCGGTAGCGGCAGCCATCTTGGTTCCAGAAAGAGAATTTTTTAATTCTATGAGCCATGTATGACGTTCGTACATGTTTATAATCTTTGTCATACTTTGGTGTGGGGGGGGGGGGGAGTCCTGTTTTACTCGATTTGTAATTAACGCCAATGACACCCCTTTTCATGATGGCTTGTATTTGGTGTCAATTTCTTATTTGTAGAATTGTGTTAGGTGAAGTCATGTATTTCAGCAAAGTTTTTTTTCATTATTTTTATTTCTTTCCAATGAATTTATTATTTATTAATTATTTGTAGAATTGTGTTTGGTGAGTTCATGTATTTCAGCAATGTTTTTTCATTGTTTTTATTTCCTTCCAGGGAGGCCTAACTGTGGAGGTGGTGTGTGATGACTGTGGTGTGCTCTGAATCTGCAGTTGGACCCTCTGCCCTCTCAGGCGGGGCAGGGGGTCTTGGTTCCCTCCTATTAGACATAGAAGTATTTCTTGTTGCTTGAAATTCGCATTCCATTCAATCATATACGCGGCTTGTGTGAGTGATTGCGTTTGCGGCTGGTATTTGGTGTCAATTTATTAATTATTTGTAGAATTGTGTTCGGTGAGTTCATGTATTTCAGCAATGTTTTTTCATTGTTTTTATTACTTTCCAGGGAGGACCAGGCCCTTCACTAAAGAGAAGAATTTGAAGTTGGACCCCTCCCCTCAAGGCGGGTCAGGGGGTCCGGATTTCGAGGAGAACTTGTCTCCCAGGTTGTCAATCTATTACTCATGTGTAGTGTTTTCTTTGGTGAGGTCATGTATCACATTAATGTTTTTTACAATTATTTTATCTTCTGAAATGCCCTCCAAGGCAATGTCCTGGATGCGGCCTTACCCTCGGGGTCCAGGTTATGAAAACTGATGCATATCATTTACTAAAATAGCTAACATTTTTTTTTTCTTTTCAGTTGTACTGGCTTCATTGGAAATGACAATTGTCATAACTATAATAATGATTTAATAGTTCTTACAACGTTAATTTTTGTACATTAGAAGTATAGCAAGAATGCTGGTACAGTTCAACAGAAAACACTATCAGTAATTTGCAAAATTAAAATTTAATAAAGAGAGAAAAAATAGCTGATTTCTGCAAAGTAGGAGGAGTCAAATGTGTATCCTTCCTTCTTTTCCTAAATTTTTTTGCCTAGCAGGTGAACTGGGGGTCTTGTACAACTCAACAGCTGATAAATTTATAAAATATGTCCTATTACCTACTGCACAATATGTTTGAAATTGCTGCGAAATAAAAGATTTTGTTTCATTCCAGGTAATTATCCGAGTACATCATCCTTCCTGTGAAGTTAGCCATGGCATAAGCAATGCTTCCTTCTATTCAACTTAATAGCTATTTCATAGACAGAGCAAGTCGATGGGTCCTATGAACGTAGTCCGATCTCCGCGCGACGAGTGAACGTAGTCCGATCTCCGCGCGACGAGTGAACGTAGTCATATCTCCGCGCGACGAGTGAACGTAGTCTGATCTCACAGTTACGCGTGAACAAAGCCCGATGTCACTTTTTGGGGTGAAATGAGTTAAAAATTGATTCTCGTAGATAAAAATATTGTGAATCTTTTTTGTTAAGAGCTTTTTTTACAAAAATGAGCCGAAAGGCTGCTATTTTATCAAAAACTACACTGTCCTAAGTCCGTTTGGAGCCGCCGCTCCAAGTTACACTGTCCGATCTCCGAGCCGCGCCGGCCGCGCCGCGCCGCCGCCGCTGCCGCCGCGCTGCACTCGCCCTGCCATCTCTCTCTCTCTCTCTCTCTCTCTCTCTCTCGTGTCTAGAACAATCTACTCCGAGCGCTTCACCATTGCATCGTCTGAGATCTAGGAGGGGAATCAATTCCTTTATTCTGTTATTTGCTGACGAAATAAATGAGGTAAGGATTTATTTTGAATGTAACGAAACTAGGTATTTACTTTTTAAAATGTTAATTTTGGCTGTCGAAGCGTTTATGTTTCCTCGATTTGCTTTGGTAATTTCATTTGTACTCTTGCTATGTGTTTGGTAACTCATTCATCGTCAATGTGCAATACCGTTAGTTTTGAGTTAAAACAGAATTGTTTGAACGAACATTTGCATTAGGAAATGTTATTTAGTAGTGCTGCCATCGCCGGCGGTGCGCTGCGGCGGTGCCCGAAGCCCGGCCGGGAGAAGGCCAAGATGGTCATGGTGGTGAGTGCTGCCCTTGTCGGCGAGGCCCGTAGCGAGACGACGATAGGGCACACTTAAGGCTTTTGAATGATTTTTGAACTACTCGATACCACAGACTGTTTAGGAACGGCAGCTGTTAAACGGGACTTAAACCTCGCCTTAAAAATACGTTACTTTTGAACGGTCATGCTGCATAAAATTAACGGCGAACAAGGTGAACAAGCACCTCGAACCAAAGGATCAGTGCAAGAACATAGAACTGCCGTCGCGAATTATAATTTACTCGTCAAATCCGAGCCGGAACTACATGTTCTTGGTATGTACGTGTGCGGAAAGAACTAAAGATTTTTTTCAGTACACAAAATTTACCAAAAGTCCGAAGCGCGATTTGTCATTCACTGTTAAACTTTCCAAACGGCTTTTCTCGGAATGAGCCCGGACGGACATCGGACTTCGTTCACGCGTAACTGTGAGATCAGACTACGTTCACTCGTCGCGCGGAGATCGGACTACGTTCACTCGTCGCGCGGAGATCGGACTACGTTCATAGGACCCATCGAAGTGAGCAGGTACGCGTTCACATTAAAAACCAACTTTATTATTTGTAGGTTAAAGCTGGGCAAAATATATCTAAATGAAAGATTGTGTTGTTTTTTTTTTTCAGATAAATTAGGACATCCATATTCTTTTATACTTCCTCTATTCAAATGGTATCCGCAGAAAATGCCTCCTTCTATTCAACTTAAATGCTACTTCAAAGACAGAGCAAATGAGCAGGTATGAATTTATTTTTAAAGCCAATTTTATTACTGACGGGTTAGAACCGGTCAAAATTATCTGAATTAAAGATTGTGTTGCTTTCCAGGTAAATAACCAGCACTTTTGCCTACCTTTTATACTCCAAAAGGTTTTTCCTTCTTGCATTCTTAAATGTTTTGTGGAAGCTATGAAATATTATCATAATGTACTTTACAAGCAGGTACAGTTATGTGAAAGTTTCCAGTCAGGTCCAACCATTCAGCTTATGGTCTGTTGACAACGGACTCCTTCAAGTATGTCCTTTTATCTATTGCACAATATGTTTGAAATCGCTGCCAAATGAAAGATTGTGTTTCATTCCAGGTAATTATTAGAGTGTGTCTGTCTAATTGTTAATGACCTACAATTGTGGTTCATAGTAGATAAATATTTCCCTTATCATTTTGTGAAAGGTACCAGATTGAAGGATTAAAGATCAGAGGGGATATGGATAAGAATTAAAATAGTGTACAATCAGCAAGCCAATGCAAACTGAGTTTTACACCTGTGGCCCTCTTTAATGTGAAAGGTTACAAGCAGGTGCAATCATCCAGCTTATGGACTATTGTAAATAGAGTCCTTGCTTGATATATGTCCATTTACCTAACGCACAATATGTTTGAAATTGCTGCCCAATAAAAGTTTGTGTTTCGTTCCAGGTTATTATCCGAGTACATCGTCCTTTTTGTGAAGTTAGCCATGGCATAAGCAATGGTTCCTTCTATTCAACTTAATAGCTATTTCATAGACAGAGCATCTCAGCAGGTATGCATTCACATTAAAAGCCAACTTTATTATTGGTAGGTTAGAGCAGGGCAAAGATATCTAAATTAAAGAATGTTTTTTTTTTTTCTTTCAGATTAATTACCAACACATCCACCTTCTTTTCCTCCATTGAAATGGTATCCGCAGTAAATGCTTCCTTCTATTCAACTTAAATGCTACTTCAAAGACAGAGCAAATGGGCACGTATGATATTACTTTTAAAGCCAACTTCATTACTAGTTGGCTAGAAATGGGCAAAATTATCTGAATTAAAGATTGTGTTGCTTTCCAGATAGACAACCAGCACTTCCGCCTACTTTTTACATCTCCAAATATTTTGCCTTGTCGCATCCTGAAACAAATGTTTTGTGGAAGCTATGAAAGATTAAAATAGTGTACTTTAGAAGCAGGTACAGTAATGTGTAAAGTTCCAGTCAGGTACAATCATTCAGCTTATGGTCTGTTTTGAACAGACTCCGTAATATATGTCCCTTTACCTACTGCACAATATGTTTAAAATTGCTGCGAAAGAAAAGATTGTGTTTCATTCCAGGTAATTATCCGAGTACATCATCCTTTCTGTGAAGTTAGCCATAGCATAAGCAATGCTTCCTTCTATTCAACTTAAAAGCTATTTCATAGACAGAGCATTTCAGCTGGTACACTGTTAAAAAAATTTCATTACATTTTAATAACATTTATATGAAGCTATTTTCATTACATTTTCATTACAATGTTATTAAATCTTCATTACAATTTCGTAATGAAATTTCATAACACATGTCATTAAAATAATTGCAACTTTTAAAAAGAAATTTCTTTGACTTTAACACTTTCATATTTGACTCCTCAACGCACTAACGGATTTTTAGGACGATATCCTTACAAGTTTACCGTACCTTACCGGGAGTTGAACCCGAACCCTTGGGTTGGGAACTCGTCGCCTCAGACCACTCGGCCACGAGGACTACCTGAGAGGAGCGGAGCTGTAACGTGGTATCATGCCGCCGCTGGGGGGAGAGCGTTCCCCATTTGTTTAATAAACATGTAATGAAAATTTCATAACATGGGTTATGAAAATGGGCGTGTAATGAAATTTCAATGACGTGTAATGAAATTGCCGTTAAAGTTAATAACATTGTTCTTAAATTAAGAGTGTCATTAAATTTCATGACAACTTTATTAAAATTAATGTTGATTGCGTAATGAAATTTCAAACATTTTTAACAGTGTATGCATTCACATTAAAAGTCAACTTTATTATTGGTAGGTTAGAGCTTAGAGACGGATAAATTTTAACCAAATTAAAGATTGTGTTTCCTACCAGATAAATATCTCAGCACATTGTCCTTCTTTTTTTATTTCCAAATATTCGCCCAACTATTATCCTTATTGTTATTTATGAATTTTGTTATGAAATGTGTTTTTGTGTTTCAAAATTTGTAGTATTTAAGGAAGAAAAAGTTAGGTTTGTGATCACTTATTGGAGACTTGTAAAAATATGCTTTAGTATCAAGCTTGTTTGTGTAAAAGAAGTCACACCATAACCTTACTAAAGCCTTTTGAAAGGCATGTTGCATTATAATTGTCAACTGCTATGTTTTTAAGAGCAATAGCTGTGGCATCTTTAATTTTGATGTCTTCAGGTATATTTAAGCTGGATAATTGATGACTTTCAAACATGGCATCATCTTCGTCTGTTGTAGCTCCATTTGCAAATCTGAGCAGAGCTTTTGCAAACTTCAAGTCATTCTTTTGTTTGGTTTATACAATTCAAAGATACTCCATAGTTTTGACCTGTAAAACGTTTGATTTGTACATTGTTCGTGATATATATCAGTGACTTCAGTACTTGCAGTAGATAAAATTGACATTTTGTCTTTTGATGGCTGATACAGTGGAATGAAGTAGATCGGTGGAAGTTGGTTTAAATCTCCTAAACAAATTAGAGTAAGAGAAGTGAGCGGCAAAATTTTCTCAAATATTTGCTGCAATCTCATGTTACTATCTTCCATCATTTCATATGATGCCACTGAAAAGGTTTCTCAATTTAGTCTTCAGTTCTTTTTTCAATTTAAAGTATACAGCAAAAGTACTTTGAATTCTTTGTCCCTGAATATTAAATGCAGCCTTGCGAGTACGTGCACTTAAGTTAATGTGAACATCTGCAGGGGCATTTCCAATTTGATGTGACCAGAATCTACTTGCTGTGTGTTATAGCATTCAATAGTGTACTTTTTCGACACCTCCTGGTCCAGAAATGAAATTGAAAAATTGTTCTTTCAAGATTTATTTTATTAGATGTAGAAAATTGTCATTATATGTATTTAGTTTGGTTTTCATTCACAGATAATAAGAGATCAATGTATTCTTGATTAGCTTTAGGCACAGTGAAGGTTCCAAGGTTTGGTGTATCATTGTCTGTTTTCATTGTCGGTATTTCCAGTGTTATATCTGAAAGTACTGTGCCCAACACAAATATTTCAAAGTCATGTGACAATTATATATTGTTGTATTGTGGGTTCTGTGGGGAGCCGATATCAGTGTGAGTCGTAGTTCACCTGAGGGAAGACTGGCGACGAGCTCAAAGCTCGCGCCCCTTTTATTGGGTGATTGGCAAAACAACAGGAAGAACAAAGGCGATCGTAAAACAAAACTATTGTTGGGTTCTGGCTGCATGTATAAGAGGGTGTCGCTACCAACAGTGATCACTGGTGGCCGTGCTTCGGAGAGCCTTCTGCTTGTTTGGGTGTAACCTGGTTAGGTTATAGCGACAATACTACATTATTCCCTCTTTTTAGAACCCCTCTCCTTGACAAAGAAATCCTCGTTTTGTCACTCCCTAACCTTTTCGCCTTTGTCTTCGTTACACATTTCAGTTTTACAATTCAAAATTTCAATGCTCTAACGTTAACGTTATACAATTCCAATAAATTAATTTGCAAACTTTACTAAAATCCTTAACTAATCCTGTGGACTTCCACCTTGTACAAGCCTACGGGTCGCAACCCTACTAGCTTGACTCAGTGTGCAAACAAAAAGAAATTGACTTCACCCCTAGCATGTAGCAATGCACTAGTATGACTCCTTCTCCGGACCACTATCAAGCCTGTTTAAAAGTAGTTTTAATCCTTCAAGGACGTCAACCACGGGGATCCGTTCCAGTTTAATTTGTGATTAGATCTTGACATCTTGATGCCCTGTAGTGTGACAGAGAACCTGTAACACACAAAAGCGCTGGGAACAGTACAAGTTTGACATTTGAGCAGCTGCCTAGGGCGTATAATCGTTAGCCCTGGGTGTCTCCTACCGGCTAATCCTATCTACGTGACACCTTAAAAATCTAAACCTTTCATAACCCTTAACCTTTTTGAAGGTTATGCATACTTGCCTTTTGGATTCTTGATGGAGCGCGTATCTGATCCAGCGTCGTTTTCCTTGTTTCTGCGTTGAGTCTCCTTTGTCTGCGTTGCTGTGGTCTCTCCTTCGTCTTGACGTTTTTGAATGTTGCAATTTTAATTCATTTCTCTCTTTTCCACTGTGAGTATGCTATTGTTTACTTTCAGCAGCACAGTTGTTTGTATTTTTGTTCGTCTTTACTTCTCGACTCGCTTAGTCGATTACTCGAACTCGCGGTTTTATTTCCGCTAGTCCTTGCTGAGGACCCCTTTTCGTTCCCTCCGGTCGTTCCCCGACACGTGGGGGCTATCCCCACTCCTTTTTGATCACGTGATCGCGTACGCAACACTGTTCTGGCCCCGGGATTGGTCAAACTTCGCGGTATTGTTACGCCCTGGACGAACGCGTCGGCCCGCGCCGCTTGGCGTCATTCTGCCGCTGTTCCTCGACCAGGCCGGTTGTGTAGAGCCCGTGGCTGCCGGTTTTTTTTTCTTTTCCTTCCTTGCCTTTTCCTGCTCGCTGCCATGGAGGTCCACAGGATCTTAGTTCAATACTTCGTTGGGGTGCAGATCGGCGACCCGACTTTCCGCCGCGTGAGTATTTCCTAGAACTTCCCTGACTTACGCTACGCGTTCCCTTGTGCTTCCCTGCTCCACATCACCCTTCTGTTCTGAGCCTGGTGCTTCTCGTTTCCTTTAGATCTGCCTCCAATGCATTCAGGCGGCAACCAGCAGCCTTTTTTGAGCTGTATGCAACCCTAGTTTTTGCCAGTTTGAACAATTTGTGCCAGCCATTATGCTCACGGAGGATTGGTTTTATACATGCCACTGTTGCCTCGACCCGTGCTACGTGAGTATTTTCTTTTAACGTCTTTCTTAACCTCGGCCTCTACCTCTTTTTTTTTACATTTCCTTTCTTTCCCTTGTTTTAGCTTGTCCTGCAAAATGATGTCTTCCGAAATGGATCATACCGGGCTGAGGACTTTGATGACGTGCCCGTCATCCCTCAGGTCCCGCCTCCGGGGATTATTTATCCCGAAGGCATCATGGCGGAGCCGGAATTCGTGGATTTAACGATGGAGGACTGAGTAAGTAATACTACTAATAATGCTGCCCTTCTTCTTTTGCATTAGCTCATTTGTTTGCTTTTGCTTTTGCAGTTTCCTTCTGATGGCGATGCTGGCGCTAGTTGAAGTACCATAACAAGTGGACCTCCATTCTCACTCCATCGGTTCACCTCGTCAGCAGCTCCTGTTCCAGCTCCTATTTCTTCGAGCCTTAAGTTCTTTTGCATGTTTCATTCTCTCTTTTGCACGTTTGTGATTAATGAAGTTTATCCCTTGTGTTGTTGTGGTGTTTTCGTTGCATGACAATATATTCTGCATGAAATTTCCATTTGGTGTTTGGTTTTGTAGCTCTCATCTCCTTTTCCTTTCCACCTTTCTCTCCGATTGAGGGATAAATAATTTAGTGAGGGTTAGTTTGTTTCACTCTTTTATTACAACTTGAGAATTTGGCAACAATTTTAACTTACTTGCTAACAATTTTTAGCGCTTAACATTTGGGCATTGTTTTGCTGAATGAAATCGTTGCCTGCACTTTCTGCAACGCAACTTCTGCCTTGGATCATCAGGGTGAAACTTAAAATTACCTTTCTCCTGATCTCTTTGTTCGTACAACTTATCCAACCATTCCTTTCTTCCATTTGTAGTCCGGTCTGTCTGTAACATTATTCAGAGGCACCTTGCACTTTCTGATAGAGCAATGCCGTTTTGCATGAGTGTTACCCATACCCATACCTTACATTTAAGATCGGTTGCCACGATGGGACCCACTGCAGAGTGCCCCGTACAGCGGTTGCCTACTTTTCAGGGGCATATAACTACTTTTGCTTATAATTTGTCCTATATCTTGGAGATGGTTGACCGCACACATTTTTCGACGATGCCATCGGACTCAGCACACCTCAAAACATGCCGCCTCACGATTTCAGCCGTATGCGGACCGCCACCGCCCCGCGGGAGGCGTTCGAATCGCCGCAACAAGGGCGTAATAGTAGTTATCGTGTTTCTCGCTTGCTTCTTCATGAAATACCGTCGCGAGTGGTCAGCAACAACATTAAGTGTATTCACCATCACTATGGTAAAAGTGCCGACTGTAAGGTCTGTCGTGGGAGGAAAGGCTGCGTCCGAAAAGACCACCAATATTATTAAAATCGAAGAGGGAGTGACACCAAGGAACATTGGGGCAGTTGGCGGTTTAGTTTGGGGATGTGTGAGCGAGTGAGTGTGTGTGTGTGTGTGTGTGTGTGTGTGTGTGCGAGAGAGAGAGAGAGAGAGAGAGAGAGAGAGAGAGAGAGAGAGAGAGAGAGAGAGAGAGAGAGAGAGAGAGCGCGTCTGGGCGCGCGTTAATGTCCATGACAAAAATGGAATTTTACAATGTAGAACGTAATTAATTGCAACTAAATTTGGTATAAATAATAAATATATTGAATATATTAATGGTATGTCTTAAAAATAAGGTAACTCATACAAATTGCACTCAGGTTCCCAAGTTAGTGAATTCATTATGCGCATTTACAGGAGCATAGCTCGCGGCATTTGATGCCTTTCTTGCGACAGGAGCAATTTCCAGAGCAAGCCAGTTTGCATTTGCACCTGACAAAGGCGTTGCAGGACTCAGCGGCCACAGGGATTGTCCTCCACACTGGCACCCATTTCCCGTTTTCCTGCGTCCAGCCCCAGTCGGTTGCAAGAGGGAGAATCTGCTTTGTCTGGAAAGCCTGTCTCCAAATCTGTGCCTGCTGTGCAGCTCTATACGTGTATGCTGCACCAAAGAATCGATAGTCGGCGGAAGATCATCAATCTGGCGACTGTATTTAGTGAAAAGCGCTCTGCGGCAGGCTACTAAATTTTCGTGCATTCTCGACCTAAAAATAATAAATTACAGGTAATTTTTTTTTTCAACTGTTTTGTAATATTGCCATATTCTTAAACTAGCGTACCCGGTGTGTCTTGACGCAATTGTTGCATTAAGCAACGGAAATCTGGAAGAAGCATTTCCAGTGCTTAAAAATTTTGTCATCAAGTTGTACAGCCCGTGAGTAGTTTAAGAATATGGCAATATTACAAAACAGTTGAAAAAAAAAATTACCTGTAATTTATTATTTTTAGGTCGAGAATGCACGAAAATTTAGTAGCCTGCCGCAGAGCGCTTTTCACTATATACAGTCGCCAGATTGATGATCTTCCGCCGACTATCGATTCTTTGGTGCAGCATACACGTATAGAGCTGCACAGCAGGCACAGATTTGGAGACAGGCTTTCCAAACAAAGCAGATTCTCCCTCTTGCAACCGACTGGGGCTGGACGCAGGAAAACGGGAAATGGGTGCCAGTGTGGAGGACAATCCCTGTGGCCGCTGAGTCCTGCAACGCCTTTGTCAGGTGCAAATGCAAACTGGCTTGCTCTGGAAATTGCTCCTGTCGCAAGAAAGGCATCAAATGCCGCGAGCTATGCTCCTGTAAATGCGCATAATGAATTCACTAACTTGGGAACCTGAGTGCAATTTGTATGAGTTACCTTATTTTTAAGACATACCATTAATATATTCAATATATTTATTATTTATACCAAATTTAGTTGCAATTAATTACGTTCTACATTGTAAAATTCCATTTTTGTCATGGACATTAACGCGCGCCCAGACGCGCTCTCTCTCTCTCTCTCTCTCTCTCTCTCTCTCTCTCTCTCTCTCTCTCTCTCTCTCTCTCTCTCTCTCTCGCACACACACACACACACACACACACACACACACACACTCACTCGCTCACACATCCCCAAACTAAACCGCCAACTGCCCCAATGTTCCTTGGTGTCACTCCCTCTTCGATTTTAATAATATTGGTGGTCTTTTCGGACGCAGCCTTTCCTCCCACGACAGACCTTACAGTCGGCACTTTTACCATAGTGATGGTGAATACACTTAATGTTGTTGCTGACCACTCGCGACGGTATTTCATGAAGAAGCAAGCGAGAAACACGATAACTACTATTACGCCCTTGTTGCGGCGATTCGAACGCCTCCCGCGGGGCGGTGGCGGTCCGCATACGGCTGAAATCGTGAGGCGGCATGTTTTGAGGTGTGCTGAGTCCGATGGCATCGTCGAAAAATGTGTGCGGTCAACCATCTCCAAGATATAGGACAAATTATAAGCAAAAGTAGTTATATGCCCCTGAAAAGTAGGCAACCGCTGTACGGGGCACTCTGCAGTGGGTCCCATCGTGGCAACCGATCTTAAAAGTAAGGTATGGGTATGGGTAACACTCATGCAAAACGGCATTGCTCTATCAGAAAGTGCAAGGTGGTTGCTGCAGACAGACCGGACTATTGCTGGCTGAATATTATTAACTAGGCACAATTTCCACTCCATTCCCAACTTCACTCCTCCACAATTACTTTCACAACTGGCCGGCAACTTTTGGATTCTGACAGACTTCAACTTATTCTCTATTTCTTTAATTGCCTTAATTTCTAATTCCATTTTTTCATCAATCTCACTTATCTCTTTTTCTAATTCATTACTCACGTCCACTTTATTAATTTCTACTTCTAGCATTTCTATTTCTTTGGACAACTCAGACACATATCCTTTCTCGTTCACTTCAATCAGCTCACCGTCCGACTCTGACTCACTCAGTTCCAGATCTTTAACCAAGATATCATACGAATCACCTGGTAGCTTGACGAGAGGAGGAAAGGACAGCGTTCTGGATCCTTCTGCCTCTCACAGCGATGCCCCCAAGCTCCTGTCCGCCTCCAAGATTGGGAGTTCCCACTCCAATTCTGACGACGTTCCGGGCTGGTCCAGATGAGTTGGGCTGCGCAGAACCGTCAACCGCAGCTGTCCCCCTCTTCCCCGCTCCAGCTTCAATGGACCGCTCACTAACTTGGCCCTCTTGCTTTCCTGAACCTTCTTTTCTTGTTCCATTTTCCTTTTCATCTTGTTTATCACGCCTTGAAGCTTCCCTTGGTCTACCGGTTAAGTGGTAGTTAGCTTACTCGTTTTCCGGGCGCTGATTATTTTTCTCCCCCGTTCCTGCTTCCTTGGAGCTATTTTTTCAATAGAAACTTTCCTCGTTGGAATGTCCTTCAGTTTTAAGGCTTCCATGATGATGGCTTATACGTCTGACCTCGCCAAAGGGTTGGGTTGGACTGGTGCTTTCAGCTTGATTTTGTTTGGCATTCCCTGGCGTCTCTAGCAACCCGTTAGTTCCTTATTGTCGGTATCATAGATACTCATTATTTAAATCTCGCGGCCTTTCACTTTCACCCACAGCTGTTCATTCAATGAAAAGTAGCCATGCATTTCTCATATCATCTTGTTTGTTTACAGCCGTGTCTGGTGCCGGGCATCTCGCTAGCCGATCTATGTGCACTATCAGCCTTTTACTGGGATTATCAACCCTTTCAATTCTTGCATTACAGTCATTAATTAGGTTTACGATTCTGTAAGGTCCTTCCCATCTGGTTATGAGTTTAGCAGAAATTCCTTTCACTCTTCTGGGATAGTACAGGTAAACCAAATCTCCCTTTAGGAATGGTGATAGCGTTGCATTCCTATCATAATAGGCTTTCATTCTTTTCGCAGCCTTCTTGCTCATGTGTGCGACCGCTTCATGGATGTCCTGCATTGTTTTTCTTACCCAGAAGGGATACATTTTGTGCATCTCTTCATTCCGAGGTGGTGAACCTCTGTCTAGATCCAAAGGGCTTCTCATGGCTGCCCCGAACATAACCTCATATGGTGAGAATTTATGTGAAGAATGAGGTAAGTTTCTGTATGCCTGTGCTATAAATGGCAAATACTTCGGCCAATTTTCTCGGTCTTGCTCCACCAGGATCATGAGATGTTGTTTCAGTGTCTTAATCCATCTCTCTGCTTTTCCGTTTGTTGCAGGGTGAAACGCTGTTGTCCTAAGCTTTTTGATCTGGTAAAGTTCCATTATTTCCTGGAACAGTGTGGAATCAAAAGCTTTTCCCTGATCTGTCAACAAGGATTGAGGCGCACCAAAGATGGAAAACACATGAGTGATAAGTGCCTGTGCCACTTCATCTGCTGTCTGCTTATACAACGGCACCACCACTGGCCATCCAGAGAAGGCTTCAACTGCTACCAGTATGTACTCAAATCCTTCTTTACTTTTTGGATTTATAGGTCCACAGATATCCACATGCCAGCGTCCGTGCAGAACTCCTTCTTGGAACAACTTCAGTGGCACCTTTGTCTGACGAGTTGGCCCTTTGAACTTGGCACAAATTCCACATTGGGAAATTACTTCATAAGTGTCCTCGAACATTCCAGGCCACCAGAAGAATCTCTTTATATATGCCAAGGTTTTGGACACACCAAAATGATTTCCAACTCCCAGTTGTTCATGGTATGTTTTTACCGTTGACTTCACGAGTTTGGCTGGTAGAATTAGTTGTAATTCTTCCTTTTCTTTAATTCCACTAGGATGCTCAAACTTGCGATAGAGGATTCCTCCCTCTATTACCAGTGAATTAAACTGGTACCAAAGTGACCTGGTTTTGTGGCCATTTTGTGCAATCTCTTGGAATTCCGGTTTCTTCCGGTCCTGTACTGCAACCATGATGGGCATGATATCAGCATCAAGCAGCTGTGCTTTTCTGATATCTTTTGGACTCAACCCATCAGGAATAACTTTCGTCCAGTTAACGTCAATGGTGTCCTTCATCATTCTGGTAATTTTTCTTTGTTCAAATAAGCAATCCGGACATGTCTCTTCACAGTGCACTTCTGTTTTGCAGTGGCAAACTAACACTGTTTTATCCCTCTCTTCTAGACGATCACATTTCTTGCAATTATCACAAGGTCTTCTTGACAATGCATCTGCATGCCCGATGCTGTTTCCTTTGACATGCACTACCTGGAATTTGTACGGTGCAAGTCTTTCCAACCATCGTGCCAACTTTCCAGTGGGGTTTTTGAAGTTTTTCAACCACTGTAATGCTGCATGATCAGACTTCACTATAAATGGCGCTCCTGCCAGGTAATGGTGAAATGCTTTTACTGATTCTACTACTGCCAGTAGTTCCCTGTGTGTTGTGCAGTAATTTCGTTGAGCTGGATTGAGTGTCTTTGACCAGTAAGCTATAGTGACATCTTTTCCATCCTGCTCCTGACTCAGGACACACCCTAGACCTGTTAAACTAGCATCAGTTGTGATGGTGAAAGGTCCTTTTGTGATGTCTGGTGTGCCTAATATTGGTGCTGTAGTCAGTAAGCTTTTTATTTTGTCGAATGCTTCCTGACACTCATTACTCCACTCAAAACTTTGCCCTTGCTTCTGCAACTTAAATATTGGCGTTGCTATGGTTGCCATGTGGGGAACATACTTGGAGTAGTACTGAACCAGCCCTAACCATGACCTTACTTCCTTTACGTTGGTTGGTGCTGGCCAGCTGAGGATTTTGCTTATTTTATCCTGATCCGTTTTTATCCCTTTTTCAGACAACCTGTGACCCAGATATGTGACTTCTGACTGGAAGAGTTCACACTTCTTTGCCTTCAACAGAAATCCTGCTGCTCTTATTCTGTTGAATAAGGCCTCAAGCCTCTGAAGCATTTGTGGAAAATTGTCTCCTCCAATACAGATGTCATCCAGGTATACTGACACAGTGTCTCCTAAGTCATTTTCAGGGGTTTTCTCTTTTGCGGGCATGATCACTCTGTCTGTTATGTACTGGAAGGCACCTGGTGCTGCAGATAGCCCAAAACTCAATCTTGTAAATTCAAATTGTCTGTGTGACAATCCCAAGCCCTCTGGCAGAATTATAGCTGTTTTGGGTTGGTCCTCTGGGTGGATTTCTAGATTGTGATATCCATGTGCTAGATCGAAAGCATGATACATCCTTTTCCCGCCCATGTGTTGTAACAAATCTTGCACCCTTGGTATCGGCATTGCTGGTACTCTAGTGACTGCATTAAGAGCACGATAGTCAATGCATACCCTTACTTCCCCAGTCTTTTTCATAACACATAAGATGGGTGAAGCCCAAGCTGACTGACTAGGCCTTATTGCACCTTGATCCAAATACTTTTTGATAGTTTCCATTACTGCCTGTCTATAATGGAGTGGTATTGGCCTAGCTGTCTGCTTGATGGGTGGATGATCACCAGTGTCTATTCGGAACTTTATCCAGGGACACTTCCCAAAAGTTGTGTTGTCTTTTGCGAAAACGTCATGATGTTTCCGCAATAAATTAGTTAACTCCTGCTTTTCTGTTTCAGATAGTTGTTTACACCTTTCTACCAAATCCTGCAAATCCTTTGGAAGTGGTTCATTCTCCCCAATTGCTGGAAGATTCGGAATGGTGTTTATTTCTGCATCAGAAAACGGAGTTGTGTCATGGTTAATTACATTGACTTGGACTGTTTCATCTGTGTCCATGCCTTCATCAATGTCTTCGTCAACCTCTACCTCCTCCTGAAAATTTGTGCTGAACTCCTGCTCATATTTATCCGGATGGAGGATAAAAACTTCTCCTAACACTGCGTACTTAGGAATTGTAACGCATTTATCCCCTAAGTTTTGCATGGTTATAGAGATTGGTGCAGTAAGACAGGGTATGACTCCAGACTGTGCTATCACTCCTAGTGGTAGCCTAGATACTTTGTTTCCGAATGCTGGATTGGAAATGAACAATCCCAGCTTAGTCTCTCCTGGTAACTGGCCGCGCTTATTTAGGGATCCCTTTTCACTAGTTCCTCTGGAGCCTGACAACACTGCTTGGTCCGCCACTTGAGTTTCCAAGACCACCCTGCTCTGGGTGTGGCCCTGTCCACCCAAGTCAAGACCCTGAGTGTTTCCACTGCTCTCAAAGGCGCCAATTCCTTCACCCGTTGGCTCATCAGCTACCGCATCTGTTACCAGTTTTGTCTGTATTTCTCTCTCTACAAACGGTCTTAATTTAAAGCTGCCTTCAGCTCTTATTGTGTAGGCAACCCTGTCTGTTGTGTAAATTCTGGCAGTTTTCGTTTCTCCCAGTGTGAATGGTACTTGTACCCTGTCAAGCCCTTCACCAATCTCTAGAACTTGCTTTTTGATGCCTATCACCGCATCAAACTTGTGTAGGAAATCTATTCCCAAAATATTCTCATGAATATCCGCCTCATATGTGATATGTTTAAATACTTTTCCTCCAATCTCGAATTCGGTCATTGCTGGACCGTACAGCTTGGCTTTGTGTGATGTAACTCCCTTGAGTTTGAGTTTTGCAACTGGGAGGTCTCTAGTCCTTGGAATAACTGTGATAACAGCTGCTGTATCAATGCATCCACTTTTATTTTCACTCAAGATTTTACAATCTATCATGGGTGCTGTATTTACAGTTGTGCATACTAAACAAGGAACTTCTAGAACCTCCCGATGATTCTCAGACTGAAAGGAACATTCTTTTTCCTTTGACAATTCTTTGTCTGGAGACATCACCGGTGGTTTTACATTAAGACTAGTACTTATCTTATCAGTCTTTTCACTCTCAACCTCCATTGCCACCGTACCATTGGAGGTTGACTCTAGTTTTCCTGCTCCTCATCTGGTTTAGGAACATGAGGTGGCTTTTTGTTATTAAAACCAAAATTGCCGTTTTTAATAAACCACTGCATAGTAGCTTTATATAAATCTGGTGGTATATTTGGCATTGAAAAGTCCTCCTTATTTTTGTTACTTTTACAATCCCTCATAAAATGTCCTACTTTTCCACACTTATGACAAGTGGACTGCTGATTGTCTCTAGCCATGTTTCTACAATTAGCCATTCTGTGACCTAACCTGCCACAGTACCGACATGTCATGTTTTTATCGGGATTATCGAAGCTTCCCGAGAAGCCGCCTCGGCCTCTACTGAAGCCTCTGCCTCGGCCTCCTCTGCCGCGACCACGTCCCCGACCGCGACCTCGCTGTGTGGAGACGTCCGCGTCCTGCTGGGCACTCGTGGAAGGCTCGGAGGGAAATACCATGTTGACTTTAGCATCCTTATGCTTGGTCTTCCCCTCCGTCTCTTCTTCATCCTCTTCTGCTCTTGCCACACGGACTCTCTAAGCTGGAGGTTCGTCTATTTCTAGGCTAAGGCCTCTGTTGAGCGTTTTCATAGCTTCATCCAGGGTAGGTAAGGCAGCAAAAGCTAGCCGTGCTGCCGCCTTCCTGTCGGCAAGGCCTTTAATGAACCTTTCCACTAAGGCTTCCTGTATGTCCGCCTCCTTCATGTTGCGAAGGTAGGATCGTCCTAATCGTTCCACTTGTCTGGCAAATTGCCTGGTGGACTGATCTTTTTCTTGTCTGAGAGTGTTGAAATCCTTCTTTCGTTCCCACATGGAGGCTGTCTTGCTGAATGTTTTGACAAGCGCCTCATCCAGACTCTTAAATGTTATTGGTACCTCCTGATGCTGCAGGTTTGCTATAACATCAGTGGCGTTTCCTGTTAACGCCTGTACCAAAGCTGTCTTTTTGTCTTTATCGTCCCAGTCATTTGCCTCTACTACTGTTTGGAACTGCAGTTGATACACGGAGTAGTCAGCCTCTCCGTCATACTTCGGGGCCTCATTATACTTTTTAGGCCTGTTCATCTTCTCCAGTAATTTCATGAAGAAGTGATTTGTGGCAGGATGATCTTGCCTCTCCTGCCTCTCTTCCTGCTCATCATCTGCCTCGCCGTCATAGTATTCTTGGCGGCGTCCATCATAGTCGTGAACTGGCCTCCTTCGACCCGGCTGGCGGCCTTCCTGCATCCATACTCGATTTGGATGTCGATTAACTTTTCTGGTGGTTCTTCCAGGTCCATTTCTTCCCATTGCTCTTCCTCGTCATACTGCTGGTCTTCCTGCTGCCGCTGCTGTTGCTGCTGGGCTCCAGGATGCTGCACTCGGTTCTCGTTCAGCGGCGCCTGTAGCGGCCTCGGGACTTGTGGTGCTTGCTCATCCTGTCCTTCTTCCAGAAGACGTCGTGGAGGTCTTCTTTCTCTTTGAGGCCTTCCTCTTCCTCCTCGTCCTCGTCCGACGCCTCGACGCTTAGCCATAGGATGCTCCTGTATGACGTACTCCATGAGTCGTCCTGCTCCGCGTCCTCGTCCGCGTCCACGTCCTCGGCCACGTCCACGCCCTCGTCCTCTTGCTCGTATGTTATTGAAGATGTGCGGCATGTTGGGCGCAGCCTGTCCGACGTTGACGACGTTGGCAAGTTCTGGTTGGACGGGTGGGAGCTCAGGCTGGTCGTGCTCGGACTCCGCCTCGCTCTGGTTGATGCTGAGACCGTCTGTGTCGGTTTCAGCGTCCATTCTACTGTGTCTGAACTTCTTTCGGCTCTGACTGTACCTGTTTGTATAGGAGAATCGGAAGGCTCAGATACGCTACTTTGCATACTACTCCTCCTACCAGACTCTGTCTACCTCTTAGCCTCGCTATGTGACACTAGAAGGTCTGAGCGAGTCCCTATCTGACCAGTGTGTGACGCTATTAAGGTCTCACCGGTTTTCCTAATTTCAGCGTGTGACACCAGAGGGTCTCGCCGATCCTTTCCTAGTCTCACGTGTGACACTAATAGGTCTCGTGAGGCTCTAGCCTTTCTGACCTTCTGCGTCTGACACTAAGAGGTCTCGCAGATCCCGGGCGTTTGACTCTAGCAGGTCTCGCCGGTTCTAAGCCCTTCCTTTTCTCCTATCCGACCGCTGCCACCAATGTTGTATTGTGGGTTCTGTGGGGAGCCGATATCAGTGTGAGTCGTAGTTCACCTGAGGGAAGACTGGCGACGAGCTCAAAGCTCGCGCCCCTTTTATTGGGTGATTGGCAAAACAACAGGAAGAACAAAGGCGATCGTAAAACAAAACTATTGTTGGGTTCTGGCTGCATGTATAAGAGGGTGTCGCTACCAACAGTGATCACTGGTGGCCGTGCTTCGGAGAGCCTTCTGCTTGTTTGGGTGTAACCTGGTTAGGTTATAGCGACAATACTACAATATCTTGTGCTTCATCATCAGAGCTATTTTCTTCAGTATGTATATTTATTACTTTAAATGTTTTATCCAAATCAATAGACATGTTAAAGTCGTATATTTCTTTGTTTATGTTAATGGTAGTCACATTTTTGTCATAATTATCTTTAGCATCGTCAATTATGCTTTGTTCACTGTGCCAAGGGTGGATGCAACATAACTTGTTCTCTGAAATAGTAATATTCGTTGTCTATTAGGTTGTAGTTTCTGGGACTTTAGGGGTTTGGTTTGGACCTCAATTTAATGTAACCTGCTTCGTTTTTCTAAGGGATCCAATTGGAATTGTTTTGGTAAGGTTCATCATCTTCATCATGAGAGAGACAATTGTCAAAGACAATTCTCTATATCTTGTTCACCTTGAATGCACTGTTGAGAATTTTTTTTCTCTTTTATATTGATAACATGATGTAAAATCAGCCAAACAGGTTGATTTTAATTTTTCGGGTCTATCAATGAAATATTCAAGGCCATCATACATAATATTCGTAGAATCATAAAAATTCAATAAACATTTATGAAAAATTATTTAATTTGTATTCAGAGTTGTTTTCCCCTTGCTCTGGATGTACTCCTGTTGCTACTCCTCGCAGGATGCAATACATCAAGAATTAAGATCATCCTATTTAATTTAGTAATTAAGGACTAAGGACTGTATTTTGAGCTAACTTCAGAATTTCATTGAAGTTTTCTATTTTGGCTTTAAATGTCTCTTAGGTGTCTGAAACACCACCCCGGTCGCCCTCGGGCTCAATTCGAATTTTCCCGCCCGGGAGGGGCTGCGCGCGCAGCGCTGCATGCCGTCTGCTAGCGCTGCTAGTGCCGGCCGAGCGCGTTCCCACGGTCCCCACCTGTTCCCACGGTTCTCACGGTCCCTGCAGGTTCCTACTGCCCGGACCCAAACGGCGCAAACGTTCAGCTGAGGCCATTGGCAGCTGGTCGTGTGAGTATGTCTAACTCCTTGAGTGTACATAACCTTTAGCATACCCCTACTTTAAACGCGTTTTTCTGGAAACGCCATTCTTCCTACTGAGCGCCAAAAACTCCAGAACTTCTCTCTCATCCTACTGAGCGTGAGTGTACAGCCCAGCCTGACGGTGCATTTGACGCCCTTAGTTTTGGAGCCACTACACTAGGGTCCCCTCTAAAAATTTGATGGACAAAAGCAACATGGATAAACAAAAAAAAAGTTTATATGACAGCGGTAGTACATCATCAAAGAGTTAAAGGATACTTCAAGTCTTCCACTGTCACTTTCTTCTTTCAGCAGGTTCCATGATGAGAAGGCTTTAACTTTGGAAAACTGTACATCGGCGAATACCTCTCGTTCCTTGGACTGCAACATAGCCGGACAAGATATACATGATAGTAATGATTAAGATAATGACATTCCAGTATGTGCTCTATAACATATAACATCATTGATGGATCTACAATTTGTATCATTTAAAGATTGTTGCTGTCACGAAGGAAAATTGCTAATAGGAATAAGATGTAAAAATACAAGGTGCCCGCATGGTAGTTACTCATCACAACCCATCTCTCATTGTATTGTCAACAAACAGGTTTGAAGATGACATGATAAGTGTTTCCGTACCCTGATTGTGGACAATATCAAGAGAGATGGATTGTGATGTGTAAGTGCAGTGCTGATGAGGTTTGGTATTAGTCTGGCCCTCTTCGTAGTGTCACATTAAACATGAAACTTATTTGTTGTTGTTTATTTTCAGAGTTCATACCAATTTTTTCTGTCAGTCAGCTTTGTGCTCTTTTTTATTCTCTAAAGAACATAGCTGTAACTACCTGAATGTTTGGTAGAGTGATGAAAGCGTTGTACTTTCTTTGAGGTGCTCGCATGTTAGGGATTCATCACAACCTATAACTCAACGTGTTGTCCTCAAACAAGTTTGTGGATTATATTTTGAGAGTTTCGGTACCCTCCTGGTTGTGGACAATATCAGGAGAAATGGGTTGTGATGTGTCAGATATTGTGGCACTTTTGACAAAGTTTGCTATTGCCCTGGCTTTTTTACAATCGTGATATGAACTTGAAACTAGTTTGTTGATGTTTATTTTCAGACCTCATGCTCACCATATGGTATAAGATGAAGAATATTAATTAATGTTGTGTCTCCCCGTGGATCATCAAGAAAATGACATCAGACTTTTTCTTCACTGAAAAATGGTCAGTGCTAAATTCAACTCTTACGTTTATAGTGATATTATTTTTTGAATTATAAATTATTTGCACCTTTCAACTTTAGTTCCCTAGGGAGACTGAGATCAGCTTCTAGCAAGCCATTTGCAACTGTAGAAGAACACATTCCAAAAATTTTGTCTCCTCAACAAGAAATTTAATTGTGTCTATCAGTTAGTCTGAATTACCCGTAAGTTGCTTCCAAAGTTCTTTCAGCAATGTCTACATAGCATTCCTTACTTTTTTCAGTACCATCAATTGGACTTTAGTATAGTGACTGACTGTCTATTGTATTATAGTAGCTACAGTAATATGTGGGCACTGAGAACTTGGTTACTAAAAATAACCCCTTATAAAGTTAATTTTGCTGTAGCATAGTCAGTTCTGTTGTATTGAAGAACCCTTTTATTGTAATTTCGATTTTGAAAATATTTTATGAAATTTTTGAGGGGTTGGTCCAAAATGGACGTCCTGGGAGGAGGGGGGGTCAAGAATACGGAGATTATTTATTTCCTATAATCTAATCTATCTATTTCTTTTCATCATGTTCTTCACAGTGTTTCCACAGTGCTTCCTGAAAAAAAGAAAAAGGAGTTGTTATACAGGCAGTAACTTGATCAATGACCTGTCTGTGCACATGAGTTAACGGAATCCCCAGAATGGCCCAACTTATCTACAACAGTCTTGTGTTTTACTTGGATGCTAAGGGGCTGTGCACAAACCACGTGGCCGGTTTTAGGCCACTTTTTGACCCCCTCTCTCTGTGACCATGTGTGGTATTTTCACCCCCCCCCCTCCCCCCCATTTCCACGTGGCTTTTGCAATTTTCTCAAAAAACGGTTATTTGACGATTTTTATCGATTTCTAGTGAAAGAGCGCAATTTTCGAGCAAATATTTTTTTTTTTTTACGTTTGCAAAGTTCGAGTGTATTGGAACAGAAATACCATTTTCGCGGAAAAATCAAGGGGAAAGGCGTGGAAAGGAATGCTGAAATCAAGAAAACTTCAAGTTTTTTCAATCTAGAATGTTTTAGTGAGATTTGTTTGGCAAGAGGGTTTCCACGTGACCCGGCCCCTAAACCCCCTCCCACCCTGTGGCCGGGCGTGGCTTTTCGCGACCCCCCCCCCCCCAAAACCGGCCACGTGGTTTGTGCACAGCCCCTAACGCACTGAACGCAATGTCATATTGAAGCCTGTGCATTTGGTATCAAGAACTGATAACTGTCCTTGAAAATTCTCCTCACTAAGGTAAGATTTTCATAGCAGCACTGGAGTTCTTGTGACTTTTTACAAACAAACACAACTTCCATGATGTGTTTAAAAATTCATATTGCTATAAATACCTTTTTTGCAAACATCCTTCCGTAGTCGGACCAAGAACATTCCAAAGTGCCTTTCCTTACATTTCTTTTGGGTAGTGAGGGGTCGGCACAGCCCATGGTATTTGAAAAAGTAGCGCTGATACAAAAAATATGTGTTACTTCATCTGTGTGAAATGAATTTCTGTGTATTGGAAGGGACAAGGGAAAGTCTTTATTAGAAGTCAAAATAATTCAATCAATGTGAGGCGTGTACTGTCTTTGTGAAGTAGTAGTGCTATTACATAAAGTCATCTGATAATTCATCCATGTCGTATGTGTCTGCTTTAATTGGAAGGAATAAGGAAAAGTCTTTATTAGAAACTTCTTGTGCACGAGAGCCTAATCCAATGTATGCATTTGAAAAATCCATGTAATTTTTAAGAAATTTAATCTTTAAGTATCTGTCTAAGATCAGGGTGTGAACCAGGCTCTCTATGTTCTCTTTCCTCCAAGATTTGAGCAGGCTGTGAATGTTGTACTGATCATAATTGTGTTGCTTAATGTGTTTGGCCATGCTTCCTTTCAGAATAACTATTAGTGAAATTATTGTCAAGTTTGAAGCTTTGATAATGGTAGGGAGGGATTGCATGATACATTTAGTTGCGCATGTAACATCTACGACCTCATGAGGTAGTTTACATTCACAATTGTCACATTTATTCTGATCGACACATGTAATGCTGCTTCTTTCATTGAAGTGATTAAGAAGGAGAGCTCGCCGACAAGTTGTGCGATCTTCGCAAAATTTTGCAATTGCAATTTCATGACTCATCTCTGGTTCCTCCTGTGGCTTGAAGAAGTACTTCTGTATACCAACAACAGTACGTTTTTCTGATTTTAACATGAAAGAAACAGCATCACGGAACCTATAGAAAAGCAGACAAGTTGATGGTAAGCCATCGCGCCCTGCGCGCCCACATTCCTAATAATAAGCCTGAAGAGACCTAGGCAGTGTCATGTATATGACAAATCTTACATCTGCTTTGTCAATTCCCATACCAAAAGCAACTGTAGCAACCACAACCTTTATGATATTAATCTGTCATTTTTGTTGCACTGACTGTTGCAATGTCTTATTCAGGTCAGCATGATAGAAGGCAGCCGATATTCCAGCTTGATTGAGTTGATTGGCTGCCTGTTCACAGTCTTTCTTAGACTTGCAATATATAACCCCACTACAATTTGGAAAATTAATTTGAATGAATTCGACGGTGTCATTAATGCTGCGGCCCTCCTGACTTGTTTTCTTTTGTACTATGTATTTCAAATTTTTGCGATCCAAGGATGATCGAAAAAAAATTGGTGATTGAAGGTGAATACATTTAATTATGTCTTCCAATACAGTTGGTGTGGCACTTGCAGTGAGAGCCATGAAGGGAACAGAGGGGTAGGTGTTCTTTAGAAAAGCAAGTTTTCTGTAGTGGGGTCTGAAGTCCTGTCCCCAGTCATGTATGCAGTGAACTTCATCAAATACAAAGCGAGCAAGATTACCTTTTTTGTGTAGCCTTTGTAATGTGTTTTGCAAAGCTTTGTTGATCACTAGCATTTCTGGTGTGACATATAGTAGTTTGATTTTGTTAAGTGACAAGTTTATGTATGTATTTTTGTTTTCCTGTGTGTTACTTCCTAATAAATGGAATGCACAAATACCCAAGGCCTCTAATTTTTGCACCTGATCAAAAATGAGAGCTCTAAGAGGGGAGACAACAATTGTTACACCTTTATCTATTACTGCAGGAAACTGGAAGCAAAGAGATTTACCGCCACCTGTTGGCAGCAAAACAACACAGTCCTGTCCACTAAGTGTGGTATTAACAACTTCTATTTGATTAGGTCTAAACTGATTTATTTCGAATGTTTTCTGTAAAACATTCAATATTTGAGGTGGAACTTGACCTGTATTACTGCTAGGACCTGGTAAAGTTGTTGGCGTGATTTTATCGCGCCAACGCGATTTCTTGGAGTGTAGTCGCTCATTGCTCAGTGGGCCGTCGTATCGGTTGTTTTGGCACTTCGGCCAGCTGTGAGCCGGTCGGGAGTTTTCCTACCCTCCGGTGAAAGGTCGGTCAGCGCGTGCTAGCCTGCCCTCTGTCCGGCAGTGGTACCAACGCGTCTCGTCCGGCCTCGGGGAGATTACCCGGAGTCGGGCGGGGCGCAGCGGAAAAGGACGGTCCAACGCGGGGATGAGGGACAGGGGGAGGTTGGCAGCCGTGCTCGGAGAGAGGCGTCATGCGACGCGGAGCACGGGTGGCTTGCGAGTTGGTGAGGAGAGTCAGCGGGAGAGAGTCAAGGAGGGGAGTCGAAGAGAGTTGGTGACGGACAGTCGGTGACGAGAGTCGAGGAGAGAGAGACGAGCTGGAGAGAAGTGGTTGTGAGAGTGAGAGAGACTAGTGAGTACGGAGAGGACAGTAAGAGAGTGAAGTGATTATTCCGCGAGTAACATAGTATATTAGCACTTGTAAGACTTTGTAAATTAAGCTGGTTTAGTTCTATATGTAATTGTGCTTTTGGTTTGAATAATTATCGTATATTCTAACCCCTCGCCTAGTTGGAGAAAAACCCTAACCAACCTTTAAAGTTGCATCACATATTTTCGGACACCAAAGCAAACACAAACAACACACAATTCGAGTTGTTGGCGGGTGCGCCCCACCCACACGTTCAAAAATCTTAAATCCCCGCCAACAGTTGGCGCTGCGGACAGGGTAATTTCTTGGGGCGGTTTGTGTGTTGTGTTGTCCTGTGCGTTTGCTTGAAATACTTTTAGAGTTTTGTTCAGCCAGCTTATTTTATGTACGGATTACAAGTGCTAGTCTTAGTGTCGCGAGTGTAAGCGTACGTGCAATAATGTGTTGCAACTTGGTGTACAAGTATCGCGGAGACTCTTTTGAGAAGCTGTGGGTGCTGTTGAACATGTATCGGCCGGTCAGCCGTAGTGAAGCTCTCCGTGAGATCGCAAGTCTGCGGTCAGCGCCGCGCTGGCGCGCCGAGAAGCAGCCGACGGAGTTCCTGCTGGACTTTGTGGAGCGGGTGCACGCGCCCTCGACGCCCGGCGCGCTGTTCGAACTGCTCCGAGTGAGAGTGCCGCGGCAGTACGCGCTGGAGATAAGCCCTGAGCTGCTCATGGCCGATGCGCTGCCGGTCCCTGTGCAGCCCGCTGGCGGCTCGCCGCCATCCTCACGGCCGCCTTCGTCATCGAGCTCGCGGCCGAGCCCGACCCCGACGCCGTCCATGAGGCCGTCTGTGTTTCCGCCGCCAGGATCGGGCGCCGCGACGCTTCTGATGGGCGGCGCGCCCGACGCCCTGCCTGCCCCGGAGGAGCGCCTGCCTGCGGGCGGGCACGTGCAGTGTGAGGACGACCATCTCGTCGATGACACCGCGGCGCCGCCCGTCCTGGACACGGGGACGTGTCCGCCCGCGCCCGCCCCGTCCGAGAGGCGGCTCCTGGAGGCCGCTGGCCCACGAGACGCTGTCGCCGAGGGGCCGGCCGGTCCCCACGCGCCGCTGCCGGCTGCACCGGCACACATCACGGCGTCAGCCGCCCTGGAGCGCGGCGACGCCCCTGCCGCCCCCGAGGTGGCCGCACGCAGAGTCGCCGTCACGTTGCGGCCCAACTTCATCGAGACCCTGGACTTCGCGGGGGCCCACCCGGGCCCTAGAGTGCCTTTCACCGAGCTGCGCCCCGCGCCCCGGTTCCCGGGCCAATCCGCACCGCCGACGTCGAGGCCGATGTCCAGGCCTGATTCTTCTCCATCCGCGGCGCTGTCGGCGGTGCCGCCAGCGTGCCGCGGCGGGGCGCCGTCCAAGTCCACGCACTTGGAGATGTCCGAAGTCAGCAGCGGGGCCGAGGCCGAGGTTCGATTCCCAGCGGCGCCCGTCGCCGCCCCGGAGAGGAGGGAGAGGTCGTCTCCCGTGACGACGCTTGAGCTGCGCGCCGCCGCCGCCGTCCGAGCAGACGCGGCTACGACCCGATGCATCGGCGACGAGGGGCGGGCTGGCCCTTTCACCCGGGGCCCGCAAACGTTGTGGGAGCCCTCCTGTGCCATCCCGGCCCGGGGCCCAGCCCGCGCAGCAGTCCAGCGTGCTCTGCGAGGGGACGGGATTAAGTCCCTGTTTGCGCTCAGTGACGACAGTGACTATGAATGGGAGACAATTTCAGAGAAAAGTGCTCGCGGTAACTGTGGCAGCCCTTTTGCCTATTGATTGATCCTGGTTCATTGATTGATTTTCTGGAAATGGTTTGATTATTTAAGTAACGGATGTTGGTTTTCGATTGTTAGTCATTTAGGATAGCTTTGGTTTGGGGTTAATGTTGTCGACCACACACGGGTTGGTGTTTACGTTCAACCACGCGATAAGGTTAACGTTTTCAGCTTATGTACTTAGTGTTTTGAATTTCAGTTTGTAAGTTAATACTTTTCATCTAGTTTCATTGTGGTCTGATTGTATGTTTAAGACTAGATACTTGTAATTGTTCGTTGTAGACATAGGCGCCGCGTGGATGTCGACGCCGACGCTGATCCGGCCAGCGACTAGATCTTCACGGGGGTGCGCAGAGTGCCACCCAGGGTAACGGATACCTACTGTAATTGTTGTATTGTAATTGTTGGATGTAGACTTAGCAGCTTCAGGACCTACCGCTTACTGTTTGTCACGGCGCAGAGAGCACGGGCTGGGTGACGGATTCACAGGGAATCCCAGGGACCTACTGTGTTCGGTGATCAGTAGCAGTCAGGGGTGACGAATTCACAGGGAATTCCAGGGACCTCCACTACTGTCAGTCGCGGGCGGGGCGGGGAGCTGCCGTAAGTTACGTGCACCTGCGAAGGGCTTCTCATTGTAATAGATTTAGATTTCGGGAATTTCTTTGGGGTATATTATTTGGTTCGTTTTAAATTCTATAGTGTATTTTCTTTGAAATGTGTGTATTTTGTGCTATTGTAATATTGTGTAATGTGTTTCAAGTGCAATGTGTCCGGCGTAGGAAATTGAGATTATTCTGTGCTTATCGTTTAGAGTAAGATGTCATGTGAAGAAAAGTATACATGGATTTTGGTATTTTTGTCAAAGGTAAAATTGTGTTGTGAAATTGTGTTATTCTAAGAACTCGAATGCCGAAATAGGTTTTGTTGCGTTTATATTTGGACAGATTTATCTTGCCATTTATTTTCCGGGTGGAACCCCGGAGGGGTGGAGAGTGTTGGCGTGATTTTATCGCGCCAACGCGATTTCTTGGAGTGTAGTCGCTCATTGCTCAGTGGGCCGTCGTATCGGTTGTTTTGGCACTTCGGCCAGCTGTGAGCCGGTCGGGAGTTTTCCTACCCTCCGGTGAAAGGTCGGTCAGCGCGTGCTAGCCTGCCCTCTGTCCGGCAGTGGTACCAACGCGTCTCGTCCGGCCTCGGGGAGATTACCCGGAGTCGGGCGGGGCGCAGCGGAAAAGGACGGTCCAACGCGGGGATGAGGGACAGGGGGAGGTTGGCAGCCGTGCTCGGAGAGAGGCGTCATGCGACGCGGAGCACGGGTGGCTTGCGAGTTGGTGAGGAGAGTCAGCGGGAGAGAGTCAAGGAGGGGAGTCGAAGAGAGTTGGTGACGGACAGTCGGTGACGAGAGTCGAGGAGAGAGAGACGAGCTGGAGAGAAGTGGTTGTGAGAGTGAGAGAGACTAGTGAGTACGGAGAGGACAGTAAGAGAGTGAAGTGATTATTCCGCGAGTAACATAGTATATTAGCACTTGTAAGACTTTGTAAATTAAGCTGGTTTAGTTCTATATGTAATTGTGCTTTTGGTTTGAATAATTATCGTATATTCTAACCCCTCGCCTAGTTGGAGAAAAACCCTAACCAACCTTTAAAGTTGCATCACATATTTTCGGACACCAAAGCAAACACAAACAACACACAATTCGAGTTGTTGGCGGGCGCGCCCCACCCACACGTTCAAAAATCTTAAATCCCGCCAACAAAGTCACTTTCCTAGACAATTCCAAATTATCCATTTCACGAAGCAGAACTGCGTTATCACTGGCATCAAAGTTAATACTATTTGATGTTACAGCTGAAGAAGAAGGTAAAGAGCATAGTACTGGTTTTCTAAATTTAAACCTGATTTAAACGATTTGACTGGCTTATCAAGTAACGTTGAACTAGTTCCAGTCATCATAGTTTTCTCTGGAACATTGTCTGTTACAA
Source organism: Frankliniella fusca (assembly GCA_029379305.1). NCBI lineage: Eukaryota > Metazoa > Arthropoda > Insecta > Thysanoptera > Thripidae > Frankliniella > Frankliniella fusca. The sequence continues at coordinate 98,306 of JAHWGI010001358.1, read as the reverse complement.
GAGATGAACTTGGCAAACTGCGAAGCACTGGCCTTGGCACTGGCTTCCTAAATTTAAAAGAACTACTATGTTGTTTTGCTGGTAATGTCACACTTTCCCAATCCAAAGCCTTGTCTGCCTCAAGAACAAGAATCTGCACTGCTATCAATAAAATAAGTTGAGCTGGCAGTATGCGTCATTGGTTCAGTGGTTTTCATTGAACTATCAAGGGCGACAGCAATATCTAAACACACCTCATCATCATCGCTACTCAACAAATCAACACAAGTGTCATGTACCGAAGTACATGATGCCGCACCCTGAAAAAAATTGAATGGCACATTTCCTATCTTACTAACTTTTGAAGGCAGAGTGATCTCGTCATCATCATCACTAGATAAAATTTCCTGAACCACAGAGGAATCATTATCGCAATCAAGCACTGTTAAAACATCAAACTTCCGTTTCCGATCCATGGTAGTATCTGTAGGATCGACCCACGTTCTACTTTTCCTACGGCAGCGATGTAGAAACCCCACACAAGACAAGTTCACTAGTAGCTGCCGTCTTCGTTGCCCGAAAAGAAACCTAGCGAAAACCTATAATCCGAAGAAAACTTCGCTCGAAACGTAGCTGCTACTTACTTGGATCCCTCTTTACTTTGGCGAAGTAACAGGTTGAGAAGTCGATGACCTACACAAGGAGAGAAACAACACGCAAATTCCACACTCACAATCGCAGATTGCCTGGTTAAAGCTGCGAAGCACTCGGAGCAGAGAAGACACATCCACTCGACTCGAAACCTTAGCGCACACTGAACTGAGGGGCGCGCACGAGGAGGACTTGGGGCGAGCAGAGTAAGGACCGTTTCAACAATGCCTATACCCCCCCCCCCCCTCCTCCCACGCGCGGCGCTCCCCTGGCGAAATTGTGCACCTCTGGTAACGTGTGATGAGCGTGTGCGAGGGTGTTAAGCGTGTGCAGGGTGGTATCAGCGTGTGCGAGCGTGTGTGGACCAGAGATCGGAAAAAGCTCGGTGTGCGGCCAGCCTCCGTGCCCACCGGCTCGATTGTCACACTAGCGCATCCGACGGCAGCAACAGTCAAGCGCTGCAGCTTGCGCTTGTTCGGCCGCCGCTGCGCGCAGCGGCTCGTGGTCAGAGGCGACTAGCGTCGTCACGAGCGACCTAGACTGGCAGGCTCCGGGGCTGTGGCGTAGCGTTGTGTGAGGGAGAGCGAGGGGGAACGGTATCGTGCCAGGTGGGTTGCCTATACACACAGGCGTGGTTGGCCGTGTTGTGTGGGTTGCCTATACAATACAAACAGGCCGACTTTCCCACCTCGAATATTGACTAATGTAGCGTAGCCTATTGTTGCTCAGTAAAGATAAAAAATCATGTTAAGACAGAAATACAACGAAACAATGAACAAAATATATATTTCTTTTATTTTAATAAGTCATATTGCACTAGGCATAAGTAGATACATCTTACTGGTAGAAAAAGTAATCGTCAGGGTCAGAAGTACACACGGTTTTAGGCTGCTGAACTCAGCTTGTCAACTCCACTTTTCTTCAGAAAATCATGGAGAAACAAAATTGCATTGACCGTATCGGGCGCCAGCCTGGTTCTCCGGTCAGTAATCAGATGCCCCGCCGTACTGAAATGCCTCTCACTCGCAGCACTCGACGCGGGTGTCGCTAAAATCATTCTCACCACATGACTTAGAATGGGAAAGTCTTTCTCCTAGAATAAAGACCAATAGGGATATGTTAGTTTGGCCAACTTTAAATTTAAAATAAATTTCTGAGCATACACGCAAAAGACTTACGTGTTCCTTCCACCATTGCAAGAGGTCAAACCCCTTGTTTTTGCCAATGGTCACGGAGAGCTCCACGTACATGTCCACCTCGTCCTTCACTACGGTCTCAGGGGTGGGCGCGTCGACTAGAGTTGCGTACTCGTCATCCGACGAGTCCGCGTCCTGCACTGCCAGTCGGGTGCGAGAGGAGGGCCAGGAGCAGGATCAAGAGTAGGAGCAGCCGCAGTCGCGCGCCTCTGCACGATGCTCGCCTGCTCAGCGCACAGCAGGCGCGCACGGGCGTGGACCTAAGAAGAAAAGTAAATTGTAAGACCATTGAGAACGGTAAAATCACAAATTAATAAGAATTATCAAACTGACCTCCGCTATTTCTTCAGCACTCAGGAGATTTGCGAGGCTTTTGAACTGGGGGGAAAAGAGCGTCCCCAATTTTTGCCGCATCGTTATATTGGGGGCGAATTTGTCCTTCAACTGCCACGCCATCAAACGCCGCAAATTTGCAATTGTAGGGGAGTCAGTGGGCTTCGGTGAAGTCGCCCTTGTGAGGAGTTTGAACTGCGGAAGAACATGTTGCACTGTTGGCTGTTTTTCCGCCTCGAACGCCTCCACGGCCCTTTCAAAAACCTCTAGCAACGGGATCATATCGTCCATAATTGCTAAATCACTGTCATTAAGACTGAGCGCTGCCTTGTTGCGCTCTGCGAGGAAACCATTCACCTGGAAAAAAAAGAATAACACTTAAAACACTGCCAAACTTGTACTTTAAATTAAATAATTATTTTTTGAAAATTAACTAATTATTTTTTAAAAATTAACTAATTATTTCTTTAAAATTAACTAATTATTTTTAAAAATTAACAGAGATTAGCGTGCCTGTTTAATTTTGTCCAATCTGCCCATCTTGGGGTGGTGTTTTATGTCCACAAAAAATGGCCGAAACAGGTGAAGGTGTGACAACCAGCGAGTTTCCACCTCTAGTTTGAGGGTGCCTCCTTCAAGCTTTTGGTTGAGACCACTAGCTCTCATGTAGCATACGATCTCTTTCGCCTTTTTGATTACCTGTAAATGGGAGAGTGTTTAAATCCGAAATCACATTAAAAATGATACAACTATCCAGCTATCGTACCTGTAAAACCCGGCAAATTTCCAAAATAGTGGCCCTCAGATGAAACTTCATAGATTGCTGAATGGGCGAATCATTGACGGCAGCGGTTGTCAGCTGGTGCAGCGGCACGAAATCCTCAGCAGTGAAATTGTTGTCGTGCTTTCTGGCGATCATTTCCACCGATGTAATGAGCACGTCGACATCTGCCACGTCTTGACGAGTGATTCCTTCGAGTAGGTTTTGTCGCTCCGTTACCTAGAAAGCCATTAGAAAAACGCAATTATTATGTTAGTCAGTGTGGTTGGCATTAGCAGCTGCGCGGTGACGCGAAGTTAGCCGGACCCGGGGTCGCGAGGCGCGAGCGTGCGGGGTCGCGAGGCGCGAGGGTCGCGGGCGTAACGCGTAGGCAAAAGGCTAACAGCGAAGTTGAGGCCGGTACCTGTGCGACAGGGGCAACACACTGATGGTCGTTCAACCCAGCAGTGCCTGTTCCTTTCTTGTACATTTTTACAAGACCGCACTTCACGTTGAGACAGACAGCAAAGGGAAGGAGAATCTGCCCCTTTCTCTTTCTTTGCTAATCGACCAAATTTGTTCCACGCTTCACTCGTACCTTTGGTAAACTTCACAACGTGGTGGTTCCCATCTTGCAGCAGCAGCTTCACTTGCTCCTTCGCCTCGTCGTCCTCATTCTTCTTCTCCTTCGTCCTCCCACGCCGAGCAGGCCGAGCTCCAGGTGCACTCGCAGGACCGCCGACTTCCATATTTAACACAGCACACGAAATAATAACTTTTACACACTACATATCGAGGCCACGCCGGCCGATTGAACCGCTTGTTTACGCAGCGTCGCCAGCGCCGGACACGGACAGGCGAGCCCAGCGCAGCACTGCAGTCAGTCGGTGGCTTTCCCCTCCCCGCCCCTCGCCCTGCCGATTGTCGCCGTAGCCAGCCGTAGCGCTCTGGACGCTGACCAGCGCCCAGCGCCACATGTGATCGCCGGCGCCAAGCGTAACCACACCCGAATCCCATTGTCGGCAAGGCGCCGAAGACGGATCATCCGTTCGGCTGGGAAGAAGGCTGACGGACTGACGGAGTGGCTTGGCGTGGCGGCGAGCGGCGCGTCCCACGCCTGGTCAGGCTGGTTGGACACGGCGCGGCCTTTTTCCGACCTCTGGTGTGGACCGTGTGGCGAGGGTGTACCAGCGTGTGCGTGAGGGTGGTTCGTCACACGCTCGCGGCATCGTGTGCCGAGGCTGTTCTCGCACACGCTGCACACACAAAATAGAATTCTCCCAGCTAGAATAAAAATATTCTTCCAGTCTGTATACTAATAATGATACTGCATCTTCTTAACGAAAACATAAAAGTCTAACAGCAATGATCACTGTTCACTTTCTGTAAGCACGCTTATTCTACCCTGTAGTATTAAATATACTTAACTTTATGGTGCAGGCAATAAATTTGTATTCTTAACTTAAAAAATGTTCTCTAACATCAAGAATAGAATTATTACATCAAGAATTGGGGTGGGTTCACAACATCAGAGTTTTGGAGGAATACTTTTCTCTGATGAAGTACCTTCCGAGCATACGCAGTTTCGCGATCGGTAAATTATAGTGAGCCAGGGGATGCGTGGCGGTCGGGGAGCCTCAGTGTGAAGGCCGAGGCCGTGACCGGCGTCGTGCGCCTCGCCTTCAGACTCCGGTGACGGTGACGTCAGAGGGAATGCCAAAGTTCGGGTTCAACTTTATGGTCGCTGCGAGACTTACCTGTGGCCAGGCGCGTCTCTGTTGCCAACGACCGCTTTTCCACCATTTTTGATCTAACAATCCTTTTCGGAGCTAAGATTAAAGTCTGAATGAGTAATACAGCTTGCACAGCTTGGCCGGCTAGGCTCGGATGGCCTGACTGACTCGGCTCGACTCGGCGCGTCTCGGCGGCAGCAGCGCGCGCCTCCCCTCTCCGCCGGCCTCCCCGCCTCCTCGCTCCCCGCTCCCCGCTCCCTGCCTGGCGCGCCGGCGCGCCGCGCGGGTGCGGGCCGTGCCGTGCCGTGCCGTGCCAGTGCAGTGTACAGCGTTGGTCGCGTCGGCAGGGCAGCGCAGCGTCCGTGGCGTGTCGTGCGAGGAGAGAGAAGAGAGGCGTGTTTGGACCGGTAGACTTCGGACTTTTGGCAAATTCCAAAACAATGGAAAAAGATCAAGATGAAATAGATGTAAGGACGCTTCTACGTACGATGGGCATGGAAGAACTTAGTGAGGAGTTTGAAGGTAAGTGAATTCGTTGTTAGCGTTGTGCCGCTACGGTCAGCCATACGGAACGGCCCAACGCTAAGCCTGTTGATGGTGTTGAGTAGCACCACACCCCTTTTCACAATCTTCAGTTCTATTTCGCGACACTATTTAACCTCAATTTAACTTCTTTTGCCGTCTGTTTAACTTTCTCGTGCGTGTTTTAATTCACTTATGCTGTACTCCATTGCATTTCTATGGCTTGTTTTGTGGACCGCATTACACGAGCGAACATGCTTCGATTAATGTATCCACTTTGTTTCACCTCACTTTCAGGAAGTAACGTAACCTGTGTTATGAATTTAAGACGAAGTTCTGTTTGTCGTTATTCTGCTGGTTAGCTCAGACATAACCTGCACGTCATTAACTTTACTCAGTTCTTTTAACAAATTTAAACGTGTAGGCTTTTGGAGGTTAAACCTCCATGTAAAGTGTTATTTTTTAATTGTTTTTGTGCCTTGTTTTGTTTCACTCCCATAGCCCGAGGAATCAGTTGTACTGATTTTTTAAATTTGAGCCCTGCATCAATCCAGCTGGTTCTACCTCATCCCAAATTTCCATTCTTATTGGTGCAGCAGTTTATAGATAGATATACTCAATTGCTCTTAAAGAGTGGATGTGTAAGCAAGTCAAGTTCTCTTCCTTTTGAGAAATGTCCACCCCAGTCCTGATTTTCATTACAATTATAACCCATTCCAAGTAATACTAACATACTGCTTATCCTTATCAACTCCCTTTACCCCTCCGTGCTTTAGTAGGAATAGTAACATTTTGTTTCATGTGCATTATTAACAATTTTTACTGAGCATGTAGTAATCTATATTTTTGTACGCAGGAATTACATCCATCCTTTCTCGGGCAGAGTCCCAACAGTGCCCTGGCTGATGCTATCAATGGCAAACAGAAGCAAGCCACGAGCAGTGTCTCATTGGGAGGGACTGATGCTACTGTGTCCAAGGTCGATAAAAATTTGAATATTTATCATTGAAACTAATTTTGGAATTAATTTTAGCTTAGAGGGAGAGAGAATAATTATTATGTTAATTTTTTTTACTGTACGCTCTATTTGTTCCATTTTATTCCTCACCATGAAAACCGTAATCATTTTAGTACTACAGTTTGATTCACTTGAATTTCAGACGATTGATAGCCATGATCCATATTCTTTAGAAATTACACCAATTTAAATTCATCGATGTTATTTCTACGTACTATTTACAACATAATCTCAACACAAACACTATATTTCATCTAAAGTACTCAAAACTTACTTTTAAACGAGGCAATCACCACCTTCAGCATTCGCCACTCAACCAATAGAGTTGACAACTCTTCGATCTCGCTATCGCTTTCTTCCGCCATGTCGACTCCCTTTCCCGTCGGTCGAACGTCAGAATCAGAGTGCGCTACGGTGCGCGTTGTGAGGTTGGACTTTATTATTGATCCAATCGAAATCAACTCGAGAGCAGAGACCACAGCGCTCTCTGCCAACGCTACCAAAAACATAGATGTCGCGAATTTCGATTGTGCGCGGTAGAGAACATTGCCATAGTATAAATGACGAAAAATGTCGATCACACCGACCGATATATCCGTTGTCGTCGTCGATTTGCTCCACCTGACGCAAATGTTCTTCTCACACGAGAACACAGGTTTTGGGAAGCAGTAGTTTCGGTACAACGACGAATGAAAATTGTTCACGAAAACTGAGAAGATTCGTCGACATGACCGAAGCTCTATGAATTCTAACAGACAAAACGTTATGAGTATGAACTGATGTATTGGTAGTGCCACTCAATATTTCGATTGTCACGATTTTAACCAATAAATTAGTTGAGGCGACCAATTTTCGGTTGTAACGACGGAGTAATTTTTTTCCGTGTGAAATAATTGTGTCAAGCATAAACTTTTGAGTACTTAGAGCATCTTCTCAACATGAACTCTTATTTTACAGACTCATTTGCTTCAGCACGGAAGGCTTCAAAAATATTGGAGAGGGATGGAGAAGTAGGATCTAATGTGGAAACCGACTATAGTCAGCCTCGAATAAGAAAGAAAAACAAGCGGTATGCTACTACCGAGTCTGATGAGGAGGCAGATGAAGATGGTAGTACGCTAATGCTGAAGAAAGGGTGCAAAAAGACTGCAAAACAGAAAAAAGACAAGAACGAAAGTGAAGTGAGAGAGCAAGTGGCCAAGCTAGTCAGCCAAGCTAACTTATCAAAATCAGTAAAGAGTTTATCAGACAAAAAGTCACAGCCAAAGGTTGTGAAGGTTGTGAAAACCAAATCAAAGAAAGGTCAAATTCTCCTTAGCTATTGTTTTTTAAATTTATTTTTTTTAAATGTTTTTTTTTTTTTAATTTGATATAGTTCTTATGTCTCTATTTCCAGGCCCAGCTTCTTCAAATTCCAGTCCAGTTCTAAATTCCAGTTGCGCTGACCTCCCAAGTCAATTTGTAACTTCCTCAAACACAATGTTGAAGCAAATGGTAGTGAAAATCACACCAAAGAATGGTAAAAGTCCCCTAATTTATTGTTTGTTTTTGTTTCTTTTTGAAGTTGTTGTATTCAGTTGGATTTAATTCTTTTTACTTTGTATTTCAAGGTCCAGCTACTTCAAATTCCAGTCCAGTTCTAAATTTTAGTTATGCTGACCTCCAAAGTCAACTTGAAAGTTCCTCAAACCAAATGTCGAAGCCAATGATGGTGCAAATCACACCAAAGAAAGGTGAAGTCCCTTAACTAATGCCTGATAAAATTTCTAATGGTTATGTCTCTTCGTTTTTGAATTTAATTCACATTACACTCTTTTTCCAGGTCCAGTTACTTCAAATTCAAGTGTCGTTCCAAATGCATTTGCTGACCTAAATCAAATTGAAAGTCCATCAACACAAATATCAAAGCCAATGATGATGAAAATATCACAGCAGAATGCAAGTGCTGCTTCAGGCGCCCTTCAGACACAGCTTGTCTGCTCAACTGCTTCAAGCGAAGGTATATAGAATTGTTTTGTATTTTGCAATATTTTTCATCGTGCTATGGTTTTATTTAATTCTATCTATTAATTAAAATTACTCTGTTTCTATGTCGAGCTCCTCCAAATTTAGGTACAGTTATATATCCCAGCTGTACAGACCTCCAAAGGTCACTTGAATGTTCTACAAACCAAATACTGTCAAATCCAATGGTGAAAATCATATCACAGGATGGTAATATTATCCTAAACTATTGTTTTGTGCTCTTCTGACTGAACCTGTTCTCAAAGTGACTATTGAAATTTCAGCTGCTGCTTCAGTCCCCCTTCAGACTAACATTTTGGTCCCTCCCTCTTCTTCAAGCATAGGTATCTAAAATAATTTTGTGTTCTACACAATATTTACTACATTGCAATGTTTTTTTTCACAACTTACTTTACTATTGTAAATATCAATGCTGTTTTAAATATTTCGACGCATCCGTGCAACAACGGCGGATCTGTGGAGAACACGTGAACAAAGGCGGATCTGTTTAGGTCGCGTGAACAAAGGCGTATCTGCTTTTTGAGAATTTCTGCATGTCTGTCTTTGGAGGCCTCTTACTCCTCGTGGTAAAGTCAGATCATTCCGGACAATATCTCATTGCACTCTGCATTGAGCCTGGAATAAAACGATAACGCTTTTAAAACGGTCTGACGTCACCACGAGGAGTAAGAGGCCTGCAAAGATAGGCATGCAGAAATTCTCAAAAAGCAGATACGCCCTTGTTCACGCGTCCTAAACAGATCCGCCTTTGTTCACGTGTTCTCCACGGATCAAACCGTTGTTGCACGGATGCGTCGATTTGGATGTAATTTGTGTTGCTTCATATTTGTAGGTTTAGCAATTTCAAATAACTCAGTTCCAAATTCCAGCAATGCTGACCTTCTGAGCCAACTTCAAAATAACTGTGTTGAGCAGCTCAATGTTCCAACCAGTACACCTTCCATGAGTCCTTTTATGGAGGAAACACTTGATTTGAATGGTATTGAAGATCAATTACAAGTATCAGGTATGGAAATTGAAAAGATCTTTGTTCTTACAATACATTTAGTTGCATGGTTCTGTAATATAAGTGTTTCATAAATGCTTTTCACTTTACAGATAGTGAAAATTTTGTAGAATCTCAGAATAAGGATTCTTGTGAAATAGTGTTTGATAATGAAACTGGTGATCTTGCATCTTCAGGAGGTACTAATTCTCCAGAGCAAGGAAGCAAGATTTCAAAGAAAATCCTAAAATCTAAGAAGAAAAAATGTGAGGCACATCATTATCAAATTTTCTTATTCCTGTTGTATTAATTAATTCAAGTATGCTAACTAAATACTCTTCATTCCAGCTGAAAAGACCTCAAAGAACCAGTTCGTTTTAGCTTTGAATATCGCTCAAGAAAATTCTCATAAAATCGATGAATTAAAAGGAATACTGAGAAGAATTATAAATAAGCTGTTCCCAGAGGAGACTACGGTTCGCAGGCCCCCAAACTGTCCCAAACTACCACTGTCATATCATGAACAACTAGGACAGTTTGAGATCTACCTAGATGATGATGAAAATTTTGGTGAAATGGTGGGTACACGTTCAATCAGGACGGACTCTTTAATGCCCTTATTTGTCCTCGAGATGCATTTCCCATTCTCATGCCACTTTACATCTCTTTCATGGAACAACACTGAAATTGTCCATGTAGGGGACACAAAGTTATCACTGTGGACACAATGTTCACTTAAAAATATCTCTGTTTTTGACATTTCTGCTGTTTATCGAGCTTTCACTTGACCATGCTGGATTCTGAATGACAGGTTCATCATCTATTTGGCAAGGTGAAACACACAACAAACGAGCATGACTGTGTCTACCGAGCTCTAGAAACTTTGTTTGAACCAAAGCTGTGCGCCAGCATCAGCTGGAAGGGTACAAGAGGCAAGAAATTTCCTTTCTTCAACACAAAATGTGTTGAGTTAATTCAATGTAAGTTTTAGTAGTTTGGCAACTGTAATTGCTAAATCTCATTTTGTGCGATTACTGTTACTGTCTTTTTTGTTTTTAGGTCTGGCTACAAAAATTTGGGATGAAGCCACTGATTTGAATGAAATGACTTCATGCATCAAAAGATACTTCGTCATTTCTGTTAACAAGTCAAGGAAACAGACCTCTGAGCAGGAAGATTCTTCTGGCAATAATTCTAATGAGGGCTCTGATCAAGACTCTGATGGAGACTCTGAGGGGCAATCGGAGGAGGACTCTGGAGATTCCACAGATAATTAATTGCATAGTTTCCATTTAATTTTTGAATTGTTTGTTATTTGAATGTTGTTTTCAAGACTGAAAACTTGTATTTTTCTTTTGTTATCCGGGTTGGTCCTGGTCTACGGCAGGGTGCGGTGGCGGCCTCCTACGCCGTGGCGCGCTGGACGGCCTCCTCCGGGTTGAGGAGGTGTGTCAGGATGAGCGCCCCTTCCCCGAGCTCGGCCGTTCGGCGTCGCGCTGAACCCGGCACCCTGTGGCTGAAAGGGATCTTGGCACCGGGCGGGCCGCGGCCGGGCCCCACGCCTCCGTCTCTGTGCGATGCACCGGGAGGCGGAGGGGGTGGCTGCGGCGGTTTTCACGGTATCAGGGTTAGTGCTGCACTTCCGGTCCTCATTGGTGTCCTGCTTTCATGAGTCCTTACAGGTCACTGGCGCGCCCGGGGGCTGGCGGATGGACCTATGGCCGGGGCTGCCTGGGCCTTGGCCTTCAGGTGCGGATCCAGGATCCGGGCCGGCCCCGGTCTCCGGCAGCGTGCTGCGGATGACATCCAGCGAGCTCAAGACGGGGCTTCGCGGGGCCGCCGGCGTAGTGGTAGTGCGACGCCCGTATAAGCCTGCCGACACGTCGCTCTCCGGGCTGTGACGGAAGCTGGTGGGGGTGGGGTTGGGCTGCCTGGGCCCCCGCCGGGCACCGTCTACCCGTCGTCGGTTACCTCAACCCCCTGCCGCCGCTGGTGGTCTCTCGCATCTCCCGGATGACGGTCCTGGCGTCGCTCAGCTATGGGCTCTCGTCCACCGCCGCCACCACTAAGGCCACCAGGACGACGCTCCGGCACCAGGCTGGCGTCATGAGCGGGGTCCTCATGGCCACGGCGCGGAGGCCGCAGAGGGGCCTGGTTTGGCTGCGCGGGGAGGACCGGCAGAAGGCCTCTATCACTAGGGCCATCCGGGGGGCGCGGGTCCATCCGGCACCGGGGCCACATCATGCGCCGCTGCCCTCCGGAGCACCCGCTGCGCCGGGTCCTGCGCTTTGACGTGTTCCGCAAGAAGGTGCCGAGTCCCACCATCGACCGGCGGGGCGACGCCGGGCGCGACATGCGAGCGGCTGGTCATTACTAATGCAATTGTTATGTGCTGTTTATTTTACCACTTCCCTACTGCAGGACCCCGGTTGCGCTTGGTGGTAGCGCCAGCCTGATCATGCGTGGAGCGTGGTTGGGGTACCCCCGCATTCGCCCGATTCGGGGAGGCACTGGGGCGCGGTCTCTACGTTTTCCTTTTCAAGAATGGTAGACGGGCCCCGTGAAGGCGGATAATAATACCTTGTACGGCTGTGTAGTCGTGCCCTGATACCCCATCCATCCATCTATCTATCTATCTATATATCTATCTATCTATATATCTATCTATCTATCTCTCTATCTATCTATCTATCTACCCTTTTTCCCACAGGCTCAGCAGCATTCAATGGGAGACATGGATTCAAAGTCAGTCTTGAGAATTTTTCTGTGAAGGAGTCCGCTACCAGCAATGAAACAGGCGCTAATAGACAGGTGAGCTCCGTAAAATAAGAAAGTTTTGAAAAACCAATGACTTGATATGTGAATATAGTTTTAGGAAAACCTTCTCATTTATGCAACTCAATTTTATTCTCTCAGAGACTGACAAGCACTTTTCCTCCAAAATGGTACCCATGTGATGCTGCTTCTTGTTGGAAATTGCAAGTCCTGAGTCTAAGCAAAGGTTCCTGGGTATCCAAGTGAGAAGACAGTTCGGTCTTCATTAACGATGGACTGAGACTGAGAGTAGAGGTAAGGTCTACTCAATAAGATACCCGTGATATAACTGACCAATTACATTAAACAGCCAGCAAAATCAAGAGCATTTTAATAAATGTGACCCTTTTTCTGGCAGGCTCAGCAGCGTTGAATGGGAGACACGGATCCAATGTCAGTCTTGAGTATTTTTCAGTGAAGGAGTCTGCTAGCAGCAATGAAACAGGCGCCAAGTCCATTCACTTGTTGAAAGTATTAGATGTATTTTTCATTGTTAAGAAAATGCATTGGTCCCAATTTGTTTCAATGGTGAGCACACAAGGCAAACACAACTCGCGTTATGATATATTATTTTGCTCACCTAAACTTCACCAGAAACCAAACAGACAAATAATAATAATAATAATAATAATAATAATAATAATAATAATAATAATAATAATAAAATAATCTACATCTTTTTAATTAGTTTTAAAAGACTCCTATTATCTATTGCAGGCGTGCAGGCGACATCCTTCATATGGCGTGAACTTGACTTGAGGACCATCATCTTCTCCTGCTTGGACGCAGACCTGTCCTTGCAAGACCTTCAAGGATTTGCTTACCGCTTTATGAAAATGCCCAAATATCAGTCTGGATGCAAGGATTGATGAGGCCTTCATTCAACATGGACTTCCTGATTTCAAACTTCCTTCAAGAATTTTCTAATATTATCCTGAACTATTCAAGCCTGGATGCAGATGAGCCCACTTTAAAATGTAATAAGGATAACTTTGCATTTAGGCTTGGTTTTGTAGCAATAGAGCTTGTATTGTTTTCTTTAGCTTGTGAGACTGACATTGACAATTTTGTAAGATTTCTCTTTTTCCTGTAACATATTTGAAGTCTCTGCTCTTCACTTTGTCAAAAGATGGAACTAATCTTGTCCCTCTTGCAACTTATTGCAGGCTCTGAGTGTGAGAGGGACAGATAAAGCGACATCTGTTGACTATGGTTTCACGTATTTGTTGAGGAGCAATGTGATCTCTGATGCCTGGGTATTATGTAGGGCACACTAGAGAATAATGACATGGAGTTTGATTACATATCACTAAATCAACTGCTTTTTCAGCAGCAATTATTTTAAGCTTATTTGCAAATTGATGTTAGACATTTGATGGGGGATGCAATGCACAGTCCCAGTTAAAAATATTGGTCATTTCTACAGAAAAATTTTCTATTATGGGTGTGCCGTAAAATAACAATATAAAATGTAAAATGTAGAAGTTCTCCGTTATGATTTAGCATCAGGCAGAAAGCAAGAATGGGCTACTGAAAATTTGCAACATGTTTTTAAAATCAGAATCATAACAGATGTTGTAGATGTGAGGGGATAATTATCACAGTGATTTTGACAACTCTTGTGACTACAACCACTAGCACACCTAAAGCGTTAAAAATGCGCCTAAGCGCCTGAAGTTCGAAGTTAAGTGATGGACTTTTGATGAACTTCTGCTACCTGGGAATGGTCTAACCTGCTTCACTTTGAGAGAAATGGAGGGTATTCTGGTGAGTTCGCTGAATTTTCGCTGCTGGGGGAACAGGAGGTTGGTCTTTCATAAGCGTTCCTATAAACCTGTCAAGGCCCTCACGACAGTCATGGGAATTGACAGTGACAGTCACATACTCGTCCACACTGTTTTGTTTACTTCGCCACTGCGTCATCTGTTTTTCCTCAAGGCCCTTGCGCGTCAATAGAAGCAGATACCTTCTAATTCATGGCGTCAGTTTTTAAGCATCTCATTAATAATTGTAACATCATGTTTAGATAAGAGCTCTGTCTCATTTGATCTTGGTGATTAAGCAATCAGACATGACTAATTTCTTTTGCTCGTGAGACTGAAATTAACATTTTTCTTTTTCCTAGTAATGTATTTCAAGTGTAAGCTCTTTTGTTCCTCAACAAATCAAACCCTTGTTTCACGCTCTTGAAAATGTCATTGACATTAATAAAAATGACTCATATAACTTTACCTTCTTGCCTCATTTTCTTATTCCCTCTCTTCCAAAGCTAAAAGATACACACATTTTTTAGTTCATATTTCTCTTCATCCACAGAATGAAAACACACCCACATGATAAGGTTGTCGTAACTTACCGAAAGCAGAATGAAAACTTAAAACCGAAAAATACCCTCAAGACCGCGAGCTGACTTGTACAGCTAACTTGGAGTGACACATCAAACCGGGGTTAGCTAAAACCTCGGCTTAAACCTTTTCAAACAGTCACTTCCTGGACATAAATTTCAACTTTAAATTGTTTCATGAATTAATATCTACAATGTTGAACAGATTTTCATGTAGGTATATGGGTTCAGTGGGACATTAGCAGCCCGCAGCACCCAGTCGTGCACGACTGGGCTACACGTAGCGGCGCTGCGGCGCTTCATAGCGGCATCATGCTCTCGACGAGTTTCATTCACCACATCCTCTAATGATATCCATCAGGTTTGAAATATATATTTAGGTAAAAGAAACACATATTAAATGCTTGCAACACTATTTTATTATAATTTGACCTTTACAATATTGTATGTGCGAACTAACACTCTAAGGTAGCACTAGAATAAAATGTGTAATGTTAAAACACCATAAATTTATCCTACATCAGATGATTAATATTTATCCTCCTAATTAAACAGAAAACCTAAATATGAGGGTAACTACAGAATGGGGATCCTTAAAATAGAAACCAAACATTTACAACCTTAATACAAAATTACAAAAGCATGCAGTTATTTTATGCTAATATATCACATGTTTAAAACAGACAGGAAATAAGATTTCAAGCACTCAGATGAAATGTTCTACCTTCAATTTTTCCCACATCAGATTAATACTGTAATATTCCTGACTCTAGAGTAAAGTAGTCGAGGAATTCGGTAGGGTAGCAATGAGTAGAGGTTTTTATTAGAGCCAGAGCGTCTGTACAGGGCGAGAGTCAGAGGCCGTCTGTCTAGAAATCGGGGCGCCTGGAGGCCCGGGCGACCAACAATGGCGCCTCCCATGGGGTTGCTGTACAGTGTTTCACACAGTGTTTCTATAGACGAGGCCGAGTAGTTTCGGCCAAGTCTCGAATATCACACTTCATCGCCCTCCGGGTTCCGGGGGAAGATGCTGGCCTCATAAGGAGAATTACCAACGACAACACTGTACAACATTATTCAAAAGCAATGCGTTGTGGCCAGCTTGGTCCGGAAACGTCGACTGGGACTCGGCGGGAACGCCGGGCGGGCAGGGAGACGGGCTCGGGAAACGGGAAAGGTGGCCAGGGTGTCCGGCGTGGGTCAGGAGTGGGTGCCGGGTGACCGGCGAGGGTCAGGAGAGGATGCCGGGTGACCGGCGTGGATGGGAACACGGGCGGCTGCGGTGGCTCGTCACGCTGATGCGCGGAAAAGGCCGGACCGGGGTCTGGAACTGAAAATTGTGTGACTCCGGCTGCCGGCGTCACGGAAGTACCGGATTCCGGGGTGACCGGCGAGGGTCAGGAGAGGATGCCGGGCGAGGGGTACACGACTCTGAAAAGAAGTGAACTGGGATTGGGGATTGAGGATTGGGGCAAGGATTTCTAACATTGAAATTGATTGTGAAGGATTGGGTGAATTGGGTGGATTGAAGGGGATTGAAGGGGATTGAAGGGGATTGGGAGGGATTGGAGAGGGATTGGGAGCGATTGGAGGGGATTGGAGAGGGATTGGAGAGGGATTGGAGGGGATTGGAGAGGGATTTTAAGAGGCTGCCAAAATAGTAGAAACGACAAGCTATGATAGCCCGTAATATGCGGGATGCCGATACGCCTGAAGCATAGGCAACCCATTTCGCAGCCCAAGAGATGGCGCACATTCAGATCAAAACAAAAAAATAAATTTTGAGAGTAGTGTTTTGTTTCATTTGTTCAAAAAAAAAAAATCTTGTTACGAAATCTTGAAAGATTTTGAATTAAGCCCTTCGAAACATAATTCAAAGCTATATTCAGTTCTTAATGTGTGACATAGACCACATAGACCTGGTTTCATTTCACTAATTTGCTGTTTAGAGTTGATGTTTTAATCAGGTTTACTAGTTCAATTATTTTGAAAAGTATGTTAGTAATCAAATTTGTAGAAGGAAAATAGGTCTATGTTACACATTTATAACACAATATGTATTTGTATTAAAGTCAAGTGCCCTAATTTCGGACGAATTGAGCGGTTTTTCCTTTCTTACGTGTAGGCATGACGAAATATGAAAAATCTGTTGCGATTGGAAAAACTATGGTTCCGGACACGTCGGATGACACCCATGCCGAGTTTCTATCTAAATGTGTGTAGCTACAGCAGCCTTCGAGAGAGTGTCCGAAATTAGGGACGAAAGTGTCCTAACCTCGGACACGTGCTCTAAATGGCTAGTTTCGCTGTAGAATGAAATTTTATGGAAACGTTTATAATTGCAAATTTAATTTTATATAATTTTGCTTTTTGGTCTGCAACGATATCTGTACTAGTTTAGGCTCTATAACCGTCTATAGCCCTTCAAAGGAAACAACTTCAGCACACTATTTCTTCTAAACTAGCAGAGATATCGTTGGAAACTATAAAACAAATCTTGTTTAAAATTAAATTTGCAACAAGAAAACATTTTTATAAAATTTCTGTAGGACACACTCTAAAAATCTCCATGTATTTGGCCCATAAGAAAAAGTGTCCGAAATTGTAGCACTTTCAAAAATCGTCCGGCACCAAAAAACGGTTTGACTTACAAAATAAATTTTTACGTAGTTCTGTAGCCAAAATACCATACATTCATCCGTTAAAGGACCACCCATGGGGCAGCTCACACCTACATGAGCCCCGGTTTTTGGGGGAGCTTATTTCACAACAACAATTTTGTTCTATATGCTTTTTTTAACTTTTAATTCCTGAGTGCTGTAAAACTTTAAAGGTACTTCAACCGACTTGACGAAATATGGTACTCTATACTGCAAACTTTACGATGCCGTTTCTGGATTTTGAATATCTCAAAAGGTGACCGAGATAGGTTGAAATAAGCACTTCTCTGCAAATTGTCCGAAATTAGGGCACTTGACTGTATGTATCCCAAGGCTGCAATCAAAGTCTTTCAAGATTTCGTTACAAGAAAATTCTTAATAAACATAATACTGTACTTTCAACTTTCTTTCCACTTTTGATTGAAATTATATGGTTCTACCTTATGGCAAGAACATATATTCTGAACCCCAGATGCCAAGACATTATTTATGCACATAAGCAGCACAAGCATCACAGTAAATTTTTTTTTAAAAAAAGGCAATAATTTGGTCTTCATCGTGGATTTTATAGATTGGACGGGATTGATAGATTCGGTGGGATTGGAAGGATTGGAGAGGGATTGGTAGGGATTGGTTGGGATTTGAGAGGGATTGGAATAGGGATTGTTTCTCAGGTGAACTGGGATTGGTCGAAGTCGTGTACCCCTCGCCCCACTCTCCCCTACCAATTGGTACTATGCCAGTCACACCATTCATACTCATAGTAGGACCTTTATATTGAGGGAACTTGCAAAGAATAATGGTAGGACTATCATCAGGATAACTCTTTCCTTCTTCAACAAGCAGGCCCGCCCTTCCGCCAAACGTCGTTGCCAGCTCCGCTTTGCTACACTGGCAACTCCGTTCGGCAGGGGGCGTGCCTGCTTGGCCTGCCGGCGGCGTTCGGTCGGGCCTTCGGCCCGACCCCTAAGTCACACAGAACGTCCTCTTAGCATGTAAATGATCGGGCCTGCGGCCCGTAAAGGCATTCTCTTCGGAAAGAGGCAGTTTGTAACGGTGAACCACCGAAACTACAGCCCTCCCTTCTGCTTTGAAAACGTGCCGATAGTGACTAAACGGTCAGTTACTCGGCAAAAAAGGGGGGTCGGAAATCTCGAAAAAAATGTCGAAATACGTGAGTTCGGCCTCAGATGGAACGGTCGAACTCGGGCTTTATTTGGCAGCAGTTGGCAACACTGAATTACGCTCGTCGAACCAATTTTAATGGTATAGGCGTCGAGGGGTGTCGAAAATTTCAAAAATTGTCGAGATATGTCGAAAACTGTCGAAATATGTAGAAATTCGTAAAAAATGTCGAAAAATCTCGAAATATCTCAAAAATGTTGAGATATATAGAAAAATATGGATAATGTCGAAAAACATCGAAACACATCGAAAAATGAGGGATAATGTCGAAAAATGTCGAAGAATATAAAAAATTGTCAAAAATGTTTACAAATATCGAAATATGTCGGAATATGTCAAAAATGTCGAAAAATATCAAAAAACATCGAAAACTATCAAAAATGTCAAAAATATCGAAAAATATCGCAAATGTCGAATAATATCAAAAATATCGAAAAACAACGAAAAATGTCGAGAATATCGGAAAATATCGAGAAATGTCGAAAATAATCGAAATGTTTGAGTTTTGACGATTGGCAACACTGGAAATTGAAAAACGATTGCCACCACTGAATTGTGCTCGAAAAGACGGTTCTAGAGAGGTGCGGGTCGATGGGGTTCGTAAAAGTTAAAAAGTGGGTCAATTTTGGGTGCTTTTTACAGTGTAGTCGCGAGTTGGGTCCTTTTTATCGAAAAACGGTGGGCGCCATCGAACTGGACGCGAAAAGACGCTTCCGGGAAGGTGCAGCTTGATGGGGTTGAGAAAAGTTGAAAACTTGACCAATTACGGGTGCATTTTACAGTGTAGTCGCGAGCTGGGTCCATTTTTCGTAAAACGGTGTGCACCATTGAACTAGACGCGAAAAGACGCTTCCGGAGAGGTACGGGCACAAAGTTCGACGGGGTTGGAAAAAGTTGAATTATTTTTTTTTTATTCCGTGAAAACTTTTATAATTTTTTCAGTGCCTTAATGAGGGTTGGCAGGATTTTCCGTGGGCGTTTCGTTGTCTAGGAGTAAAACTGTAGACACCCTGAAAATTTCAAGTCTCTAGCTCATCTCCTTCTAGTGGAACAGACAGACAGACACACAGACAGACAGACAGACACGAGGTCGTTTGCATTAGCCCGCTTTTATGCTTTTTCAAAGCAGAAGGGCGGGCTAAAAACAATGTCAACTACCTCACCTATAGCACCATTTACTAAGCCCATATCAGTCCATAATTTTTTTTTCAGCATAACTTTAGCTCCTTTACCCAAATATATAAAAGACTCCAAACCATCAGCATGATCAGAATCAGCAACTGCAGCTTGAACAGAATTATGTTTCCCATTCACACGTGCTATTGTGACAGGCTCATTTGTTGAACTATTTCTAACTTTAGACAATATATCTTTATTAGTTAAAGCAACTGAATCCTTTTGAGGAAATAATCGAAGACTGTCTTTGAATAGATCAATTTCACCAGGACTCACTTTCTGGACTGTGCTTCTGAATCTTGTTTTAAGATATTCATAATCTTCAACAGTCACCTGCCCACAACCAATGCGATCCAGCAACATCTTGAATTGAGGATCTCGTTGACGCATAACTGTAGTTGGAATTACAGTACCATCAAAACTATTAAATGCCTCTTTCCCATGCAAAGAAAGTTCTTGGTTAGATTTGGGTGGTTCATATAAAGCAGTATCAAGAACAGGATTCAGCTGCTTAATATCGCCAAAAAGGTTAACAAAAATACCACCAAACATTTCTTCACTCCCTTTACCTTCCCGGCATCTTCTTTCCATCATTCCCAATACAGTGAGACCAATCATACTATATACATCAACAATTAAAAAGTTGACCTTCTCCATTTCATTGCTGAACTTTTTGGCACTGCTGCCACGCAAAACATCAAAACGCTGCTGATTCTCATGAAGTTTCGAATGGAGTGTTGCACCACCAATGTTAAGAGCTGCAACACCAGTAGGAGCAACAAGCATCACACTATCCTCACCCAGTGCATTTTTAATCATGGCTTGCATAGCATGAATCACCAAACTCTTCCCAGTTCCTGCAATTGAAAAATTCAATTACATTTCTTACCAAAATTTTTAAAATGTGTTACAGGCATAGACATGTTTATCTTAATTAGCTGACCCACTACTTACCAGCTTTGCCTTGAACTAAAAGCCGCTTACAAAAATTGAAATTAGTAGTAGAACTACCACCATCCTTAATAAAATTGATTTGCTTTTGAACAGCTTTTAAAATTTGCGACTGTTCAGCAGTGAAAGTAACATTTGGCATTACAACCAGCTGGTTACCATCAGCTTGTGCAGCAGCTTTTGAATCGGAAACATAGTTAGCTAAGGATCTTACATTGGAAACACTTCTATCTTGGAGAATACAGTTCCCATTCCAATCATATAACAAATCAATTTCTCTATCACCCAAATCAGTCTCTTCCAAACAACTTTGATCAGGCCGCATGCTAGAAACAGACATATACTGTTCAAAAACACAAATAGTTTGACCCTCATCAAGTGTTTCTTCATAGTCATAATCACATTGAATGTCACCAATACTTAAAACTGTATTAAATTTTGAAATCTGGTCTTTATGTTTTACATATAATTCTTCCCAGGTACCTTTCTCCTCTAACTTCTTCTCATTGTGATGTCTAAACCACGCTTCTTCACTTGCAGCATCATTACCTTTCCGAATTTTTGGATATACCATTACAACAGCATTCTTGGATCGTAGCTTTCCAGATGGTAAATTATATTTCTGGGCAACTTCCCACAGACACATGTAATGCAGTTCAATAGAACGATTTCTATATTTATGAAAAAAAATTGATTGAGTTTTGCCACTTCTCTTAGACACATAAGTCCACTTATCAACAGTATTTGTTTGTACACTAACAAACTCACGTCCACCTGCAGAGACTAACTTCAAACCCATCACTAAATGACAAACTTCTTGTGCAGAGTAATCACGCTCACAACAAGTTTGAACATACAACTTTCTCACTGCTTCCTTGGCAGCCTTATCTTCAGGTGTTCTGTGAAAGACAATCTTCGTAATTTCATCTAACTGCTTGGATTTTGTTTCACATTTAGTAACATACTTTGTAAGATACGATATTAAGGCTTCTTTGGATAGACAGGGAGATATGTCCATGTTCGCCCTCCCAGATCGTAAGATATACCCCAGACAAACCGGGTTGCGGACTAGACCCGGGGGGGACCCGGGGGGGACCCGGGAGGGACCCGGGAGGGACCCGGGAGGGACCCGATTAATCACCGGAGTGTCCCGGGACAGACCCGGGAGGGACCCGGGTACCTCCCGTGAAACCACGGGGTGGGCCCCGGAGGGACCCAGTAAAGTCCGGTAATGTTCCGGGTAGGTACCGACGTTTTGCCGTAAGCGCGCCGCCGGCGACCGCCGGGGCCGGTCGCAAGGCTCAGCCATCGGCCGATGCCTGAGGCGGTGGCGGCGCCGTCGCTGCGGTTCGCGGCAGCAAAGCGATGCCGACATAGGCGAGGGAGAGTCCCGAGGTAGAGCCGGGACGACCTTCCCCGGGCCTACCCCGGCCTCAACCGTGGCTCCTACCGGCTCAAGAGCAAAATTTTGCCCTGATACCCCATCGGGCTGTCGGCCAGCTCAGGGCCAGCTCGATCGGACGAGGTTCGTACCTTCCACGCGGTTTAGCCTGACTCCCTTCTGTGACCCACCCGAGCCCCCACCGAGGTTTCATCGGATGGCCTTCGGGCCAGTCCCGGGTCCCTCCCGGATCCTTCCCGGGGTGTCTCCCGGACCCCTCCCGGGCTGTAACAAGCACGGCTAAAGCTAGGAATAATACACAAACGCTTGGCGCAGCTCCGACGCAGGGAGAGGCAGGGGACGCGCAACCAGCGCAACGTGCCACTTGGCCCGCCGTGCAGCTTGGGCAACCATTTTCGCAAGGATGTCTTGCGGGCCTGCCTACACCAAGCCACGGCAGGGGCTTGAGATGGACTCCTGAGACTCGGTCGCCACCCGACCCCGCGCGGAGAGGCGATTGCTGTTCAAATTCAGTATTTTTAGGCTGTCCAGCATGAGAGAAGGGCAGCCCGGTGACAGGGTGCAGGTGTTGAGCGGGTGGCGCGCACACCCGTCGTCCTGCCCGCATTGACACCTGAGTAGCACGCCCAGCCTAGCCCAGCCCAGCCACTGTTGGTGTAAGTGGCAGTCGTAGACGCCTCAGGATGGCGATGGTCCAGCCGGGGTGGGTTGCCTTCGCAAACGAGGGCCGGCGGGGTCGGTGACGTGCAATGACGTCGACGCCCCACAGGTCCTGGCCCTGGCTGGCACAGGTGCAGGCGCGTAACTAGAAAAGTGCGAGTGAGACAGCGCCATGCTGCCTTGCATGAGAGCGAGAGAGAAGAAGGGGGAGGCGATCGCCCTCCTCCTTCTCTCTCGCTCTCATGCAAGGCAGCATGGCGCTGTCTCACTCGCACTTTTCTAGTTACGCGTATTATTCCTAGCTTTAGCCGTGCTTGTTACAGCCCGGGAGGGGTCCGGGAGACACCCCGGGAAGGACCCGGGAGGGACCCGGCACTGGCCCGAAGGCCATCCGATGTAACCTCGGTTGGGGCTCGGGTGGGTCACAGAAGGGAGTCAGGCTAAACCGCGTGGAAGGTACGAACCTCGTCCGATCGAGCTGGCCCTGAGCTGGCAAAATTTTGCTCTTGAGCCGGTAGGAGCCACGGTTGAGGCCGGGGTAGGCCCGGGGAAGGTCGTCCCGGCTCTACCTCGGGACTCTCCCTCGCCTATGTCGGCATCGCTTTGCTGCCGCGAACCGCAGCGACGGCGCCGCCACCGCCTCAGGCATCGGCCGATGGCTGAGCCTTGCGACCGGCCCCGGCGGTCGCCGGCGGCGCGCTTACGGCAAAACGTTGGCACCTACCCGGAACATCACCGGACTTTACCGGGTCCCTCCGGGGCCCACCCCGTGGTTTCACGGGAGGTACCCGGGTCCCTCCCGGGTCTGTCCCGGGACACTCCGGTGATTAATCGGGTCCCTCCCGGGTCCCTCCCGGGTCCCCCCCGGGTCCCCCCCGGGTCTAGTCCGCAACCCGGTTTGTCTGGGGTACTCATTGAATTTGTTTAAATGCTCATCATTTCTTGCTGTAAGCAACTCATACATACCACATGCATTCTTCTCCAATTTTGTACATTCTCTCATTTCAAACGGAAACTTAAATCGACATTCTGTTTCACAGGTTTTCTTGTTTTTACGTACACTGTGAAAAGTTTACGAAGCAATGCTTCGTAACCTACAAAGAAAACGCGCCCTCTGTAATTACAAAGAAAATGCTTTGTAATTACGAAGCATGCCAGGCAATTCTTTGTAACTACGAAGCATTTTCTTTGTAATTACGAAGAAATTTCGATTTGGAAAAAAAAGGCCCCGTTTTCTTCGTATTACAAAGCACTGCTTCGTAGACTTTTAACAGTGTAGACAATAATTAGTGGTACATGTGTGACGCTGAACTTTGTTTAACAATTCAGCTAAATCAGTCCGTATGTTGACAGCTTCTGACATAAACTTACGACAAGGATGCAATACTCCAGGAGGACAATTTAAATCAGGATGGGTGGTAGAAATGATGGTACTTCTCTTTTAAATCCTTCACAGTCATATTGGCAAATTCAGGATTCTTCTCAACAAACATATTACCATCACTAATTGCTGTCCATCTCATCATGGAATTTAAAGCAAAAAAACGATATTTTGGGTGTTTAGCGAACCTTTCATCACCATATCGCAACATGTGCTTAAAGAATGTTGATGGATTAATCAAAATGTCTCTTGAACATCTCAAGTCTGCATCACCTGTAGGATATAAACAGGGAAATGATTAGGCTATATATCCTTCACATTTAAATTCATTTACAGGAGAACTCTCCAATTCAGGCCAGTCCAACACATTTTAAATTGAATCATTTTGAGTAGGGACACAGACAGATGGTACATTAGATTCCACAACAGATTCTTCCATAACATCTTCAGATCATCAGGAAATTCAAAAGAACCAACATGATCATCATCTTCATTCCCATTAATGAAAGAATTCTGCAAGTTCTTAATTTCTTCATATACATTGTCAGAATCAGGTAACATGGCTACATTCTCAGCAGATATTACAATGTCATGATAGTACTTGTTATTTTTCTGTAACCATTTTAAAGCCTCTAAGACTTTTGCACCACGAACATGAAATTCCTTAGGACAAATGACACTTCTAGTTCTCACAGTAATAATATTAGCCAAATCACTAAGTTTGTGGGGCAAGACCTTAGCAAAATGTTCAACTTTTGGGGGAAAATTTATACTATTTCCAGAATAACCCATTTGATGCCCTTTAATCTTGTACAGAGACACAACAGGATGGAAACGGGCAATTAATTGCTCTTCAACATATGATAATCCCAGTACCGTAAAACTTCTGGAACTTCACCTGGATCCATATTGTTTTGGTGACTCAAGCTTGTACTATCAGTCTGAAAAGTTTTGTCCCTCGACTGCCAATAGCGATGGTCCCAGAGAGCCTCGCACGGGTCCCCTCTCAGCGCGCCCTAGCAGCAGACGAGCGGCTGCTGCCAGGCAAGATGGCGACCCTGTCTCCACCTCGCATTTTTGACAGTCATTTTAAACTCAGCTATGTCGAAATCTATCTGTTTTATATGAAAATACCAAACATATTGCTTGCAGAAAGCGATAGAAATCATTTGTGGCGCGGAGACTTATACCGATCGCAGGATGTAGAGAGATAAAAATCCGGACTAGGTTAGCAAGCCAGCTCAAAGACTTTCAGCGCTGTCATCGCAATTTCTCATTCCGCGCGATCACCGCGGAATTCAAACGGGTCGCATTGGTGACAAGCGTCGTAGACAAGCCCTCTAATACTGATTAATTGGGTCGGAGGCCTGCCTACCAGGTGGCTGACGGACCCCGGGCACTTTTTGTACCATGCAACCCGCCCGCACCGCTCCATCCGGGACTGCATACCCATCAGGCGCTGGGGACCGGCTTCAGGCGCGGACGCTCCGCTCCGCCACTGTCGTTGCAGCCCCCGCCCCGAAAGGGCCCTCTCGCGGTTCACGCGGTCTACGGTAGGGCGTTACAGGGGGGAGGTTCGCGGTTTCGCGGGGGTGATCCGCGAGTCCTCGCGGAAAGCTCGCGGACCGCGGGTCCTGCCGCGGGGGTATCTCGCGTAACGCGGATGCTTCGCGGGTCCTTCGCGGACTGCGAGCTACCCGCGAGAAGGATCCGCGGACCGCGACCTTCCCCCGGCGAAGGATCCGCGTTACGCGAGATACCCCCGCGGCAGGACCCGCGGTCCGCGAGCTTTCCGCGAGGACTCGCGGGTCACCTCCACGAAACCGCGAGGACTCGCGGATCACCCCCGCGAAACCGCGAACCTCCCCCCTGTAACGCCCTACCGTAGACCGCGTGAACCGCGAGAGGGCCCTTTCGGGGCGGGGGCTGCAACGACAGTGACGGAGCGGAGCGTCCGCGCCTGAAGCCGGTCCCCAGCGCCTGATGGGTGTGCAGTCCCGGATGGAGCGGTGCGGGCGGGTTGCATAGTACAAAAAGTGCCCGGGGTCCGTCAGCCACCTGGTAGGCAGGCCTCCGACCCAATTAATCAGTATTAGAGGGCTTGTCTACGACGCTTGTCACCAATGCGACCCGTTTGAATTCCGCGGTGATCGCGCGGAATGAGAAATTGCGATGACAGCGCTGAAAGTCTTTGAGCTGGCTTGCTAACCTAGTCCGGATTTTTATCTCTCTACATCCTGCGATCGGTATAAGTCTCCGCGCCACAAATGATTTCTATCGCTTTCTGCAAGCAATATGTTTGGTATTTTCATATAAAACAGATAGATTTCGACATAGCTGAGTTTAAAATGACTGTCAAAAATGCGAGGTGGAGACAGGGTCGCCATCTTGCCTGGCAGCAGCCGCTCGTCTGCTGCTAGGGCGCGCTGAGAGGGGAGCCGTGCGAGGCTGTCTGGGACCATCGCTATTGGCAGTCGAGGGACAAAACTTTTCAGACTGATAGTACATACTTCAGCCCTATGAATGCACTTTTTCTGTCGCCTGCCACGATGCAAAAATCTTTCTTTGCACTGATCACATGATAACCAAACTCAAACTCTCATATGATCTTCAAATTTCTTTTGAAAAGAATCATAATTGAATGACACAGACCTAGTACTTCTGCCATCTTGTACAATATTTTCATCAATGAGATCTGAAACAGTTCTAGTTCTATCTGTTACACATATGCTAATCAAAAGAAAATTTGAGAGCAAATAAATTATACTACCCTTATCAATGACACTCATATCCCAAACAGGAAACTTTTTCATAATATCTGAAGACAACTTCTTCACAATATGCTTAGAAGGAATTGCATCAACCCGCAACCTCTTGCACATCCTATTGCCATCAATAAAAGCTCCATCATCAAAATGAGAACTACAAACATACTTTTTACACAGCTGACTAGAAGAAATATCAAGCAAGGATTCATTTCCAGAAGCCTCCACCCAGGCACCACACCTGCAATAACATTAAAAGCATAATAAGTAAAAAATACTATAAACAATTTCTATGGCCAACTTTTAGTACAGCACAACTAAACATAAATCACCTTTTCAAATTGACAAAGTTAATTCTGCCATTAGAATACACTTTTGGAAATTTATGGAATGTTGAAGGACCAACAGTGTCACATCCGACAAAACAACATGAACGCCGAGAATTTACATTCAAACAATTACTACCAATATTTTCATGATTACTTAAAGTTGAACTATTATGACGCAATTGAAAACCAAGCAAAACTTCTGAAGCTATAAAATATAAAGAAATAAAAAAAAAAAAAAAAATCATAGCTCAGCACTAAACACAATTAACACAAGAATAAAATTCACTAGTTTAGAAAAAAATATTACCTTTATCTAACACAGTTACTGCACTTGTGTTAACAATTGACCCAATCTCCATGCCCATTACACAATTCAAAACTGCTTCCTCAGAAAATACACCCACAAGATTTTCTGTAGGAACAGCAGTCTTCTTCAAACGACAAGCTTTTTTGTTTGAGTAACTTTCATCACTAAAATGACCACTGCAAACATACTTTACTTCTAATGAAGAATATGGCATTGTCCAAAGCTCTTCATTTCCGGAGTTTCCAATCCATTCCAAACACCTGCACATCAATGTATACAAATCAACATCAAAATATGTATAATGCAAATAAAAGCCAAATTAAATTATGAAAAGGCTACCTTTTGAAATTTTTTACCCCCTTGGGAAATGAATGAAATGACCCTTTTAAAGTACACTTGTTCAATAGACACTTTTTGAAACAACACTTTCTCCACTGTATCTAACTGCCTACTTTGCAATCACTGTCAGCACTTTCCAACACATCCATATGATTATTCACATCAAAAACTTCAATATGAGCCAAACTACCTACATAAAATGATCCACATGATTTAAACCTTTTCTGTTGAATACAAAGCTAACAAGGCACAGCAAATGAATAAAAGACAAAAAAACAAACTTTCATTAGCAACAAACATAAACATACCTTAAGTCCTTACTCCAGTAAGTTGAACTATTATGACGCAATTGAAAACCAAGCAAAACTTCTGAAGCTATAAAATATAAAGAAATATCATAGCTCAGCACTAAACACAATTAACACAAGAATAAAATTCACTAGTTTAGAAAAAAATATTACCTTTATCTAACACAGTTACTGCACTTGTGTTAACAATTGACCCAATCTCCATGCCCATTACACAATTCAAAACTGCTTCCTCAGAAAATACACCCACAAGATTTTCTGTAGGAACAGCAGTCTCCTTCAAACGACAAGCTTTTTTGTTTGAGTAACTTTCATCACTAAAATGACCACTGCAAACATACTTTACTTCTAATGAAGAATATGGCATTGTCCAAAGCTCTTCATTTCCGGAGTTTCCAATCCATTCCAAACACCTGCACATCAATGTATACAAATCAACATCAAAATATGTATAATGCAAATAAAAGCCAAATTAAATTATGAAAAGGCTACCTTTTGAAATTTTTTACCCCCTTGGGAAATGAATGAAATGACCCTTTTAAAGTACACTTGTTCAATAGGGTACTGTGAACTGCATACTTTTTCGATTCTGATATCGGCTCGGGTGGACAAATGTTCTATCCAATAACACAATCAACTGTGCAAAATCGGATTTCGATCGGATTTGATCTTCAGCCTCCACAAAGGCCTTGAAAATCGGAAAAACGGTTAAAAACGCCTGTTAGATAGGCAATTTTTGTACACGCTTCCAGGCTCCTCCGGAGGTGTCAACGGTGAGGTGAGGTCGGTGGAAGGTCACCTGAAGGTAAAAAAAATGTTTGGACCAACAGGCACCCCTGTTCGAAGTCTCCAGGAAGCGGTGAAATATGACTAATTTAGTGAAAATGTCACCTTTGAGTAGCTTTTCGCTCTTCGTTATAAAATTGAAAAAAAATCCCAGGATTCACCACGTGGAGGTGGCTACTCATCGAATCCCACCCACTTTCTACCCAACCAACCAACCATGAGGGAGTTTGTCACTACTGCAGTGCTGCAAAACTGCGTTTATTTTTGATACATGGAATTTCTTTTCTAGACTCCAGAGTGTTCCTTATCAAGCCGTCTCGTGCCTCTGCACCACATACCACACACGATCAATTCTACAGCTCGCATTCGGACATCCGTTTTCCTGTCTGGCAGCATTGTAACTAACCTGCATTGTAACCGACCTGAAAATATGTTAGTTACAATGCTGTCGGACAGCAGAACGGCTGTCCGAAAGCGAGCTGTAGAATTGATCGTGGCGGCGCGAAGTAATCCACAGCAGCAAAGTGTGCGCCAGTCCCACCCGCCACAGATCAATGTCCCTGCTGGGGATTATCCTGATCCCATAGAATGGAAAAATGTAACACCTCCACCTGCTCTGCGAGGAATTACAGACCAGGAATTGGAGGAGGCCATTGAAGACTATGATTTTGTGGAAAGGTTGCCACAGTTCCCTTGCCACACACATGCTGTTGAGAGAACGGTCCAAGTGGTAACGCAGGCTTCTACAAAAGTATGTGGTGCAGAGGCACGAGACGGCTTGATTAGGAACACTCTGGAGTCTAGAAAAAAAATTCTATGTCTCAAAAATAAACGTAGTTTTGCAGCACTGCAGTAGTGATAAACTCCCTCATGGTTGGTTGGTTGGGTAGGGAGTGGGTGGTATTCGATGAGTAGCCACCTCCACGTCGTACACTCTAAAAGTCAATAGACTTTTTCTGGTTTTTTTTTTTTCCGTCTACAGTTTTAGTGACAAGTCCATTGTTACCAATAACATGGTCTACAATTTTGTGAACAGCTATAGACAACTATGTTCGTAGCTGTCAACAAAATTGTCCTAAGGACTATTAGACGCAATTTTGCAGCCAGGCTGTCCATATTTCTGTGCGTTGCCAAACCTATGGACAAATTTTATTTGTGTCCAACTGTACACAATTTGTCAAATGTTACGTGGACAAGTTGTCGATAATTGTTAACAAATTTGTCACCAGCTTGGAAATGCTCAATTATGTTTCCACTTTTGTCCACAAAAAAAGTCCATAGCCATTTACTGTGGGAATCCTGGGTCTTTGTTCAATTTTATAACGAAGAGCGAAAAGCTACTCAAAGGTGACATTTTCACTAAATTAGTCATATTTCACCGCTTCCTGGAGACTTCGAACAGGGGTGCCTGTTGGTCCAAACATTTTTTTTTACCTTCAGGTGACCTTCCACCGACTTTACCTCACCGTTTACACCTCCGGAAGAGCCTGGAAGCGTGTACAAAAATTGCCTATCTAACAGGCGTTTTTAACCGTTTTTTCCGATTTTCAAGGCCTTTGTGGAGGCTGAAGATCAAATCCGATCGAAATCCGATTTTGCACAGTTGATTGTGTTATTGGATAGAACATTTGTCCACCCGAGCCGATATCAGAATCGAAAAAGTATGCAGTTCACAGTACCCTATTGTTCAATAGACACTTTTTGAAACAACACTTTCTCCACTGTATCTAACTGCCTACTTTGCAATCACTGTCAGCACTTTCCAACACATCCATATGATTATTCACATCAAAAACTTCAATATGAGCCAAACTACCTACATAAAATGATCCACATGATTTAAACCTTTTCTGTTGAATACAAAGCTAACAAGGCACAGCAAATGAATAAAAGACAAAAAAACAAACTTTCATTAGCAACAAACATAAACATACCTTAAGTCCTTACTCCAGTAACCAATGAACTTCTATCACAACCAATTTTACAGCTTAACATCTGTTCATCAGAAAACACATCAACGAGGTTTAAAGTGGGGACTGCATCAAGCTTCAACCGCCGTTGTTTTCTATTCGAATAACTAGAGTCAGGAAAATGTTCGCTGCAAACATACTTTGATCTTAATGCAGTATTTGTGACAACCAATAGCTCTTCGTTTCCTGACCTCTGAATCCATTTCAAGCACCTGCAAAAAAACAGCAATCAGCCATCCAAAGTTTTTTAAATGTTAATAGCAAACAATTTTAATATATTTCACTACCTTTGCAGGTTTTTTTCTCCGTTAGGAAATGAATGAAATGAAACTTTACTAGTGTTTCTGTTCAACATACAGTTTTTGAAGCAGCATTTCCTCCACTAAGTCGTTCCAGTACAATGTTCAATGGAACGTATATTATCTACATTCACAATACAAAAAAATAACTAAGACAACTAACAAAATTATTCCATAAAGACCTTCTGCAAAGCAGCCAGTGCAATCCGCTAGTGCCAATTAGCTAAATATTATAGGTAAGGGGTTTTGAAGTACATCATGACTACTTCCAGTAATCAAAATTAGCCTTGAGCATAACCTCGTCTCGAAAAGTCTTATCTGCGAGCTGAGTACGTTTGCATGAAAAATTATTGCCACAAATCGAAAAGAACCTCTCGACTCCGCCACTGGATGGCAGTGCAGGGGCGTGTCGCCCGTGCTGAACTCCCGTGTTGCACTTGGCTGGGCTCGGGTGGCATAGCACCTCGGCTTGGCAAATGGGCATTGGTCTCGTGCATGGCAAATTGTGATTTTCTTTCCGACTCTAGAAGCACTTGTATCGTATCGAATGTTACGACGTTACGGGGTCTCCGTATCGTATCGCGTTACAATACACCGTGGGTCGAAAAAGTAACGCGTTACGATATCTATACAAATATCGATATCGTCGTATCGTCGTTACACAATAAAATATCGTTAACAACCCTGCTCCAGAGAGAATCGAACTCTCGACTTTAGAGGTGTGCGAATCACCTTTTTTTAGGCCGAATCGAAACGAATCGAATTTTTAATTTTATTCCCCGAATCGAATCGAATTTGTGCTGATTCGATTCGGTTCGGATTCGAATCAAATTCTGATTAAATTACTGAAAAAGTGACGTATTTTCCCGAAAAATGCTGTATTGTAGCGGTATTAATTCGAATTCGAGATTTTAGAAATTTAATTCGGATTCGAATCGAATCGAATCTACCTTGATTCGATTCGATTCGGTTTCGAACTATTCGCACACCACTACTCGACTTCCAGTTTACTACGCAACCGTTACGAGACTGATGCTCTAACCACTGAGCTATAGAGCGCTTTAGTCGATCCCCCACCAACGCGCGCGGCTCCCCCGCTCCCCCTCCCGCCACCCACCCCGCGCGGCTCCCCCCACCCGTTGCCATAGCGACCCGGGTTCCAAACAACTTGCGCCGCAATAACCTCCAAGAACATGCTGACTGGCCGCCGGATCAGTGTTTTGGTGGTTTTTGAGTAGCTTTTGCAGCATGGCGAAATGCTGCGTGTGTGCACATAGGTCGGAACGTAATGATTGTCATTTTTATAAATTTCGCAAGTCACCAGGGGCGAGGAAGAGGTGGATGCGAGGTTTGAAGTAAGCGTTAATAACTTGCATTAGACGGTATTGTTATAAAGTTGCGATCTTCCTCGCAAAAGGTGTTGTTGGCTGAGCCTCTCTTACTTAACCTTTAACTTAAATTTAAGCAACGAAGCCTTAGTAGTCCGTGCCCGTGCCCAGAACGAAGTGTGTCTTTGGCAGGGTAGGCAACTTTCTAACAGTAACTTCCACTGGGTTTGACACCCGATTTTAGGTGTGTGTTTGATGACTTAACCAACTTAAAACAAACAAAAGAACCTTGTGAAACGTTTAATTTTTCGATTAGTGGTAAACTGACGGTTCTTTGCAATATATTATAGATTTTTAAATTGGCAACGGTTGGCTACATGCAATGGATAAAGACGGGGTATGGTCTGAAGAAGTGTAATGGCAGCATGGGCTAGAAGTAGGCTAGTTTTGAGAAAGAGCATTTAGTTTGGGTTTGAGTTAGTTTGATGCGGGACAGCATGGCCCCTGGGATTCAAAAGTTCTAGGTGGAGTCCTCACTAAAGGCCGTGCTAGTTACACTCCGTGGTAGTACTGTAAACGTGAATGAACCATCACATAGCCTCATATTGCGTGAACACAAGTTGACTTTTACACTCAACATGGAGTGGAGGACAGTTAAAGTGATACTCAATCTTTGAAGTACTGTAATGTGAAATTTGTTCCGACTCAAAATATTTAATCCCTTCCACTTAAAATCCAAGGATAGAGATAGTTACTGGGATCCTGCCAGAACCTTCCGTTTTTGTCTTCCAAAGGATTTTCTTTTGGTGTCTGTTAATAATTTGATATGAAAGAGAAAGAAATGCTGTTGACAAGTTTAATAAAAGTTTAACATTATTTTAGATCTTCTCTTCACTTAAATCATTTAACAAGGCATACAATGTTAATATGATAAAAGAACTCTATCTCAAAATAATCTATTGGTTCTCAACCTTCACCTTAAACTGAGACTGAAACTCACTGCCCAAACCATCTAGGGAAAAATATACTGTTCTCAAAATTGACATGACTAGATATTAATATTGAGACCAAGTAAGTTACCGGTAACATAATTATAGAATACCTTACTCGCACATACATCCAATCTTTTAAAAAGAGGAAGTTTTATCTCTGACCACACTATTCTCGATTTATGATTGTACCTCAATCTAGAGTGAAAATTGAAAATCTAAATGTATATTGACCTAGCCAAAAAAATACTTGTCTCCATTTTTATTAAAACAAATCGTACAATTAGATAGCTGAGGCTCGATATCTTTAGACTATAATCTAAAATTTGATCTATATCTTAATTTTAATCTTCTTGGCCACACAACACAGGGCTGATCTGTTGTGTCGGTATTCACTGTGTTAGAGCTTAGGCTTTACCTAGGATTTTTGGCTGAGTTCCCCTTAACCTATGTTACCGCATCCTACAAAGCGGCCATACTTTTCCGCCCACTCCCCAAAATCTCCTCGCATACGGCGGTCTCTGCATCGTACTCTGAAGGGTAGGCAACAGTAAAGAAATGATGAGGAATTGGAATATTTAGTTGAAATCACTGGCGTATGGTGTCAATTGAGATTATTTGAAGAACTTTTAGAATATGTATGATGATTGTGCATGAGGAGTAAATGATACATCGTACAAAAGTACTATTTTATAATTATTTTTTAAGTTTTTAAGTTCCTTCTTATAAAACTGTCATCGTCGGCCATGGCTGGTTTGTGGGTAGGGGGGAAGTAACGAAAGGAAACTTTAGTTGTCCATATGTCACTAACAATTAAGTTATATCTGAATAGAAAGCTGCCTTTTTGTATACAACCTACATTATTCACATCTTTTTATCGTCCACACGGTTGCGTGAAGACTTTACACACAAAAATACAATTCTAATATAGTTCGGTACGTTGGTACCAGTTTCACACAAATGATCAGCGGTAAATACAAATATTACTTCTGCCACATGCCATTATTTTTCGCAAATTAGCCGATTTTTGGAAGGCGAAACCCCCGGAATCTTGACAAATATCATAACAGAAGCACCGGAATTTGAGCAGTCGCCAAAAAGAATACCTTTCGTGACCTTTTACTTCAAATGTGTATGATACCAATACCAATATGATACCAATTGGATTAAACAACGAAGCCATCTTTCAAGATGTTATCTTTCGCTAGTAATAGACCAGGCTTGGGGTTCGCTCAGAAGGCTTATTTGCATCATCGTATTTTATCTTCTTGCTTCTTCTACCGCGGAAAAATTCAAATTGGCATACTTCACTTCCTTTTCTTTTATTGTGTGAAAATTTATAGAAATGACTGCGCTGTCATTAAAAAAAAACATTTACTTTGCATTTGTTGGCTGTGTCGGTCCTATACTGTCTTTCCTTAACTTACATAGCGGCCATACTTTTCGGGTTTGCACCCACAACACGCTCCTTTCCGCACCGTTTTCACATGGTAGGCAGTATGGCCGCAATAAAATAGTAAATGTTTAGTTCGCTTTAATAAACGTATATTTTAAGTATATACAGGATTCTTTGCTTTCTAAGTAATTTTAAGTATCGGCTACAATCAGAAATGAAATATAGAAGTTTTAAAATAGATATCAACTCTTATATTTTTTGTTTTTAAGTTAAAATCCTTACTGTGTCATGGAGGTCTCTGAGATAGTGATGCAACATGAATAATAATGATTTTGTGTATGAATACTTTTCGAAATAAACTGACATTTGATAAAAATCATGTGTTTATTTATTTTATCTTTCTTATCTTACTGATTATCACAGTGTAGCATTAAATCAATCATAGAATTAATGAGTATTCGTCAAGCATGAAACTTTATGTTGGTAGTTCTGTATACAAACGAGCACCAACTTCAGAGTAGACCTATTTGGTGCGAAAACGTGCTGAATACAATTAGAACACAAGCGTATGAGAAAACGTGCCATATATCGGGGTAAAACTGTTGAAAACAGTTTAAAACAAAGGCAACTGATTATTGTTAGTAACATAAATTGACAAAATTGTCATTTCAAAATTTATCGAAATTACCGACAGAGCCCATCTTATAAGATGCTATCTTCTGCTAGTATATGCATACCTCCTGCGTAACCGTTATTGGCTGAGTTCCCCTTAACCTATGTTACCGCATCCTACAAAGCGGCCATACTTTTCCGCCCACTCCCCAAAATCTCCTCGCATACGGCGGTCTCTGCATCGTACTCTGAAGGGTAGGCAACAGTAAAGAAATGATGAGGAATTGGAATATTCAGTTGAAATCGCAGGCGTATGGTGTCAATTGAGATTATTTGAAGAACTTTTAGAATGTGTATGATGATTGTGCATGAGGAGTAAATGATACATCGTACAAAAGAACTATTTTATAATTACTTTTTAAGTTTTTAAGTTCCTTCTTATAAAACTGTCATCGTCGGCCATGGCTGGTTTGTGGGTAGGGGGGAAGTAACGAAAGGAAACTTCACTTGTCCATATGTCACAAACAATTAAGTTATATCTGAATAGAAAGCTGCCTTTTTGTATACAACCTACATTATTCACATCTTTTTATCGTCCACACGGTTGCGTGAAGATTTTACACACAAAAATACACTTCTAATATAGTTCGGTACGTTGGTACCAGTTTCACACAAATGATCAGCGGTAAATACAAATATTACTTCTGCTACATGCCATTATTTTTCGCAAATTAGCCGATTTTTGGGAGGCGAAACCCCCGGAATCTTGGCAAATATCATAACAGAAGAACCGGAATTTGAGCAGTCGCCAAAAAGGATACCTTTCGTGACCTTTTACTTCAAATGTGTATGGTACCAATACCAATATGATACCAATTGAATTAAACAACGAAGCCATCTTTCAAGATGTTATCTTTCGCTAGTATTCTATATCCTTTCTCGCTCGAATTTCGGCACGAATGCTGAAAACAAAACGCTATCGGCCGGCTTCTGCTAGAGCCTTCTGCTTGCGGGCAGGGAGAGGTTGCGCAGTATGAGAAATTCACCAGAATGCATGCGGCCCATAGAGCCAGAGACTCGCCGTGCGCCGTCACGTGACTGCACCTGACTGTGGCGCCTTATTCACTGTGAGACTTTTTAATCGTTGGTAGGTTAGGCATCACAAATATGTTGTTTTATATCTGGCTGCCTTAGCTGTCACACACATCAGAAATCAACTAAGCCATTATACTTCAATGTCATCTTAGAAGTGTCGCGCAAATTTGTGTACTGTCATGTATTGTCATGTTAGAAATGTCACGCAAATGTCATGTGTGTTTAAAGAAAAAACCAGATGTTCCACACCTCTTTGGGTGAGTATGTTACATTGAAAAGTTTTGATTTTGTAGATTTGTTAAGTTTTTGATTTCATTGAATGATATTTGTCACAGTTTACCACAAAATTTAGATGTTCGAAGAGTTTGGTTGGAGTGGATTGCTCATGAGACTAAGTGTGATGTAAACAAAATTCCAACTAGAGTTTTGTTGTGTTCAGAGCACTTTAGACAAGAGGATGTTGGATCAAGAAAACTCAGAACTGGCTCTGTCCCAAGATCAAAGACAGACATGCCAATCATATCTATTCCAACATCAAATATTGCAGGATCAAATACTAACTTGCCAAATACAGCCATCAATAGTTCACACAGAAACAACAATAAATCCAGGTCTATGTGCCATAAAGCAGGAAAACTTTCTTTATGACTGTTCATGTTACATGTAAACTTGAGTGCTTCCTTGAAAGTTGCTTTTTGCAATTCTTTTAATTTTATTGGTTACAGGACTTTGGAAAAGAGAGAAACTTCCCATGAGCAAGACTTCCAAGGAAAAATTACTGACATGCCAGTTATATCTGTTCCTGGACCAAATATTAACGTGCCAAATGTGTCCCCCAATGTTTGTCACAGGAACAACGATGAATCCAGGTCCGCGCTATAAAGCAGGAAAACTTTCTTTATGACTGTTATCTTTTATAGGTAAACCCCATTGCTTCGTAAAACCTTGCTTATCTAATTTTTGTTATTATTTTAATTGTTGCAGGAATGTGGAAGTAAGTGTGACTTTAGATGAGCCAGACCTCCAAACCCCTAGCAATATTTCTTGTGATACGGGTGGAGATTACCTTTTGGGGATTGAATGCTCTTCAATTGTTGAAATACAAGTACCTTATGGCGGCTCAAAGAGAGATCCAACCGTTTCTGGAAGTGTGGTGGAAAATACAACATTAATGACAGTGGACAATATTTGCAATAAAAGTAATCAGTCTATAGCTAGCATCGCTCATCATGAGTAAGTACGATAAAACATCACTAAAACACATCATTGCAGCATTTGTAAATTCAATCCTTCCTTGTTAACTTTTATTGCAGTTATTTGGACGAGAATTTGTCAAGTGTAAATGAGCCAATTTCTTCCATAGTTGAAATACAAATGCCAACATTAATTGATCTGACAAATCATGTTGATTCAGTTATGTTGTTTGATCAGGTAAAGTCTGTTGCATTGTGTTTAGTAAAGTTTTATTACACAATTTAATTACGTCTATTTCAGGAGAAAGAATCCAGAGCGAATGTTCCAATCAAAAGCAAACATACCGCCACATCTAAAAGGAGGAAGTGCGCTGCAAATAACTGTCCTGGCTCTGCAAGTAACCGATATTTTACTTTTCCATCAGTTATTGTTTCAAACCTCATTCACTATAAAAATTTGGAAAGGTATAGTAATGTTGTGAACTTAATTTAATTGTCGTATTTCCATGCTCTGAACAATTCTGTCACATTTACTTATTTCTGTTTTGTAGGTGCAAGACATGGGTTCAAAATTGTGGTAACTTGTCCCTTATTCAAATTGAAACTGAGAAGCTACATGGTAAATATTTTC
Source organism: Frankliniella fusca (assembly GCA_029379305.1). NCBI lineage: Eukaryota > Metazoa > Arthropoda > Insecta > Thysanoptera > Thripidae > Frankliniella > Frankliniella fusca. Next base: position 60,184 of record JAHWGI010001358.1, on the reverse strand, counting down.
TATGCTCTGAGCATTATGATGACAATCAGTTTTATAATAGTGATAGGAAGACTTTGCTACCCAATGCAATTCCAACACTATTTGAATGTGTTCCCCTTGATGATGAGCTAATGAACAAATTTCCAATATTAACAATATCAGACACTGCTATGAGTAAGTAGTGAATTTTTTTAGTTCTTTGTTAAGTTTTTCTCTACAATTGAAAAAATTAAAATAAGGAAGTTTTTATATATTTACTTCCACTACTCACTTATTTGTTTCAGGAGCACACCTTTTTTCACCTGATGTGAATATTGAAATTGAAGGCAGACCTAACATGAATAACAACATTAATAATGGATTAGATAGTTTACAAATGCAATTTGAAAATTACATGCACTCCTTGGAGTGGACCACATGTGAAAATTGCAAGGAGAAGTTTAGCAAACCACTAACGTCAAATGCAAAATGTCTACACAGCAAAAACAATTGCTCCATGTACTCCAAAGACAATGACATGGATCCTCATGAAGTTCCTGAAGTATTGCAGTGCTTGAGTTACATTGAGGAACAACTAATAGCAAGGGTTCACCCTCTCATAAGTGTATTCAAATTATCTGGTCATCACCAGTTTGGATATAGAGGCAATATAATTAACTTTCCTCAAGACGTTAAGGGTTTTGCAAAAATTTTGCCTCACAACATTGCGGAATTACCATCCATAATAACGGTTCGGACAAGAGATGAACTGAAAACTATTGACTTTCATGTCAGAGCAAGTAAGTTATTTTCCTGTCTCCTCATTTACTTCAATGTTTTTTTTTCTTTTTCTTTTATTTTTTGGAAAAAATACTTTTTTTTATGCTGTTACTTTTCCAGAATGCGTCCGCGATGCATTACTGTACCTAAAAGAAAATAACCCATATTATCATGATATTGAATTGAGTGAGGAAAATTTGGCAAAGCTACCCGAAGATGGCAATACTTATGACCAAATTACTCAAGTTGTCAATGTTGATCCTGGTGATGAGGATGTCTGTGAAGACATTGAACTCACAGATGAAGATACTGTAAACTTGGTTATTGAAACATGTGTGCCTTCAGTTCCTAATCCCAGTAGTACTGATAAAGCAGAGACTATATTCAAATGGCCTACCATGAGTAAAAAACCTATCAACGAATTTGTGACACCAGGTTATATTGCTCTGGCCTTCCCCAAGCTATTCCCTACAGGCAAAGCTGATTTAAACAGTCCTAGAGAGCGCAAAGTCACACCAACCCAATACTTCAAGCATTTGATGAATTTTCATGATGAAAGATTTGCCAAGCATCCAAGATTTCGCTACTTTGCTTTAAATTCTATCATGCGCTGGAATGCTTTAAAAAATGGTGGAGTGTTTGTGAAGAAAAATTCCTCTTTTAATAACATGAAAAAGGATGAACTGAGAGAAGAACTCCAGAATAATCCATCACTTTTGAAGAAAATCCTCTTTTACAATTCTAATTTACGTGGGAGTAGGTCTTATTGGTATGCAAGGGGGCAAGAACTCCTTGCTATGATAGAACAGTTAGGTCTTCCCACATTATTTTTTACACTCTCTGCAGCGGACTTGCACTGGTGTGATCTCTTTCACTATTTAGCCCCTGATGAAGACCTTAATTCAATGACTGAAACAAGGCGCAGAAAACTAATAGAAGAAAATCCATTTAAGGTGGATTCATTTTTTATGCAACGTGGTGAAAAGTTTATAACTGAGGTAAATCTATTGTCTTTAAGTATGCTGCATATTAGTAAAAATGTGGTTGAAAATTGCTTGTATTAACATTTTATTTTATTAACATCTTCAGGTTTTGAAATCAAAATTCAATGTGAAAGATATGTGGTTCAGAATTGAGTATCAACACAGGTAAATATAAATGGTGTGATTTTTTTATGTAACTTAATAATATTAACATTCTAAATTTTGTACATTTTTTATGTATATTTTTTATGCCTTGCAGAGGCTCCCCACATATTCACGGTGTGTTGTGGTTAAGAGATGCACCTCAGTTTGAAGATCTTACAAAAGAATCTCCAGAAAAGCTGGATGAAATAGCAAAGTATTTTGACAAGTACATTTCCACAGAGCACCCTGACATTCACTGTCCTAAAGGACCTGTTCATCCATGTAGAACTCGTTTAAGTGAGGTCATTGACCTAAAGAAAGATCTAGCTGAATTGTTGAACCGTGTACAAAGACACACGAAACATCAAGATGGATACTGCTGGAGAAAAAACAAGAAAACAAAGAAGTATGAGTGCCGTTTCAAATTTCCTAAAGAAGTAGCAGAAGAAACTATCATAAAACGTTCTGAAGATAATGATGTCGAACTAGTCACAGCTAGAAATGATAACTTGCTAAACAAATATAATGCCTATATTATCCAAACATGGAGGGCCAATATAGATGTGTCCCCTGTACTATCAAAACGTGCTCTTGTCAATTATCTTGCTAAATACATTTCAAAATCTGAGACAAAATCAGAGGAATTGAGAGAACTATTACAAATACTAATGGATAAGACTGATAGTGATACCAGTGCAAAATCAATCATACAACAAATATATATGAAATCCTGTTGTGAACGTGACATCAGTGCCCAAGAGACATGTCATTTGTTAATGGGACTACCCTTAACATCTAGTGGTGGACGAAAATTTATAAACATCAACTTTAAAGTTTTAGACTCTGATGGGTGGGTCCCTCTTGACAATGATGAAACCAGGAATTCTAAAAGCTATATTGAAAAATACATGGAAAGATCTGCTGAGTTTGAGGACAAAAGCTTGTCGTTTATGGGAACGAATATTATATTGCCTAGTGGGAAGAAACATAGGCCTGGAAAAGAAGCAATTCTCCAAATTTATCCAAAACTGAATGCAAAAACTAAAGATAATGATCCAGAAAAATATTTTCGTCAACAGGTTCTCTTATTTGTCCCGTGGAGATATGAAGAGCAATTTTTAGAACAATACAATTCTTGGGAAGCAGCTTATGTACAAAATGAGATTCTTATAAATGAAAGCAATGTGCATAGATGTTGTTTTGATGGACAGCAACCAGATGACCCTCATTATGAGGTAGTTGAATTAGATGATACTATGATCACCGAACAGTGGATGTGTGCTTCTAAAATGGGTCCTTCTCAGGAGACAGAGAAAATTGAGTTAGGGAGACGAGATATATATATTAACCATGATTGGCATGAAGCATCTTCAAGATACAACCAATTTGGTGGAATTGCCGCTTTGACAAATTTCTTAACTGATAGGAGGAAAACTGAACCTTTACAGTCCTCAGAAATTCCAACTATGCCATCTGTCCAATTTACATCAGAACAAAGAACAGTCCTTGATTTATTAAAACTGCAAATTCAATCTGTGAAAGATAACTCAACCTGTTCTTTCAAACTACCCCAATCTATAATAGTGCAAGGAAAAGCAGGTATTACTATTTGTATATATTTTAACTTCAAGTCTAAAATTAATATTTTTTATTTTTTTATTTATTTAACTTTTGTTGTTATTTTTTTCTCACAGGAACAGGAAAAAGCTTGATTATACATGCTATGAAAAGCATGATATATGATGCTCTTGGACCAGATGCCTGTGTCCTCCTTGGGCCAACAGGAGTGAGTGCCCTAAATATTGGTGGTTCAACAATTCATTCCAAGCTGTATATTCATCCAAAGACCAGGGAGGTTTTGCCTTTATCATCAACTGCTGTAAATGAGTTTAGACAAAATTTTGAAAAAACACTATTTGTTATTATCGACGAATACAGTATGGTCGGCTGTAATATGTTGGGCATAATAGAAAAACGCCTTAAAGAAGCACTAGACAGAGAAAATGTGCAGTATGGAGGTGTATTCATCTACTTCTTTGGTGATGTGCAACAGCTTGCTCCTATTGGAGACAGTGCTCCGTATAAAACCAACCAAGTTTCAATTGATTACATAAATGGTAAATTACTGTATTCAAATGTTGAAGCTGCCATTGTTCTCACCGAGGTAAAACGCCAAAATGATAAGACATTTTTAAACATCTTGAGCAACATAAGTAACGGTACAGTTACACCAGAAGATTACAAAATATTGCAACAAAGATTTACTACTTCTCTCTCCTATGAAGAAAAACAAATCTTCAAAGAAGCTATACGACTTTATTGCACCAGAAAAGAAGTTGACGATTACAATAAAACCAGAATCGAAAGTCTGAGAGACCCCATTACCAAAGAACCAGTTCCAATAGCAAGAGTACCTGCAAAACATAATTGTGCTGCTGCCAAGGCTGGATCAGAGACAGAAGCTGGAGGACTAAGAGATGTATTATATTTAGCCAAGGGGGCAAAAATAATGCTCCAATCCAATTTGTGGACATCCAAAGGTCTTGTTAATGGTAGTGTCGGAACCATTATAGATATTCTGTACCACGAAGGGACAAACCCTCCAGAAAATTTACCAGCTGCTTTAGTTTGTCGGTTTGATTCCTACAAAGGCCCATTTTTAAATGATGCTGAAAAAACAGTTGTCATAGCTCCAATAAAAAAACAGTGGAAAAGCAAAAACGGAACTGACTGCATCAGAGAGCAATTTTCAGTATCTTTATGTTATGCATGCAGTATCCACAAATCCCAGGGACTAACTCTTGACAAGGTACAGTAAACACTCTAAATTAATACCAATTACCGTCATGGTCTGAATATAAGCCTCTTTTTTTTTCTTTTTTTTTCAATTTAGCCTAAAAACAATGGGGGCTTATATGAGAGGCCTTTTTTTGTATGGGTTTATATTGGACTTTTACTTCCAAATGAGGCTCTAAAAGTAGGGGGAGGCTTATATTCAGACCATTACGGTACATTGTTTAATACCCCATTTCGTGTAAATACATACTGAAGTTTTCTGTCGTTTTATTTTTCACAGGTCTATGCCAATATTGGTGTATTAAAAGAGATGTCAGCAGGACTGACCTATACAGCTTTGTCAAGGGTCAAATCACTTTCTGGCCTTTTACTGGAGCCATTCGGCATCAAAAGAATCATGTCAATGAATGATAAAAATTATATCAAAGAAAGAAGGGAATGGATAGGGATGTTAAATGAAAAAAAAATATCTCTTTTTCTGTGATAACCAGTTACCTTAAAGATGCTTGCATCAGTGCCCACTATTTTATATTTTATTTATTTACATATTTTAAACAATTAGTTTTTACTATCCTTTATTACTACAATCTATTTCTTCTCTCTTTATGAACTTTGCTGTTTACATTACATCAATAAGTCAAGACTTTTTGTGGAAGGCATAGACCACACAATAACTAATTTCATTCAGTGAAATAATTATTTCCATGACTGAAGTATGTACCTGACTGTTAAAATTACAGAGATTAGTTTTATTTGATTTCATACACTAACATACATTGCTGTTTATGAATTGCCCATTTCATTAAAAATAGTTTCATGTGAATTAGTTTGCTGTTTTTTTAGTCAATTTTTTAAAATGATAGTGGAATCTAATTAATCATAAGGAGGAAGCAGCTAACAATTGTATTACAAATCTTATCTAATATGATTTAAGTAGATATCATCAACTAATTTGACATAGAGAGAAAATGGTCTGACAACATCATGCTTTTGTTTAAGTTTACATGTTTAAATGTCATTTAAGACTTTTCTCAATTTCACATACCACTGCCTTAACTGTTACTTGCAAATGCCTCAATTAAACATATACCAAAGTAACTGTATCTGTCATTCACATGTCATGAATAATCTGTCCCTTGACACTTCTCCTGAAATTATACCTAAACCATGAGTGCACTGCGGAATGTCGGTTGTGGGAAGTGTTGGGTGAGGGTAGGCGGTCGGTTGCAATGGGGATGTTACGTTGTGAGGCCAAAGAACTATGTCTCAAAATGATTATGGGATCTGATCCTTAATCTTGAAGTATAACTTAAGCTAGTATGCCTTTGGGGTAGTAAATTGAAAATGTAACCCACCCATAATTGTTTTGATGTGTCACTTTCCACAAATATTACCTTCATTGTATTATTATCGAATTAGCTTAGACAATTCATTTGTGTGTCAACAAGTCAAACTATAACAAAGCCAGAAAACCTGCATTCCTGATTTGTTTCTGAGTTACACTGAAACTCTTGATTAAAAGTTACCCATTCAATGTGTTCCATTTAACGGACATAATCTCACCAGCTGTGTTAAAACTGAAATGTCACTCATTTTAAGACACAAAAAGTCCTTATTTGATGTACACGTTAGTCCACTTTTAGTAGGTTCTTTTGAGAAATACAGGAAATTTGAAGAGAAAGAAATTTCTGATCTTGTATTTATTTCAGAGAAATAGAGAAGACAAATAAAACAAGAGTACAAACAAATTTAAAAGTTTACATTGTAGAAAATTTTTTTAAAGGTGAACATTTACAAGTTAATACACAAACCAAAAGTATACAAGTTTTAAAAAAACCAAAAAATTGACAAGTTGTACTTAGGAAAATGAATAATTTATGATGAGTCTTGATGACCATTCTCAGAAACCAACTTCGAAGGTGAAATTGGCACTGATAATTCTTTCTCTGTCTTCACTCTACTGGATTCTATGGGAACAGTTGAAGTGCTATGGTCGACGCCTAGAAGAACGAGCAAATTAAAAAATACATTCACAGCAGTTGAAATCAGTCATGACAATAAAATAAAACCACTTACATTCAAGGCTACTATCATTTGATAAAGGCAATGTGCTGGAATGGCTGATAGCAGGCACATCATCTTCATCATCAGAGACAGTGATAGGTTCCTCTGGCACATCGGAATTAGATTGAAAGTGAGCATCATTTTCAGCAGCTGCAACAAAGAAAAGTGATACTTTGTAATGAAAATGCTCACATGTGAGAACAGAAAATATTAAAAGAAGAAGACTTACATTTCTCAAGAATGTCAATTCTATAGGAGTTGTCCATCATTTGCTCTCTGTAGACTAAATAGGGATTGCGGCCCTGTCCGATGTCTCTCTTGATGAAGTCGATCATGTCCGGCTTCAAATTGGCAAGATACTTCCCAGGGAGCTGGGTACGGTACATTGCACCTTCAGAAGATTTAATGGTTGCTTGCTGACCTTTGCCATAAGTTAAATGGCTCGTTTCCACTAAACCTTCTATCTTGTAGGCTTTGTTCCTGTCCAGCTTTGACAAATTGACGTATGCCACCCACTTCTTGTTGGTCAGTTTAATCTTCTTGTACGGGCTCTGTAACAAATCCATTTTCACTGTCACTCAAAATCAAAATCTATTTCATTCAACACGTTAGATCAAAGATAGAACAATGATACATTAGAAAGACTGCTCTATCCAATCATCACACAACAAGTATAACAATGTTACTTACAGACATGATGAAATCAAAGGACAAGTAAATTGAAAAGACGGACAATCTTTCCACAACAAAATCTTGCAGAAGAAGTAAGCAAATACACCTTGCAATGGATCCCCTCTGCAACACAAAGCAAATTTCATTGTGACAAATACACTTAAGGCTGTACCATGTTCGTAATCAAATAGGCCCAATCTGTGCCCAACAAGTAACAACAATAACAGTCAAATCATACTGTAAACAGTCGAGCTTCTCTACACTACATAGTAACGGTACTCTGGTAAGAATATCCTACACTGTCACAATCCAAAATTGATCTAAATGTGATTTACTTACAAAAGGGAACGACGATCATCCGACACGTCCGATCCCGACGTCTGCACTCAATGGCAAAACTTGGCAAGAACGAACGACGAGACGAGAGAAATGACACAGTCATCGACTCAAGACAGTGTTGAGGAAAACTTCTGGCGATAGCAAGATAGAAATCACACTCGCAATAAATAACACTCACATACGAGGGCCGTAAATTCAAAGGCCGGAGTGGCCGGAGTCAAAACTGAGTAGTGCGGAGTGGGGATCGCTTTTTAAACAGCAGCTTGGCCTCGGGGCAGCGCCGACGATTTGTGTTGGCCAGGGTTTCTTTTGTTTTAGCGCAAAACTTGGCACTGTTCATTCAATGAACTAATTTTAAAGCAAATTTTTTGCGAATTTTTTTAAATTATTTTTTTACTTTTTTGATTTTTAGCCTTTATAACATAATATTATTACGTATTTTAGAAGGTTACAAGATGTATTTGACATTAGAAAGAAAAAGAAGAACAAAAAACCCTGGCCAGCACAAATCGTCGGCGCTGCTCCGAGGCCAAGCTGCTGTTTAAAAAGCGATCCCCACACCGAACACCTCAGTTTTGACTCCGGCCACTCCGGCCTTTGAATTTACGGCCCTCGTGTGTGAGTGTTATTTATTGCGAGTGTGATTTCTATCTTGCTATCGCCAGAAGTTTTCCTCAACACTGTCTTGAGTCGACGACTGTGTCATTTCTCTCGTCTCGTCGTTCGTTCTTGCCAAGTTTTGCCATTGAGTGCAGACGTCGGGATCGGACGTGTTGGATGTTCGTCGTTCCCTTTTGTAAGTAAATCACATTTAGATCAATTTTGGATTGTGACAGTGTAGGATATTCTTACCAGAGTACCGTTACTATGTAGTGTAGAGAAGCTCGACTGTTTACAGTATGATTTGACTGTTATTGTTGTTACTTGTTGGGCACAGATTGGGCCTATTTGATTACGAACATGGTACAGCCCCAAGTGTATTTGTCACAATGAAATTTGCTTTGTGTTGCAGAGGGGATCCATTGCAAGGTGTATTTGCTTACTTCTTCTGCAAGATTTTGTTGTGGAAAGATTGTCCGTCTTTTCAATTTACTTGTCCTTTGATTTCATCATGTCTGTAAGTAACATTGTTATACTTGTTGTGTGATGATTGGATAGAGCAGTCTTTCTAATGTATCATTGTTCTATCTTTGATCTAACGTGTTGAATGAAATAGATTTTGCTTTTGAGTGACAGTGAAATTGGGTTTGTTACAGAGCCCGTACAAGAAGATTAAATTGACCAACAAGACGTGGGTGGCATACGTCAATTTGTCAAAGCTGGACAGGAACAAAGCCTACAAGATAGAAGGTTTAATGGAAACAAACCATTCAACTTATGGCAAAGGTCAGCAAGCAACCATCAAATCTTCTGAAGGTGCAATGTACCGTACCCAGCTCCCTGGGAAGTATCTTGCCAATTTGATGGCGGACATGATCGACTTCATCAAGAGAGACATCAGACAGGGCCGCAATCCCTATTTAGTCTACAGAGAGCAAATGATGGACAACTCCTATAGAATTGACATTCTTGAGAAATGTAAGTCTTCTTCTTTTAATATTTTCTGTTGTTCTCACATGTGAGCATTTTCATTACAAAGTATCACTTTTCTTTGTTGCAGCTGCTGAAAATGATGCTCACTTTCAAGCTAATTCCGATGTGCCAGAGGAACCTACCACTATCTCTGATGATGAAGATGATGTGCCTGCTATCAGCCATTCCAGCACATTGCCTTTATCAAATGATAGTAGCCTTGAATGTAAGTGGTTTTATTTTATTGTCATGACTGATTTCAACTGCTGTGAATGTATTTTTTAATTTGCTCGTTCTTCTAGGCGTCGACCATAGCACTTCAACTGTTCCCATAGAATCCAGTAGAGTGAAGACAGAGAAAGAATTATCAGTGCCAATTTCACCTTCGAAGTTGGTTTCTGAGAATGGTCATCAAGACTCATCATAAATTATTCATTTTCCTAAGTACAACTTGTCAATTTTTTGGTTTTTTTAAAACTTGTATACTTTTGGTTTGTGTATTAACTTGTAAATGTTCACCTTTAAAAAAATTTTCTACAATGTAAACTTTTCTTCTCTATTTCTCTGAAATAAATACAAGATCAGAAATTTCTTTCTCTTCAAATTTCCTGTATTTCTCAAAAGAACCTACCAAAAGTGGACTAACGTGCACATCAAATAAGGACTTTTTGTGTCTTAAAATGAGTGACATTTCAGTTTTAACACAGCTGGTGACATTATGTCCGTTAAATGGAACACATTGAATGGGTAACTTTTAATCAAGAGTTTCAGTGTAACTCAGAAACAAATCAGGAATGCAGGTTTTCCGGCTTTGTTATAGTTTGACTTGTTGACACACAAATGAATTGTCTAAGCTGATTCGATAATAATCCAATAAAGTTTGGAAGTTGTTAATGGGCACTCGGGCTCAGCCTTAAGCTTTGGCTTTACCTAGTTTATTTACTAAACACAGTGCGGAGCGCAGCAGACGTCTTCTGCTGCGCTCGCCCAGCGCCCCCCTGCCGCCGGGAACGACCCGGTGGGCGCATCGCCTCGAGAGCTCGAGAGCGCCGCTGCCTCAAGCGGCCGGCTGGGGAACTAGGCGAGCCGCGGGAGATCCGGGCCCGCGCATGCGCGCGGACGCGCAGCGCGCGGCGGGCGGCTTGAGCCGGGGCTGGAGGCCCGCGGCCGAGCCGTGCCGAGTCAGTTGAGGTTCAGCCGCGCTACCGAGAGGACGCGTGTCCTGAGTACGGAGGAGTCGTAGAGTGTTGGAGTTAGAGAGTTTTGTGTGTGTTCGAAAAGGAGAATTAATAAAGCTTGCTTTACCCAAACCTGAGTTTATCCCTTGGCCCCTCCTGCCTCCCAGCTTTATAACACTGATGGCAGCGGTCAAGCGGATAGAAGGGGAGGTGTAGGGTGAACGAGAGGAAAAAAAGACCCTTGGTCACGGGCCGGATCGGCTCGCCGACCAAACCGCTCGGCGAATAAAAGCGCGAAAAGAGAGAAGTTCCTTCCCTTTCCCTTACTTTTAGAGCCGGGCCGAAAAGAGCGCTACAGCCGAGCCCAAACAAAAGGACGCTTAGGCCACTAACGCTTTTTGTAACGGTCACTTGATTTTCGCTGGGTTGCCGCGTCGCTGTGCTGCTGTTTATCGTGTGTTCGCCGTTTTCTCAGTGTTGCGCAACGAAGTGAGTAGAGTGTTAAAGTGATCAGTGAAGTGATTAGTGAATTGTGAACGGAAATTTAGGAAAAAAATCGCGGAATGGCGCGGGAAAACCGCCGGCGCGCTGCCGCGCCGCCCGCCCGCCCGCCTCCTGACGCCGCTCCGGCCGGGGGCAACGACCGGGCTCCGGCCGTTGACCCCGCCGAGCGCGCGCTCGCTGTAGAACAAGCCCGCAGGCGGCTGCGCCCCAGGAACGGGCAACATGGGTTGCAGGGTCTTGCAGGAGAAGGGCAGGCCGGGCGGGGGCGTGGTGACGAGGGTCGCGGGCGGGCTGGGGAAGCGGGAGCAGCCCCACCGGTCTAAGCCGGTGGAAATGGCGGGAGAGCAGGAAGCGCTAGGGGACACCCTGCTGACGCCGATGCAGGCGGGCAGGAGCGGCGCCCCGAACGAGCTGTGTCGTTGGCAAGCGAGGCTTCTCGACGCGACGGCACACAATGCATGACCGTTGCACGCCGATCGCCTTCCCGACCAGTTTCCCGCCAAGGCGAGGGTCCTCACCGAGGTGACGCCAACGTACCCGCCATCTTGGACGCCCGCACCGCTTCCCGCCAAGGCGAGTGTCCTCGCCAGGGTGAGGCCAACGACCCCACCATCGTAGCTGCTTCCCGCCAGAGAGAGCAACAAGGAGCAAGTAGGGACGCGGGGGACGCGCCAGGGCCAAATAACCCGCCAAATTTCCAGCGTACCGAATTTCTAGCCGGCCCAGCCGACGAGTACGACGCGCGCAGAGGTTTCAGACCTGTCGCTGGCCCCAGCTGCGCTGGCGGCGTTGACACGGATGATGAGTGGGATGACAATCCACACCATCACCGTACACCAACAAGGTCAGAGGTTATGTACTATCAGTCTGAAAAGTTTTGTCCCTCGACTGCCAATAGCGATGGTCCCAGACAGCCTCGCACGGGTCCCCTCTCAGCGCGCCCTAGCAGACGAGCGGCTGCTGCCAGGCAAGATGGCGACCCTGTCTCCACCTCGCATTTTTGACAGTCATTTTAAACTCAACTATGTCGGAATCTATCTGTTTTATATGAAAATACCAAACATATTGCTTGCAGAAAGCGATAGAAATCATATGTAGCGCTGAGACTTATACCGATCGCAGGATGTAGAGAGATAAAAATCCGCACTAGGTTAGCCAGCCAGCTCCAAGACTTTCAGCGCTGTCATCGCAATTTCTCATTCCGCGCGATCACCGCGGAATTCAAACGGGTCGCATTGGTGACAAGCGTCGTAGACAAGCCCTCTAATACTGATTAATTGGGTCGGAGGCCTGCCTACCAGGTGGCTGTCGGACCCCGGCCACTTTTTGTACTATGCAACCCGCCCGCACCGCTCCATCCGGGACTGCATACCCATCAGGCGCTGGGGACCGACTTCAGGTGCGGACGCTCCGCTCCGCCACTGTTGTTGCAGCCCCCACCCCGAAAGTGCCCTCTCGCGGTTCGCGCGGTCTACAGTAGGGCGTTACAGGGGGAAGGTTCGCGGTTTCGCGGGGGTGATCCGCGAGTCCTCGCGGAAAGCTCGCGGACCGCGGGTCCTGGCCGCGGGGGTATCTCGCGTAACGCGATTTATGTTTCTTTTGGAACGCATGTTTCGCGGCGCCGCAGCGGTTTTTTGCTCCTTGCGCCTTTCCTATTGGTTTTAGACGGGGGAAGTCAGCGGGCCGATTGTAGAGCACACTTTTAGCAATCGTTAGAGCTTTCAACCGACTCGATCGGACCACCCAGTCGGAAATGAGAGCGATTTATGTTTCTCTCGGAACGCATGTTTCGCACCGCCGCAGCGGTTTTTTGCTCCGCGAGAAACATTTCTTGCTCTCATTTCCGACTGGGTTGTCCGATCGAGTCGGTTGAAAGCTCTAACGATTGCTAAAAGTGTGCTCTACAATCGGCCCGCTGACTTCGTCTAAAACCAATAGGAAAAGCGCCAGGAGCGGAAAATCCCGCGCGCCCTGTAGCGCGCTGCGGCCAGCCGGACTCTCACCCTGGGCAGCTGGCAGCCAGCGGTGCAGTCGGCGGGGCCGCTTTTGGCGGACGGCTGGCCCTGCGCTGGGCCGCAGAGCGCCGCCACCGTCCTTAATCCACCTTGGCCATGAGCCCACGCCTGTGCCTGCGCCTGTGCCTAACCAGGCAGCAGCTAGTGGCGTGCCACAAAACCCGATGCAGGGCGTGTCCGCGGCCGCTCAGCAGGCCCCCGCGCCTCTGCTCAACCAGAACATTGTGCGCCGATTAGACAGGTTTAACGGAGAGAGTGACTACACTCTCTACCGCATGCAGTTTCTGCACCATGCTGCTCTGTTCGGTTGGAGCGAGGAGGTAAAAGGCAGTATGCTGTCCGCCCATCTCGCCGACGGGGCCCGCGAAGTACTGCGCCATCTGAAACCTCATCAGATGAGCGACTTTGCTGCCCTGGACAGCGCCCTGCAAAGGCTTTTTGGAATGGTAGCTGACACCAACGCCTATAAAGCACGTCTTAAATTCTTGAAGCTAAAGCACGGGCAATCTCTCGAGCAGTTTTCAACTGAAGTTGAGGACACTGTGAGAGGGGCATGCCCCGACTCTCCGGAGCATCTGCTGCAGCGCCAGATGGTCGGCGCCTTCATCGAAGGGTTGCCAGACACCACCTTGGCGCTTCTGCTTGTAAGGGAAAACCACCAAAAGCTGGATGACGCGCTGCGCTCAGCGCGCGTTCAGCCTCCGCAGATGCTCGAAAAATCGGCGCGAGCACACCGTGCACATGCCGCCCAAGTCGAAGGTGACTTCGCCACCAGGCAGGACGTGGTGGAACTTCCCCACCCACGGGTGGAGGCCATTGTTAACGCGGTTAACGCCATGTCCGAAAGGGTCCATACACTCTCGATGCAGCAGGAGGGGCTACTGGACTCAGGGGCGGATTTGGGGCAAAGGGACAAGTGCCCCCCCCTGGGGCTCAGGCGCCCCCAAAAAAGAGGGGAAAAGAGGAAAGAGAGAGGGGAAAAAGGGGGAGAAAAGAGAAAAAGGAAGGGAGAAAAGAGAAAAATTCTAACGCTAACGCGTTAAACGGCCCCCTAGGTTTTAACACTAACTCGAGAATGAGAAAGACTTAAATAATTTTCAGTCAAAAAGTTATCAAACCAAAGCGTGAATTTCATCTGCCTCACATTTTCCCACATAAAATGTCATCATCCGCTGGCGGGCCAGCAATCAACAACGCTGCCGCAAGCAATCACCATAAAAGCTGAATCGACAATTATAAAAAAAAAAATCGATTTTACGAAAATCTGTTAAGCACAAAGTTCATCAACTTTTTGGCTTCATTAGAGACTTTCGTGGATGGTCTAGGTGAATAAGAAAATAAAATCTACTTTGTTTTGTTAAGTAAAATAAAAAAAATATTTCACCTCAGTGTTTGATCAGTGTCACTAGTACAGCGGGTTAGGTGCCAAATTTCAGCTATCTAGCTGAAACGACTAAGAAATTAGTCTGTCAGTAAAATTTGTCCGATTAGCTTGATTTTTGAACTGTAGGCTCGTAATGCAATGGTTATTCGAAAACTGCGTTAGCAATTTTATTCTAACATGTCCTTCAAAATTTTAGTCTTTGAACTACTGTGCATAAGTTGAATCAACAGGTCCCCCCCCCCCTCCCCCAGCCGCGGTCCTCCCCTGCGCGCCGAGGCGTCGAGTCTCTCAAACAATGGCGAGCCATCCAGCCGGCTCGGCACAGGGTGCTCAGCTCGCAATCACCATAGAAACTAAGGATGCAAACTAAAATTGCTCAAAAACGTATAGACAAATTGACATCAAATACACCTTGAAAATTTTCTAATTTTTCAAACTATTTTTCAGTTTTCTTACGTAAAAATCGTATAGAAACAATCGTCTACTTCCATAAAGGGCCATTGTCGAGGAGGAATAAAAATTCTAACGCTAACGCGTTAAACGGCCCCCGGTTTTAAAAAGGTTTTAAAACTAGCCACAGAATGAGAAAAAACTTAAGTCAGAACTATTTGCGAGAATCACATCACGATTTTAATGATTTTATCCGCTAAACAGAAGTCCCAAAAATTGAGCTATTATTTTATTTTTTATTCTTTTTTGGTTAAGTAACTGAATATACCACGGTCCTCATTCCTCCCCTGCGCGCCACGCAGAGGGTCAGAGGGGCCGAGCAGCCGAGCTGCGACAATGCCGATTCGGCTTTGCGCGCTGGCGCGCTGGCACTGCTGGCCGCAGGGCAAACGTAGGCTAGACAATCCGCAGCCAGCTGGGGGAGGCGCCGCCGCCTTCGACAGGACGGAGCGCGTTTGAGGTGTGAGTGCCCAGTCCTGTCGTTTCTAGGTTCTAGGCTGGAACCTCTACTCAACAAAAGAAGGCCGGTGGCCCGGCTGGGGGAAGCGCCGCCGCCTCCGACAGAACGAGGTGCGTTTGAGGTGTGAGTGCCCAGTCCTGTCGCTTTCATGGTTCTAGGCTGGGACCTCCACTAACGCACCAGCGACTATTTATTTTAGCTGAACAATATGTTAGACAGCCGAAATAAATGTGAAGGAGGCAGTTTTAGACATGCGGAAATCGTTTCCCAAAGTTTCAAGGAGGTTTAATCAGTAGGTAAAAAATTGGATTCGTAAAATTATTGATGTAAATACACACCATTTCAAGAGTTATGTTCTCCAGATTGAATTCAAACTTACCAAAACGTTTTCTGCTGGCGCAGAAACAATATTTACGCATTCAGTTCGACTTGTCAACGTTTTGATAACTTTATACAATGATTTAAAGTCGCGAGGTGAGAGCCTAAGCCCCCGGCCGTGGCGGACATGGTAGGAGAGGGCCGGCGCGGGGCCGGCGACACGGCGCCTCACGGCGTCCCCCCTCAAACCAACCTAGAATATATTTGGCAAGCTTTTAATTTGGTGACGACGCTAAGTTATTGTCGTGTCGCGCGTTTTATCAGGCAGGAGGCGTTATGAGGAGTAAGGGAATCAGGTTCAAGTTCAAACACTGAGGTTTATTCACTCAGGCTACAGAATAAGCTCAACTGGGTAGCGCGGGACAGAGCGGGACGCAGGCGACAGGGACACGTCC
This sequence comes from Frankliniella fusca, assembly GCA_029379305.1. NCBI lineage: Eukaryota > Metazoa > Arthropoda > Insecta > Thysanoptera > Thripidae > Frankliniella > Frankliniella fusca. The sequence continues at coordinate 44,112 of JAHWGI010001358.1, read as the reverse complement.
GTCCACTACAAGACGAAGTCAAGAAGTCGTGTCGAGCCAGAGGCTCGAGCTCGTTCGAGGCGGCGGGCGCGGGGCCCGGGTCGCGGCGGCTCGGCCTGGCGCCGAGCGCTGGACGGCCGGGCGGGCCGAGCCGAGGCCGGCGGAGGCCGAAGCTAGCCGAGGCGCTGCTCGGGCCGGCGGGCGAGGTGTGTACGGCGGGTTGCCTACCTCGCGCGACACACGCGCGGGATTTAAAGTAGCGGGGGAAATAGAGCGTTCGTGTTGTGAACACACTACACAACACTTCCCCTCCCTTCGTTTTAAAAAGGGTTGGCTACCGTGGGGCGAAGGCGGACAGACCGGCCTTGCCTAAACGTTCAAACGTAGTGCACGCGGAACAAACCAGCGCGTTCTGTACGGTAGTGAGGGCAGGCAGCAGTCGCTCACATGAGCGGGGCGCGAGCGGCGCTGGGCCCAGCCGATCAGCTGGTCCAGGACGCAAGGTGCGACGGGCGCAGCAGGCGCGTCGCAACACAGCAGGCGCAGGGCGTGCGGCGGCGCCGCGAGGCGCGACGCAGGGGCGCGACGCGAGTCGGCCGTCACTCAGGCAGAGCGGAACAGACCGACAATTCTCATGCCATGAGTCAGGTCCTAATCAGTGCGACAAACGCACCTCAGGGGCATAACAGCTCCAGGAGGGCATCTCGCTCCCACCATTCGGTGCAAGGGCGCAGGGAAAACTTGCAATCGTGTGAACCAAAAACCCATCGGGAGAAACCCGTTCACGCAAGAAAACCTGGCCAGGAACGACGCCGAGTACCCTCCGCGACAGACGCGTTCAGGACAGGCGGGGCGGCAGCGGGCGCCGGCGGACACACCGCGGGCATCCCGTTGAACCGTTCAAGGCAAATGCAGGGCGCTGCTCGGGACAGACCCAGCACTGCCAACTGCAGCTCGGACATTCGTTTATCGCGAAGGTGCTCCAGGGCGGGGTCCTGCACGGCAGGGCGGCGCGGGCACGGGCGAGGGGCGCTGCAGCGATGCAGCGCACGGCGCATGCGCGAGGCAAGTCGAAGTTGCGGGACACGGCTGCTCGAGGCGCGCACTGGAACAGGGGCTCGAAAACCAACAAGTAATCTCAAACAAGAAATTCAGGGAGAGGGGCACTAAGGCAGCCGAGAGAGGATAGAGCAGTTTCTCAAACCAAAAATCTTTCCTGAAAAATAAAAGTTAAACTGCTCACTCTCCCGTGCTACCGAAATGCATCTCCCCAGGGCTGCGCACACCCGCACTTCAGCCGGAGGGCTGGGCGGGCGTGCCAGCGCTGAAAGCAAAACGGGCCGCACGGGCGGAAGCTGCAGCGGCGCATTTCTGCGAGACGGCAGCGACACGACGACGACTCCGGCCAGGCTGCTCCCGCGGGGCTGAGCGCGAGTTGCTCCAGCGGCGGCTGGGTGCGCGAAGCACAGCGAGCAGCGGGCTGAGGTCTCGTTCCAACAGCGAATCAGCTGTTCCAGAATGCATTCAGCATTTCTACAGCAACGAACGGCGTGGCGTGGCAATGGCATATCGATCACTGGCGGGGGACGTACCCAGCGCCGCCAGGTTACCGAGATAATCAGGATAGCGATCAGGTCTACACACCGGCGGGGCCAGGTGTAGAGATTTCCAGGCGACATACGCAACTGGCGGTTTAACGACAAACGCGAGTGCGGTGCATGCGTGCAGACCGCGCGAGGCAGCAGGTCAAGCACCTAAGTGTGTGCGAGAGGGCGAACCGCGCAAAGGCAGCAGGTAGGCCAAGTGTGTAACAGTGAACAAACCGCGCGAGGCAGCAGGTAAGACACCGGGCGTGTGCAAAGTTACCGAAAGACCGCGCAAAGGCAGCAGGTCATCCTTTCCCCCCCTCTCCTTAAAATAGCTGGGATCAAACCAATTTAAGGAAATTACAAAACACAAAATTTAGGGAGGTTTACAAAACATGTTTGTTTATTCTATCGAGAAAGGAAAAAACATTGCACACACACACACACTCCTTCACTCACTCACACATACACGCACACGCACACGCTGTCGGGCGGGTTGCAGGGCAGCTGTTGCAGGGGCAGGGTTGCAGTGACACTGTCAGGCGGGGCCGGGCCGGGCCGGGCGCTAGGGCGTCTGCAGCAGCATGTCCTCGTCGTCCAGGTCGCCCAGGATGGGCAGCTCGTCTGGATCCGCCAAGCACGTGGAGCTTTTGTGCCCACGCACGCCGCACAAGTAACACTTGGAGGGGCGGGGGTCACGGGCACGCTTGCCACGCTTGCGACGGCGTCGCTTGGAGGCGGAGGCGCCGGCGACTGACGCGGCGCCTTCCGCGGGCACGGCCGCGACGGGCGCGGAACGGGCGGCGTTCAGGGCAGGAGCGGCGACTGGCCCTAGTCTCTCCTGCACCGGCCTCTTGGTGTTGCCGGTCGCGGCGGCGGGAAGCACACCCAGCCGCCCACGGACCGGCCCAACATCATCCCGCTCAGCCTCACTCTCACTCGAGCTAGACTCCGGGGCCGGGGCCGGGGCCGGGGCCGGGGCCGGGGCCGGGGCCGGGGACCCGGTCGGGTCCGCCGGTGCATCTTGAGGCGCTGAATCAATTGTCACAATGACTGATTTTAGCCTTTTGGTCGAGGGGAGGGAAGCTGACCTCTCCCCCGGACGCGAGCTTGACGGCTTTGATCTCGGCGAGCGGTTTCGATGCTCGCGGCGCGCGGGACTGGCCGCGCGGTTCGTGGCGGGCTCCGGGCGGAACTTCCGGCGCGCGGCGGGGCTTGCATCGCGGCGGCGAGGTGCGGGGGTGCCGCATTTTTCCCGCGTGTGACAGCGGTAGCACAATAATCCTTTAGGGGTGGGGCCTGCGCCGGACCCGGCAGGGCGGCCGCACCGGGAACAAACCCAGGCGCGGCGCACCGGACGGCGAGACTTAGCGTGGTGAGGACTCATGTCGCCTTTATCTCCGCACTCCTCTGCTTTCTGCACCGGACTGTGAGGAGGAGGCCGGGGCCGAGGCCGAGACGCGCTGCTCTGCCCAGGGGAGAGGACGGCTCGCCGCCGGGCAGCAGCGCGCACGGCGCGCACCGTGCACATGTCGAGGCGCGTCGTGTTGCAGGCGTTTCGGGTGGCAGTCCGATAACCAAGACGCTCTTCTCGGGCTGGGCTATGTTTGAGGCCTGCGCTCAGGCGGCCGGTTGGCCGGTTATCTCAGCGGCGGCGAGCAGGGCGCCGCCTGCCTTGCCTTGCCCTGGGATCGAACCCGGGACCAGGCCTGACAGCAACTGCATGCACGGCGTGATAAAATTGCACGGCGCGTCCTCCGCGGCGCGGACCAGCCTGTCCACGTGCACGCATTTTTTCTTGCCGTTACGCACGATGCGAGCCACGACAGAGTTGAGCATTTCTTCGACCTGCCAGCCGTGCTCCCAGGGCGACTGCAGCTTGGGAGTCAGGCCGACGGTGCGCCGCGGGTTGAAGAACCAGACCGCGTCTCCAGGCTGGAAGCTGACCAGGGTGGAGTTGCGGTCGTAGTTGGACTTCATGGCCCGGGCGTACCAGGCTGAGTTTTCCCTTGCCAGTCCATGCAGCTCGCGCAAAGTGTTGCGCAGCCAGTCTGGATAGCCTCGCAGGTCGTATCGGTCGAAATCGTACGGAGCCGGCGGCAAGGTCGCGAGGTCCGCGGGTAGAGTCAGCTGGCGGCCAAACATCAGCTGGGCCGGCGAGTACTTCGTACCCGGGTGCGCCGCGGACCGGTACACTAACATGATGGGGTCAATTTTTCGCGACCGGTCGGTCTGACTGTGCTGCACGACCTTGGAGAGCGCGCCCTTTAGGGTCTTGATGAGGCGCTCCGCGCGGCCGTTGGCGGCTGGGTGGCCCGGACAGGTACGCACCCGCTGCACCTGGAATATTTCCAGGACCTGCGCGAGCAGCTCCGATTCAAACTGACGGCCTTGGTCCGTGCGAATTTGGCGGGGCGCGCCATAGCGACACCAAATGCCGACCAAGGCGCGGGCGACCTCGTCTGCCTTGCTCGTGCGCAAGGGCACGCACTCGGGAAAGCCAGTGAAATTTTCAACGGCGACCAGGCAGTACCGGTGGCCATCGACACTCTGGCGGAACGGACCGCAGAGGTCAATGCTCCACCGGCCGTTGACAGAGCCCTCCTGCCAGATGCGCAGGGGCGCGCGCGGCTTCCTGCGCGGGCCGTTCTTAGCGCCGCAAGGGATGCAGGCGGCGCAGTGGTCCTGCACGTCCTGACTGTACCCGGGCCAATAGAAACGGTCGCGCACCCGCGCGAGCGTTTTCTGCACGCCGAAGTGTGAGCCGCTGCCCGGGGCGTCGTGATAGAGGGACAGGACCTCCTTCACCTTGCCCCGGGGCAGCACCAGCTGAAGGCGCTCTCGACTCGGGTCGCCGCTCTGGTGTTCGAAGCGGCGGTAGAGCAGGCCGTCCTTGAGTACAAGGGACTCGTATTGGAGCCAGAGCGCACGCGCGCTGGGGCTGAAGGACGCGGCCTCCTCCGGGGTCGGCTTCCGGTCCGCCTGAACGCCGACAAGGACGGGCCATATGTCGGGGTCGGTGTTTTGCGCCCGTATCATCTCCGCCAGGTCGAAGTCAGGCTGCGGCAAGCAGACGAGGCGACAGACGCCGTCACCTGCTTTTTCCGCGGCCTGGCTGTCGGTCTGCTCGATGCGCTCGCACTTCGCGCAGTCCGAGCAGGGGCGCTCGGGGTACCGTGACAGGGCGTCGGCGGGCACGATTTGGGCCGGCGGCGTGTAGTAGATGTTAAAGCGGAACATTTCCAGGAAATTCAGCCAGCGGGCTAACTTTCCCGTAGGATTTCGCAGTGACTTCAGCCACATGAGGGCCTTGTGGTCAGAGCGGACTTCAAACTCGGCGCCGGCCAAGAAGTGGTACCAAGTCTCGACGGCGTCCTTTACGGCGAGCAGCTCTTTCTGTGTGATGCAGTAGTTGGCCTCGGCGGGATTAAGTACCCGCCCGTGATAGGCAAGCACTTTTTCTTCGCCTTGCTGTTCCTGCATCAGCACCGCCCCAATCGATTTCTGAGACGCGTCGGTCATGACGATCATTTTGCCGCCATTTTGGTCGGGCAGGGAGAGGACCGGCGCGGAGGTGAGCTTGTGCTTCAGCTCCTCGAAGCACTGCTGCGCCTCGGCGTTCCACTGGAACGGGTCATTGTCCTTGCGCGTGAGGCGGTGTAAGGGCGCCGTCAGCTCCGCGTACCCGTCAATGAAGCGGGCGTAGAACCCAGCCAAGCCCAAGAACTGCTTGAGCTCGGTGATGGATCGCGGAGCGGGCCAGTTAACAATTTTCTCGACCTTAGCAGGGTCGGTTGTCACACCAGCCGCGTTGACGCGGTGTCCGAGCACTTGCAGCTCCCTGGTGACGAGCGTGCACTTAGATGGCTTAATTTTGAGGTTAGCCTGCCGAAACCTCATGAACAGGCTCTCCATGAGCTGGAGCAGCTCAGGGAAATCTCGGCCGCCGAAGGCTACGTCGTCCAGCAGCGGTGTTAGCTGCAGGGGCTGCAGTACCAGCTGGAGCAGCTCCTGGAGGTGGTTCGGCGCCCCGGACAGACCGAAAGGCATGCACGTCCACTCCAGTACTCCAATGCCGGGTACTGTTACCGCCGTCTTATGGCGAGAATCGGGCGCGATGACACAATTGTGAAAGCCCCACATCAGGTCGACAATGCCAAAAAGCTGCTTTCCAGCGAGCTGCTCCAGAACAGACTGGATGTGCGGCATGACGGCCTGCGGGAACACTGTCACCTTGTTGAGCTGCCTGTAGTCCACACACACACGGACAGAGCCATCGGCCTTCCTCACACACACAATGGGGCTGGAATACGGGGAAGCGGACCGCCGCATAACTCCAGTGCGCAGGTATCCATGGAAAATTTCCAGGACCTGCTTTCTCCAGTGAATGGGAATTGGCCGAGGCGGGACGCGAACCGGCTTCTCTGTCGTTGTGTGGATTTCAAACAGCCTCCAGGTGCAGCGGCCGATATCGTCCGGGTGCAACGAGAAGATGTCCGAGAAGTTCCTCACCAGCGTGGCGAGAGCGGATTTTTGATTCGGCAGCAAGCCCACCGCCGCGTCCGCGCGGTCGATCATCTCCTGGAGCACACCAGGGAGAGGCTCATCGTCCGCGAGCGTGCGGCGCGGCGGCGTCCAGATAACCTCGTCTGTGTACGGATAGCTCTCGTTGCACTCCGCGGCCGGTGCGACAGACGCACCCGGCGCGGCACACGCGCCGTCGGCCGCGGCGCGACGGACAGCGGGGTCGGGCGGACCGGACCTCAGGCTGACCGCGTGCGCGTCGACTAGGAAATGCACTTCCGCAATAATGGTGTTTTTCGGAATTACGACGCGCTTCTCCCCGCTGTTGAAAAGCGTGACCTTGAGTGCGCGGTCGAGCGGCACTTTTTCGTACTTTGTCAGCACGGCGGAGTGCAGGTGAGAGTGCATGGGTGCACTCAACACGGCACTCACTTCCAGGGGGGAATCAAAATCAATTGGCGAGGAACAGACCTCGCCGGGCCGCGAGGGACAGACCTCGGCGGCGGCGCGCGGGGTGCATACCTCCGCGGGGCGCGAGGGACAGACCTGCGCAGTGCGCGAGGGACAAACCTCAGCACGGTGTGGGGGACTAACCTCCACGGCGAGCGCGGAACGTACCGCAGCTCGCGATCGCTTTCCTGATTTGTTGCCATGCCTAGCCTCTGTAAGAAAAACGGTGCGTACCCGCGACTCGGCCTGCAGCTGCGGAGAGACACACTCCTCCGTCCCAGCTGCATCTGGCTCCGCGTTACGCACACCACGCGTCCCTACGTCAGCCGCGGGCGCGGGCGGGTCAACCGAGCGAAGCATCAGGTCGCACCCGTCCGCCTCTGCCTCCGCCCGCAGCCGGAAAGGGCCCAAATTCAAAACACCAGGGGCCGAGCAGGAGTCCCCCCCTACTCCGCCCCGGTCAGAAACACCTCCGGGACACCATCGGACTACGGGGCTAAGTTCCTTACTCAACCCCGGGATCACCGTGGGAGTCTGTGTGGGCGTACCGCGCGGCCGCCGCGGCACCCCACTACTCTTTGCGAGCACCGGCTCGGGTGAGGCGTAGCGCCCTACCTTTGCCGGCGCGTACCGCCTTGCTGCTACACGGCGCGCGGGCGCAGCGCTTGGCTGGCCGGCCTGGCTCCGTACAGGTGAGGGCCCCCTCCCCGGACGCCCTTCGCCGGGGCGGGGGTCGGACACCAGCGGCGACCGCGCCCTGGCCACGGGGCGGCCGACGCCTTCGCTGGGCTGGTTGAAAAGCTCGCCCAGCCCATCGGTACTAACCAGGTCGGGACAAACCGAACACTGAGCTAGCGGCCGGGGGGCAGCAGGCAGCGCGACGAGCGACTCCCACGCACGCAACACTCCCTCGACGACAATGCACTCGTTGGGGCCGATCACGGCCTCAACACCGGTCCGCAGGGCCGAGAAGGGCTGCATGCTGCTCGTCGATTTTTCTGTGACGTAGGGCACCAACAGGGGCGCCCTAACCTTACTTTTCTCGGGAAGAACGTGGATTTCCACAGTTTTTATCCCGGGACTCGTCCTCACGTCATAGGGAACAATGAAGTTTTGTCCCAGGATAATGTCCTCCGCTATGTCCGCTTCGAACGCCCACGCGTCGAAGGTGACACCCTTGATGGTCAGCTTGACCACTACAGGGCCAAGCAGAGGCGCGGCCTGCTTCTGAGCGGCGGCTCGCATGCGGATATGCGATTGCTCTAGTTTTAGGTCTGGAAGCAAACCATGCCTAAACAGAGTGATGGTCGAGCCGCTGTCTAGCAGCGCGTCCGCCCTCACGCCGTTTATGGACAAACCAATAACAGCGGAGGGCAGTGACACTGGCAAATCAGAATTTTCGCGGGTGGTGGGGGTGGCCGCGGTCCTCACGGTGACCGTCGGACGCGCGGCGTCGTCTAGTTTTTTGAACCGGACGCGCCGCCCTGCTCAGGCTTGGTAGGGCCCTGGTCAGGCTTGGTCGGGTCCTGGTCAGCCTTATCGCCCTTTTTGCCCTTTCCCCCACGCCGCCTACGTGGGTTATCCTGCCCGGGCTGGGAGGCGGGCGCCTGCTGGGTAGGCAACCCATTAGGCACATGTGCTGGAGCAGGCACATAGTACACAACGCAGGGGTTTGCGCCGGGGATCGGACCCGCGCGGCCCTCGGACTGACCGAGAGCCGAGCCCATTTGTTGTTTTTCACCACCCGCTCGACACTGACTGCGGTAGTGTCCTTTCTGGCCACAGCCGTAACACGTCACCTTGGACATGTCACGGGGGCGCCCGGTGCTGTTCTGGCCGGCCGCGGTGGAGGAGGTAGCTGCAGGCGCAGCCGACTGGCGCTGGGCCGCGAGCTCCTTCTCCATCCTAGTCTGCAGGTCGGCCAGCTGGGCGTGGCCGACGTTGACCACGCGGACAAGCTCATCCAGCTTCTTGCTGGTGGGGCTCGCACTAGCGCGACGAACGCGCTTGGGCGAGGCACCACGGTCATCAGCACCATGTTCAAGCTCGGCCCGCCGCAGCGCGTCTCGGAGCGAGTTGAAGCTGTCTCGCTTCCGACGGACAAACCGTTTGACAGTGCTGTCGGCGAGGCCGTGCACGAAGGCCTTGATCATCAGCTGCTGGAGGGCGCCCTCGGACATACCGGGGTGCGCCTCCATGGTGACGTCAGTGACGTCCGCCGCGAACTGACGCAGCGACTGACTGGCCTTCTGCTTCAAGCCGGCATAGCGCTTCTCCGCCTCGGCGCGGTTCGGCTCCGCGGAGAACCGCAAGCGCAGTGCTGAGTCCAAGGACTTGAAGTCCGTGCGCTTTCGCTCCGGCAGGTGCTTCAGGACGGCCTCCGCGTCCTCCGTTAGGAGCAGAGAGAGCTCCAGTCCCTTACGGCGGTCAGACCAGCCGCACTGGCGGGCGTGCTCCAGGAAACGAAACCTGAAGAGCACATAGTCGCCCTTGCCGTTGAACGGCAGCAGGCGGCGGCCGCTGCCGCCCCGGGAGCCCTGGGCCAGGGCCTGAGCCAGCAGGCTGAGGGCCGACCTGGGCGACGGGGAGCGCTCTCTTGAGGGCTCGCGACGGTGAGGCTGAGCACGGCGCGCATGGTGGGTACGGTCACGTGACTGTGACCGGCGACGGGACTGACCATCGCGGCGGTCACGGCGGGAGCACGAGCGCGACCTGGAGCGCCTCCTGCTTTGCCTCCTCTGGGAGCGTGAGCGGCTTTGAGAGAGCGAGAGGCTCCTGGAGCGGCTGGACAGCTGGCTGGTCTCGCGAGCACGGCGGCGGACAGACCGCGCACGGCTGCTCGACCTGCTGCTGCTCCTTGAGCGCCTGGTGCGCGAGGGCGAGCGCGGGAGAGACACGCTACGGCTCGGCGAGCGCCTGTGTGTCCTCGACCTGGACCTCCTTGAGCGGGATGGGGGCGGGCTAACCTCCAGCACCGAGACCTGGCGCTGGCGGCGGTCCTGCCGCGAGGGCCTGGACAGACCGGGCCCCGCGGCGCCAGTCCGGCTCGTGGCAGGCTGGACAGACAGGGAGCACGTCACGGCGGGCTGCACCCACGTGGAGGACGTGGTGCAGGTTGCCGCGGCGGCCGGGGCGGGGCGGGCAGCAGCGGACCGTCCTGGCCGCGACAGCATTCCCGTTTGCGGGTCGTAGGACAGGGCACCCGGTCCCGAGCCCACCAAGAAAGGCTCGCCGGCGGCGGCGTTGTCGCCGGCCGGCGTGGCCGATCTAGAAGGCCCCGCGAAGGAGAAGGGGTCAGGCCGAGAAAGGGCCCTAGAGGTGGAGCCAAAGCCAAACGTGGTGCCCCGGGCCATGCTGTCCGTCACCAGTGTGGACAGGGGCCCTGACACGGCAGCGGAGCTGGGCGCACCCGAGGAGACGGGCGGATCTGCCGGCTGCTGGGCCAGGGCGGCTCCCATGGTCCGCAAGAACGGCAAGAACGCCGTGGAGGGCATTGCCCTGACAGGAGAGCGCGAGCGTGCCTGGGCCTCGCCCGGGCCGGTCCTGCTGGCGGGAAGGCTTTCCGTCGTGTTTTCCCGCTGACGCAGACGCGAGCTGCGCCGCGCCGGCGAGCTTGTGCTCCTCGTCGACATTGCCAACACCGAGATTTGTGTTGCAAAATTAAAAGTGCAGTTCGTGAACGAATGCGAAGTGAAGGCGCCCGCAATCCGCCCCTGGTTAAGCACACCCCGACGTCAGACAGACCGCGCCAGGTTGGACTACACTCAGAAACGGACGCACTACGCGAGTTTTCCCAGGCTCAAGCGGAAACACCAGCCGTCCTAAAAGAACAGCGGAAACACCAGCACAGAGCTCAGGATGAGGGCAGGCGGCTCCAACACCTCGGACAAACCGTAGGCGAAGGAGGGACCAATGGGTAACAAACCGCAAAGGTGCACACGAACCGCCGACAAGCGTCCACTTGTCGCCTCTACTCACACAGCACCAACACAGACACAAACACTCACGAACAGACCTTATAGCACAGCGTGAAGATCGGCGGCGAAACTCGGACGCAGAAAATAAAAGCTACTCAAGGGACAGACCCGAGAGCTTGTAAGAGAGAGAGGAGCAGGACAGACCAGCTCACTCTATTCCCTTCCCCTCCTCTCTGCTTTAAAAACCGCTGCCACCAGTTGTCGTGTCGCGCGTTTTATCAGGCAGGAGGCGTTATGAGGAGTAAGGGAATCAGGTTCAAGTTCAAACACTGAGGTTTATTCACTCAGGCTACAGAATAAGCTCAACTGGGTAGCGCGGGACAGAGCGGGACGCAGGCGACAGGGACACGTCCGTCCACTACAAGACGAAGTCAAGAAGTCGTGTCGAGCCAGAGGCTCGAGCTCGTTCGAGGCGGCGGGCGCGGGGCCCGGGTCGCTGCGGCTCGGCCTGGCGCCGAGCGCTGGACGGCCGGGCGGGCCGAGCCGAGGCCGGCGGAGGCCGAAGCTAGCCGAGGCGCTGCTCGGGCCGGCGGGCGAGGTGTGTACGGCGGGTTGCCTACCTCGCGCGACACACGCGCGGGATTTAAAGTAGCGGGGGAAATAGAGCGTTCGTGTTGTGAACACACTACACAACATTATGTTGCAGGCCTTTAGCACACACAATTATGGAAGCCACTACACTTTCACAAGGAACACAGAGGCAGACACAAAGGCAAATCGTGAATTTTATCCGTCTCACATTTCCAACACAAAAATGGCGCCGGGCGGGCCAGCTGTCAACAACGCGCTTGGCAACCACTAAATCGAACCACCAGGCAAGAATTAAAGGGTTCTAGTTTCACATTTGCCACACACTTACCATTAAATGAAATAGAAATTAAAGATATTTGGTCAAAACTCTCTGTGAGAGCCCAAATCGTGAATTTTATCCGCCTCATATTTAAGACACAAACATGGCGCCGAGCGGGCCAGCTATAAACAACGCCGGCTTGGTGTCCACTCAAACCAACACAAAATATATTTTGATAGTTTTAGATTAAGTAACTAGGTAAAATGATGTTGCAGGCCTTTAGTAAACAACGGTGCAAGCCTCCCTGCATTAACACGGAACTCAAGGGTTGTCCTATTTGTATCTTTCAGTGAAAACATGAATTGAGGATTTACTCTGAGGTTGGCGGTATTGTCACAAGCCCCGCCCACGGCGAAATTACAGTCCCAGCCAACAATCAGGAGCCGGGGCGGCTAGCTAGTGGTCACGTTTGAAAGTCTCCTGGTGGTGAACCCTTTTACATGGCGTGAATCTGCAACGATTCTGACGTGACCACTCCGTGCGGTGAAACTTTTGGATATCGAGGTACAAAGCAACAGGCGGACGTTTTTATTGGTTGTACTTTCGCGCGAAACATTTCTATTGGCCAGAGCATTTTGGAGGGTGTCAATTTTGGCTCGGCACAGGGTGCTCGGCTCGTAATTACCATAGAAACGGAGGATGCAAATTCATTTTATGCAAAAACGTATAGACAGCTTGACATCATACCTATCTCAAAAATTTTCTAATTTTTTGTACTATTTTTGATTAAAATTTGTTGTAAATCGGCACGACAGGATCGGTTGCGGCCATAAGGGGCCATCGTCAAGCAGATTAAAAAACTCACGGGCGTGAGCAATAGGCACCCCTAACGGGGGCCTAAAAAACTTTCTGGCGAAATGAAAAGGCACCCCTAACGGGGGCCTAAAAATAGAGAAAAAGAGGAAAGGAAAGAATGGGAGAGGGAGGCAGATGGTGGTAGACGGTAAATCCAAAGCCACCCGATCCATCTGAGGGATGCGCCTCACGAAAATCTTCTACAAAATCGATCTCAGTACTACGTAGATATTACGCCAAAAGTTAAAGTTGCTCCGTTTAAAAGCAGATTTCACTGCATTGGGACATCATATTACGCTTATCATGGTGAAGTTCTCGAATTAGGAGAATAGTTTATTACAGAAGTGAATATCTCCTCAGATCCAGCTGAGCCTCCGTGTGACCGGGGAGCGCCACAAGTCGGGTCGGCATGCTGCGCTCTTTGACTCTTTCTCTTAAAGTCACGTTGTTCTAATCTGCACATACCTTAAAATCCTCGATTCTGCTTGCTTTTCTTACATAAGTCAATTTTTTTTTCGCTCGCTCCGCTCGCGATGTTTTCTTAATGATACGAAGGTTTAGTCCGTTTGGTACACTTTTTCAGTCCGGCTCCTTTCTCAGCTTTTCTCAATTCCCTATATTATTGTTATTTTGTTAACCCACTTTAACGTGCAGTTTGTGGACGATTCCTACAGGACCCGCTCTATTTTGACACCTACCACGACATAAAATTAAAAATTTCCCTCGCTTCGCTCGGAGCTACCTCTTTCTGCAATTCAGCTTATGGATTTAGGTCTACACGGTACGCACTGATCCTTGAAAACCAATTTAAAAAGTTTCAGTTCCATTGGGAGCACTAATTTCTAAGCATTACATTTTCAGTCGATTTGTTAAGGGTCCCCTGAAAGTAGGCAACCTGCACGTTTTGCCCCCTCCTCAGCTGTAAGCTAGATCCGCCCCTGGCTGGACTAAGAATGGGAGCGTGACCAAAGAGGGAGAGACGAAAGAGAGAGAGGGCGGAAACGCCCGCGATCTCGCAGCCGCTCGCCAAGCAGCGAACGGGGCGAAAGGCGCCGCGCCTCCTCGAAAGAGAGGGGCGAGGACCGACGCCATGCTCCCGAGCGTAAAGGTGGGGAGACGAGACCCTCCTGGTGGAACAAAGCTAAGTGTTTCTACTGCCAAAATACCGGGCACATCAAGCGAGTGTGCAGGTTGTTCAGAGCAGACCAAGAAAAAAGGAGGAAACACGAAGGCAAGGCGGCGACAAAAAACTAACTGCAGCCACGGAAAATAAAGTCAGTGAAAAGCCCGTGGCGGAGCAGAAAGATTTAGTCGGCCCCCTCCCCCTATCAGTCCCCTCCCCCTGCATTGACCTGATAGCTGGGGGGCGCCCCGCAAAAGCCCTGGATGACCACGGGGCAGTGATCACTATAGCCTCTTGCAAAATAGTGGGAGAACTTCCGGATCCTTCTCCGGAGACGCTGCAAAATCTGTCGGCGGCGGCCGCGGGCGTGCGCGCTGCCCGCTGGACGGCGGGGCGCCGCGGTTAGTCGCCCCGACCCGGGCGGTACGTGTGGAAAGGCATGCCAACCTCTACGCGCGCCGCCCGGGCCGAGGAGCAGTATGGACCGTATTCCTTAGCGGACCCGCGCACTTCCCCTTCTCCTCCCCCTCCGAACTTGACCAGCGCAAGACAGGTTGAGAAAACAGGATAACCCCCTCTCGAGCAAGGGCTTATTCACCCCGGTGGCAGGGCGGCCCTTTCCGGCGGACCCGACGGCAATAGGCCACACCGCGGGCGGAAGCCGGAGCTCAGGAGGATTTCCAAGAATGTGTGCAGACAAGGTGACGAAGCGCGCCTACCACCTGAAACATTGCGCTCCCGTGTCGGCGGCGGCGTTATGCTGCACCGAGGGCGGGGGGCGGTGGTGGAGGGAGGCGCGCGTCCTCTTGTCAGAAGGGCCGGCCCCGGGAGTGGGCCGAGGTACACTCTCTAACGAGAAGAGAGACCATGTCTCTGACCGAGGGTCCCCGTGCGGCCCTCCCAACGAGGGGAAACCGCAGGTGACTGGCAACGAGCCTGCAGCCCCGGCGGCGCCCAGCCGGGAGGGGCTCCACTCGTGGGGCACGGAGCACGTCGTGCACCGCGCCCTGGTCATGCCGCCCGAGAGAACTAGGATGCAGGACACTGTGCTAGTAGCAACTCAGCTGTGCGACCCGGCCAGCCCGACTGTCCGGCTGTTAAATGTCGGCCAAAAGGACACAGTAATACCGAAGGGCGCAGTGGTTGCCGAACTCGTGTTACGGCACCTTGACGATGACGCGCATACTAGGCTGGCCGATGTGCTCCAGGGGACTCTGGAAAAAAATAGTGGGGTGGTAGAAAAAGCAGCTGACCAGACGGGCACGGCGGGTAGCTATCCGTACACGCCACACCTGGTAAAGCTGTCCCCGCGCTCAGAACTGCCAGAGAGCGAGCCGCTGCCGGCCGACCTACAGGCAGTAGTTGACCGCTGCGAGGGCATTGGTGCGAGAGAGAAGGAAAGAGTCGCCGCGCTAGTCAGAGAGTACTCTGACTGCTTTTCCTTAAACGGAGAGATGGGAAATTGTGACTGGGTGTACTTTGAGATAGACACTCAGGGACACGCACCCGTCAGGGAGGCAGTAAGGCCGGTACCGGTACACTACCGCCAACAAGTCCAGGAAATTTTCCGCGGGTATTTAAGGCACGGAATTGTTCGTTTTTCCACGTCCGAGTGGAACTCACCCATGGTGGTGGTGAGAAAGAAAGACGGATCAATTCGTTGTTGCGTTGACCTTAGAGGCGTTAACAAAATAACGAGCGTGCCGCAGTACCCACTGCCCCGTGTCTCGAGTATTCTTGAGACACTGCAGGGAAAGAAATATGGCGGCTGCATAGACTTAATTTGGGGATTTCACTCGATGGTGATCCACCCACGCGACAGGAAGAAAACTGCCTGTAGCATTCCAGGGGTGGGGCACATCGAGTTTAACACCCTGTTGTTTGGTGCGGCGGGCGGCCCGGCGCGGTTTCAGCACCTGCTGGAGCTCGTGCTGGCCCCCATCAACCTAGTGCCGATGATGGACGACGTAATTTTCGGAGGGGTCGACTTTGAGGAAATTCTGGACGTAATAGAGAAAATCTTTATGCGCTTCAGACAAGCTAACTTAAAAGCTAAACCCTCAAAGTGCAACTTGATCACCCAAAAATTACATGTTTTGGGTCACGTGTGGACCCCGGGCGGAATACACACAGACCCAGAGAAAGTCACGAAAATAGTCGACTGGCCGCGCCCGCACAACGTGACCGAGCTAAAGGGCTTCCTTGGCCTCTGTCAGTTTTACGCGAAATTCGTGCCGAAGTTTAGCGACTGGGCAGCGCCCCTCCATCGTCTGACTGCCGCGCCTAAACGAGCGCCGATCAGCTGGTGCAAGGAGGCGCAGGACTCATTCGATGCTTTGCAGCGCGCTCACTACTGCCCCGGTGTTAGGGCTTATGGACCCGGAGGGCGGCGAGCTGTTTATCAGTTGCGACGCGTCGGACTGGTCCGTGGGATGTGTGCTCTCACAGGAGCAAAATGGGGTGGAACGCACTCTGCACTACCACACGCGCCTGCTTAAGCCTGCGGAGCGCAACTACTGTATCACACAACGCGAGCTGCTCGCGGTGTTGACAGCAGTAGAGGTGTTCCACACATACGTAGCGGGTACGTTTTTCACTGTGAGAAGCGATCACCGCCCGCTCGTCTGGCTACGCGCCTTGAAAGCGCCCCAGGCCCGCCTGGCCAGGTGGATAGAGAAATTGTCCACGTACAATTTTAAAATCGTTTACACGAAGCAAGACGACCTCGCCCACGCCGACGCGCTGTCGCGCTACCCGATGCGACCTTGCGGCAGAGACTGCAGCAAGTGTAACCGCGTCGAGGAGCTGGACCAGCGTGCCGACGACAGTGGCGCCGGCGCCAGTGGCGAAAAGGACGCGGGGGTGTGCGCGGTGGAGTTGCGCCCCGCGCCCGGCTATGACCCGTCCGGTTGGATGCGCGCGCAGCACGCGGACCCCGACGTCTGCCCCATACTGGTGGCCGTCCAGGCCGGCGCTAAGCCAAGCCTGGAACAGGCAGCGCGCATGAGCGAGCGACACCACGCATGCCCTATTCTTGCAGTACGACTCGCTCGTACTGAACGAGGACGGGCTGCTCTGCCGCCGGTACGAGGACAGCGCGGGCGTCGCGGAGCGTGACATCCTGCAGCTGGTCGTGCCGAGGGAAAAGGTGGACGAAGACGAAATCTTGACGCTCTATCACGATGCGCCAGGCAGTGGCTCGCACCAAGGCAGAGCGAAAACGCTCTCCCTGATCAGGAAACGATTTTACTGGCATAACTACAATCGTGACGTGCAGGATCACTGCGACCAATGCGTAGTGTGTCGGGAGAGACGCGGGCCCAGGCGCCGCACACGCGCACCTCTGAAGGTGTGGGAGGAAGGGCGGCTGTTCGGCCGGGGGCATGTCGACATAGCGGGTCCCTACCCAACATCACGGGACGGCTACAGGTACGCGCTGGTTTGCGTCGAGGCGCTCACATCATTCCCCGAGGTGATCATGATGCGCAGATGCAGTGCTGACGAGGTGGCACGGGCCATGGTCCAGCTGTGGGCCAGGTACGGGGCGTGCAGGGTGCTGCGGACCGATCAAGGCCGCGCTTTCGAGGCCGAGCTACTAGAGCAAGTGCTAAAAAATTTTGGCATTGAGCGAGTGCGATGCTCGCCCGGTAGGCCACAGGCGAACGGAAGAGCAGAACGGGCGATAAGGACGGGCTTTCCAAATTCATAGACAGGAACCAGAGGAACTGGCCCGACCTTGTCCCGCTCGCACTGCTCAGCTACAGAGCCGCGGCACACACCGCCCACAAGTACAGCCCCGCCGAACGAATGTACGGCCGCAGGCTGGTGCTACCGGCGGATTTGTGCACTGCGCCCCCCCTACCCCAGAACGAGAAAAAAATGGAAGGGTACCCGTCTCAGTTAAGAGAGGTGCTCCGGTGCTTGCACCGAGAGGCACGCTCTAACATGCTGTCGGCCTCAAAAAAAAAAAAAATGAAGGAGAGATACGACAGGAAGGCCAGGGTGACGCCGTTCGAGGCGGGGGATAAAGTCTGGTTCTACAACCCGATCAGAAAGCGTGGGATCAACCCCAAGCTTCAGCGGTCGTGGGAGTCGGGCTGGAAAATCGCAGAGGTGATCAACGACATCACCATGCGAATCCAGCGTGAAAAAAGACGCCCGCGTGTGGTCCACGTTGATCGGCTTGCAAAAGCTGCTGAAACGCGAGACGGACAGGTGGGTCGCGGGCAGGACGCTCTCGCGGCCCCGTGCTGTGTGATCAGCGAAATCGAGTTCGAACAGGAAAACTGAAGCGCAGCTCGAAGAAAAAACACACACACACACAGAAAGCAGGACGCGCACTCCCGAGCTGAAGCAAAGGACGCTCAGCGCTGCCGTTGTGTTGTTGTTGTTGTTGTTGTTGTTGTTGTTGTTACGGGGCGAGACGGTTCGTCTTCCAGGAACCAGGCCGAGCCACCGCGACGGCAGCCGGCTGGGGGGCAGGAAGCCACGCGATTGGCTGCCAGGACTCATGGCAGGGGTGGGGGACGCGCCGAGCCGGCCTCCCTTGCCCAGCGACGCGCAGGGAGGGTCACTAACAGTCAGACAAGCAAGAAGTGCAGACGTGCGTCAGTCCGAGTCCAAGTTCGCGCCAAAAAGTGTTACCATGCTGGTGGTGAAGAGCATCATTGTGAGCAGCGGGGCGGGAGGCGGAGACAAGCCTCCTTCAGGGGGACAGAAGAAACAACCAAATTCTAACGGAAACGAAGTGGCAAGTTTCAAATGAGAGAGGTGCGGAGCGCTGACACAGCGCCCGCCAAAAGACAACGAGACGCTCTGCTATGGCTGCTTCCGCAAGGGCAGAAACCAGCGGAGGGCTGAACCAGCCTCCGCTGCCTGCGCCAGCACAAAAGCCACCAAGGCCGGCGAGAACTCTCGCCGCCGAAGCAGCAGCGTGCAGCAACCCGTGCTCACCATCACCATGGAGGTCGTGAACGGCCAGACCAGAATAGCCGATCTTTCTTTGTATTACAAAGAATTTTTCTTTGTGTAATACATCAGCACAGAATTCTTTGTAATACAAACAATTATCTTTGCACGGATTTAAGAGTGTGGGGCACAAAACCTAATGTGTCATTGTGTATCAACGCAAGTCCATCTGAGGCTGAATGTTTGACGCAAGTCCAAATGGAAACAACGTAAGTCCATTCTGGAAGGACTTACGTTAAATCCCCAGAAAACACCTGGACTTGCGTCAAATGCTCAGAACACAGATGGACTTACGTGGACTTGCGTTGATTTGACCAGATTACAATGGACTTACGTTGTCTTCTCAGAAAATCTTAGGACTTAGGTCATCTCAGCCAAGCTGTATTGCAGACACTATAACAGATATTCACAAAATTTTGACATGTTCGTGTTCGCCATGGCCTGCTCTCTGCCAGAGAACAAAAACATGAATATTAAAATTTTGTGGACTTACGTCTCTTTGTCAGATTATCAGTGATCTAACTTGATACTGTGTAGCGCACGATTACTATTATCCGTCTACATTGTCAACAAAAATTAACTGCTTTTTATTCAATTACAGACGAGTCTTCTTGACACTAACATCTATGTTAATGTCGTCGAAGTCAATTTTTTGAGGGGGCTCTATCATAACAGACCTGCGGAGTTGTTTAGGCAAATCCTGACTCTTGTCATGAAGGAGACACTTCAAATGGAGGGTCTTTCTCGAACGGGCCGTGGAGATACCGTCGCCATCCCAGTCGACATCGTCCAGGCCGTGTACGGTAAGAATAGTTACTTTGCAAAAACTTATTCAACTTTATTTGGCACGCCTACAATCTTCAATTTTTGTCACTAACCCCGGCAAGCTATGTGTGTTCAAAGTCTACCGTACCGTGTGACTTCAAACTCAAGCCTGTGCTTCGGAATCTGATGTATAACAAGAAAGAAAAGAAAGAGGAGGCTGGAACAGCGGACCTGGGCCAGCAGGCAGCGGAGCAGGCTCAGCAATACCAGCCCCAGCACAATGAACACCAGCTCCAGCTTCACCACGGCCAGCATCACCAGCTCCAACTCGCGCAGCAAGAGCAGCACGACTTCAGAGAGTGGCGGAGCCTCGGCCTCTCCGCGGAACAGAGAAGCGAAGAGGAAGCTGATGGGCTGCCGGGTGTTTTTCGATCGGCCATGACAGCCCTATAAAATTGATCAAAATTTAATTTGATTTAAGACACTTGTTAGCCCGAGTGGGGCACATTGGTCCGTTTTTTTTTCTTTTAGTTCCCTACGCCGCATGTGATGACCCCAAAAAAAGTTTTTTGTGCCAAGTCTTAGTTTGTACATTACTTTACCTTAGAAAACCATCCCCAACATTTTGCCGACCATGCAAGCTGAGATAAACCGAAAACCCAAGAGGCCTGCAAGTGGACCAATCTGCCCCGGGCCGGGGCACATTGGTCCGACCTATGGGGCACATTGGGCCAAGCTAGAAAAAATGGCCAGAACCGTTATCTACGCCACTTAATGATGTGTTGAGTGATACTCTGTGATAAAGGAAGTCGAATTTGTCAAAAAAAGTAATTTCAGTTAGGTACTTCGTACTCTTGTATTTGTACTTTAACAAAAGTAAGGGAGAGTGGGGGCTATTCCGGACACGGGGTAATTCCGGACACTTTGAGTTTCACATGGTTACAGTGAAGGTAGCTCAAAAGCCCTTCTAACAGATGATGATAATCCGTTCAAAATAAGAATTCCAAACCGCCAAGGCGCAAGGTCAAGCCATTTCACTGCGGTCGCTTCACGAAGTTTGAGTTCCACCAAAAATGGGCAAAAGCTACATCTCTACTTCGTATTTCCATGTACATATCGTTCCTAAACATCAATGACAGTCCCATGACTAAAATTTCATCATATTACATGGTCCCTAGACTTTGCTTTGGCGTTTCGAGAGTGGTCGCATGGCTCGTCGTTTTCGTACAATTAGGCTTTGAAGGTTTTTACTACATTCGGGGTAAATCCGGACAATTAGTGGTGTTTCCTTGAATTTTCGCCTTTATGTTCATGTGGTGGGTTAAAAAATGTTAACAAACATCTCAACTGTCCAGGAGAATGAAGAACGAGCTAGAAGTAGAATTTTATCCAAGATAAAAAGTCAATTTAAGGCAACGGTGTGAATTTAACGGTTTAAATAGTGAGTATTCCTTATAAAATCGCTGTAAGTAACAAACCAATAGTGTAGTTTTCAGCACATATCCCTTTACGTCTTCTTTAAGCATGCCTCTCATCTAAACAAATGAAGCTGAAGTCGAGCGGTTTAGAATATTTAGGTCGTCCGGAATTGCCCCATAGGTTGTCCGGAAATACCCCGGCCCTGGGGCAATTCCGGACACATGCACGGCTACAGTTACGCCCCTATACCTCCTTAACCGTTGATTCGATTTGGCTTTCATATGTATCATTTTGAAGGGGAAGGTTCATACTTCATGCTCAAGTAATAAAATTAGACCTCAGTAGCATATACAAGGTTACAGAGCGAAAACAAAAAAAGCGTCCGGAATAGCCCCACCCTCCCTTAGGCTAATCAAAAATAAAATTCTGCTAACTAATTAAAACAGTAAAAACAGTTAAGAATATTTTTTATAAATGTCAGAAAATGAAACCATAAGAAAACCTAACCTAGCATTTGTCACAACACTTCCTGAAATATCAAAATTTGCAATTTTAATGGATACTGTTAGATTGGCACAATGTGCCCCGTAAAAAAGCGGCCCAACCTGCCCCAAGTGTAGCAAATAAATTCAAATGCTTCTAGAATGCAAGTAATTGTTTCTAGCCCATTCAAAACTATATTCAATTTAAAGGTAAGTGATCAGGCTTTCGTTTTAAAAAGGTGCCGTAATTAAAATATAGTGTTGTATACCCCTAAACGAGATGGTTTTAGAGTAGAAACATTTTACTTTTACCTGTTTTATGGGGTATTCAATACTTCACCCCTGGCCATTTGGATTGCGACCGTTGACGAACGGCGGACTCTTCGGAAAAATAGTCGGGTAGGTGATAGCTTCTTCCACTGTCCGAGTGGTGGCGCTGCGGTCGCTCTAACCTCGCGAAATTCGAAATGGACCAATGTGCCCCATGGACCAATGTGCCCCACTCTCCCCTATGTTTACAAAAAGTTGGGACTCAAAGTCTGGAAAGACATTTTCAAGATCCCAATTTCCATTGACATAGGCATACACTTGTTTCATTCATAAATCGCAGGGTCTCACATTAGAACGGGTATGAAAACATCTATATTATAACCGTTATTTTGATTTAGAATCATTTAATAATTGAGTTGTTATCTACAGGCGACTGTTAGCATTGGCCAAGTAAAGGAGCAGTGTGTTGGCTTATCATACGTTGCCCTGTCTAGATGTACTTGTTTAGAAGGACTGTTGTTGGAGGATTTTAGTGTTAAACGGTTTATGAAGATTAATTCATCTGCAGTGAGGAAACGAGAATTAGCAGAGCTAGAAATTTTAAACAAGAAGATTAATTAATGATTATTGCAATGTGTGTATAGCAGTTGGCTGATTGTTGTGGCAAGCAAATGATGGGGTGCATTTCACTTTTGGTCAATTCAAATTAAAGTGTTTATATTTAACTGTTGACTGAGAGTTGTATAAGGGAAATTACGTTATCTTTACATGCTATGTAACTGGTTGCATTTTTTTTTTTTTTTTTTTTGTCTCGAATTATTAGATATGAGGTCATGGACAAATTGCTGCAATTTTTTTAGGAGTTGTTTGTGACTTAGCATTTTAATGAAATGAAACAGATGTCATTTTGTTTTGATAGTAATGATGATTCAATGAGAATCTTGGCTGTTTTATGTTTTAGCTGAACTTACAGCAATTATGAGATTGTAATTGTGTTGGTGCTATAGTTATGAATTGTCAGTTATGAATCAGTCAAGTAACAAATGTAGATTCTTGAGTGTTTATGTAGTCTTATCGAGATGTTTTGTGATAATAATTACACTATTTTTTTGAATTAATGAAACTGAACTATATTGGTATTATTATAAAACAAAAACAACTCTTTAAGTGGTAGCTTCACAAAATTTTGTGACACTGTTTTGTTGCAAAGTAAAGAAAATAACTTGGTATGATAATCAAAATAAAACAATACAATATAATACTAGAAATATTCATTAGAACATGCTGTGCATGTCTTCTGCCGTTCCATTTCCTACACGCAAAACTTCATTACGCAGAGCTGCTTGTTGGACGTTGTCGCCTGCAAAATTAGTCATTGTCACAAGTGTAATTTGACTTCTTTTGAAAATGATATTTTTACATACTGTTTTTTTTTTAATTGTGAATCTGGTAGACCATCAATATCACCATAGTACACGACATAAGGATGTTTGCCTTCACATATGTCCACTTTGCAGCGTTCTAATCTGGCATAGCCGATCCAAGCAGACATGTGGTTTGGAATAATAGTACAGCATTTGGTGCCCTGAGAGTCTTCTAGTGTCATTTCGTAACAAATCTCCTGGGGCATGTTTACCATATTAAAGTCCGTAATCTTGTACGGTACACCAATTTTTAAAAAATCAAATGTTTTAGTATTTTTATGCATGGTTGAAGGGAAGTTTACAGACAGCAGACAGTATTTCGTTACTTCAATTCTTGAGTCGGGAAACAGTTGCACTGCGTTTTTTAACATGGTCGTTACCAACCTAACATAAGTTTTGTATTATAATAAATATTTTAGTTATAGAGTTGTATGCAATAAGCACCCACTTTCAAAAAAAAAAAAAAAAAAAAAAAAAAAAAAACAATTTTCCTTCAATGAAACAATTTTTTTATTATTTATTAGAGTTGCAAATGATTCATTGATTTTGTTTAGTGTATGTGCATGTTGCAGTACTGGACTGCATTGTCACGTGATAATCTGGAGCCCTATAAATGGAGACGGCATTGCAAGGGCAGGTTGTCGTATTGAAGAAGAATTTGTCGTGGAAGCAAGGCGGATTGGAAGATTGGAAAACGCATTCAAGGTATCTGTTCGTCATAATTGTCAGTGGTTTTCGGTTTATTTGCACCATTTGTAGTTCGAACTGCGTCATTGTTATCTAAGAGGTGTGTGAACGTCAGCCATACAAGCCATTCATTTGTACTCAAATCAGTTCAGAGTTCAGAGAGCAGCAGTTTGGTTTGTTTTCAATTTAGTTGGGGAAGCTAGAGAAGTGTTCGAGTCGTTCTTTGATTTTATGTCAATTCTATCATGCCGTGAAATGGTCTTAACCTCACTTGGAGACACGTGGTAGCCGCTAGTTTCTCTTCTGTAAGAAGGGGCTATTTTCTTGGTTTCGGATCATTGGGTGAAGTAGCAAGGACAAACGCCATGTGTTCCATGATGGATTTTCGATTTTGTGTGGATTGTGGTTCATCTACTTAGTTTTGAAGTCGTCCAAATCTTGTCTTATTGTAATCTCCTTAGCCTGAGACTGATTCCAAACTTGAATGAGTTTTCATTTGCCTTGGGCTATTCATTTGCTGGGTTGCCTTTAGTTGTGAACAGAAAGGTAATTTTTTTATTCTGTGTGTGCAGATGGCAGATGATAAACGCAGGATGGCTTACGCTGCATTCAGCAATATCAATCAGACTTTGGAACAGAGACGTCGTATTCCAGCATTGGAGAGGAATGTTCCTTATTTAATGACTAAAGTTGTACCTCTTGCTGTGCATAAAGAGTATGGGCAGGGGTACCAGGTACATCTTAGAGATGCTGAAAAGAAGAAGTTCTTTGTAATTCTACCCAGACGAATTGTCCAAAAAGTCGGCATTGCCAGTTTCGAACAACTCAATAGGGATATTGCTGGTAAACAACCTCCTTGCTTCATTTTCAAGGGCTTGGATGGTAACGCATTTGATGTTGTCATAAAACCATTCTGTAAGTTTCATAATTGTATTGATGTATGTTTGGTTTTGCTTTATTTAATATATTTCATTTGATTTTAGCTCTTGATATTGTCCGCCTGGCCCTCAAGGGAGAGCCATTAATAGAGGCAAAACCAGTGGAGGATCCTGAGGTGGACAGCTTTGATTGGCTTGACGAGGCTGTGGAAGGGCAGCCTGGTCCATCGACTAGCAAATCTCAACCCGAAGAAGGTCCATCGACTAGCAAATCTCAACCCGAAGAAGGTCCTTTGACTGGCAAATCTCAACCTGAAGAAGGTCCATCGACTAGCAAATCTCAACCCGAAGAAGGTCAATCGAGTAGCAAATCTCAACCCGAAGAAGGTCCTTTGACTGGCAAATCTCAACCTGAAGCTGTGTCAACTTGTAGCTCTGAACCTGAAGCGTCAGAAACTCAGGATCTCAGTGCTGATGATGGTGATATTGCTTTTGAAGGTGGGGAGGGTATTTTGAATAAAATTAAATGTGAAGATGTGTAATTTTGATGTTTAATGATGGTCTGTTAATGGTTACAAAGAGTATGGAATTTTGAATAAATTGGTGATGGTAAACTTTTGTATTTTTTCCTTAACACAAGGCCCGCTGTTTTCAGAGAGGTTGCTTACTTGGCTGCTAAAACAAATTGCAATAACTATTATACTTTCTAATGGGTATTATTACGATGTCAAATACATTCCCATCCCTTGATGATCCAGAAAAGGTGTTTGGCAGGGTGCTATATTTTCACTGTTATGGTCGAAGTTGGCTGTGGCAACTTCCAGTTCAATCTGGTTTGGAAGGATAATGGAAAAGAGTTTATTATAGTCATGAAAATGGACCTGATAGTCCTGCCTATTGTGTTTTTGCTCACTTATATGTACAACTTTAGTTATATGAGTATGAAACATTCTTTGGTAATATTGAAGTGTAGAGAGATTGCTTTAAACTGATCGCCATTGGGTTTGTTATTTATCTGCATTTGAAGAATTAAACAATTAACCTGCTAGTAAGACCTCAAAATCAGTTGCATTATTTGTTATGGAGTAGTGTTTATTCATAATAGTGGGAGAGTAAGGGCAAGCGCATTCAGCCCACCTGGCACAGCCCTGCAACGGTCGAGCCATTACCCGAAAGCAACCCGACAAGGCTAGGCTCTAGCGGTCCAGAACCGACCGACGGCGAATTCACGCGACTCGTTCGTTCGACCGCGAAATCTTGTCGGGTTGTCGGGTCAGCTAGCGACCCGACAGCGCAAGGAGTATTGTCCAACCACCGAGAGTTTAGCACACCAAATGACTAGGAAGGATAGGCGAGCCCATGAGTGCGATTGAAAGATATAGGCTATTCTTCCGGTGGGACCACAATAGGTAAGAGATGAGGAGGGGAGGAGGTGCGGGGGGAGTTACTGGACCGACAGTGGACCGTCAGCTGAGCACCTTATAGGGGAGGTGGGGGAAGACAG
Organism: Frankliniella fusca; assembly: GCA_029379305.1. Classification (NCBI taxonomy): domain Eukaryota; kingdom Metazoa; phylum Arthropoda; class Insecta; order Thysanoptera; family Thripidae; genus Frankliniella; species Frankliniella fusca. The sequence continues at coordinate 18,431 of JAHWGI010001358.1, read as the reverse complement.
TTGACAGCATGCTGTCTTTCTCCCACTGATCGCTTGTCGGGTCAGGCCGGTCAGGCGAACCTGGTAGGCGCGCCTGCAGCTCACCTGGTAGGCTAGCCCGCTAAACAGCTGTGCGGACACTGTTGTCTATCTCAAGCTAGCAGGGGTCCTGGTAAAACATGTGTCAGGTATTTTAAAGTAGTGTTGTTATATTTATTAAAAATGTCGTCTTTGCTTTACAAATACTTCACTTCGATACCTACAATGCAAATAAACGTAGTTCCCGACCCTCGGGGCAAACAAACGTACTTCTGGGACCCTCAGGGCAGACTAACGTACTTCTGAGACCCTTGGGGCAGACTAACGTAGTTCTTGGTTAAAAAGATAGGAACTACGTTAGTCTGCCCCGACGGTCTCAGAAGTACGTTAGTTTGCCCCGAGGGTCTCAGAAGTACGTCAGTCTGCACCAGGGCTCGGGAACTACGTTTGTTTGCATTGTAGGTATCGACTTGAGCACGCCGCAGGCCAAGGTAGACGCACTTTTAGCTCAGCTTCACACGGTTTTAACGTGCGTCTACCTTGTCTATTTATGTCTCCTGACGAGGTTGTGGTCAAGTTGGGCAGGGTAAGATTGACCACCACCCTACCGCATTTGACATCGGCCTGTTGGTCTAGGGGTATGATTCTCGCTTTGGGTGCGAGAGGTCCCGGGTTCAAATCCCGGACGGATCCTTGTTTTGCGACGTTCACCCGTCCACGCTAAATACAAGAGGGAAAGCAAAGAGCAGAAAAGAGAGAGATAGAGAGGGGGTTGGGCGGAGCGAGAGGGAGATAATGAAGATGAAGATATGCATTCCGCTCCCTCGCCGTTAACTTGTCAGGATCAGGGGCGTAGGAACGGGGGGGGGGGGGGCAGGGGGGCCATTGGCCCCCCCTGAGCGCCCCGAAGGGGCGCCAAAATGCCTCTGTGAGGGCGCCAAGAGGCGCCCCAATTTAATTCATCTTTTTGTTAATAGCCCCTACCGAGCCTTTGTTTTTGGCAAACAGTAATTATTCTAGTTGTTTAAAATGACAGCTTTACACTCTCATTTCCTTACGGATGTGCTATCTCCATAATACGGAGAATTTTGTGCAAGCGTAATATGGATCACAAATCATCTGTAATACGGATAAAATCATCCGTAATATGGATAATTTAATCCATATTACAAACCTTGCTTGATCCGTAAGTTACGGTGAATTTGGTCCATACTTTATGGATGAAGGCATGTTTGTAATATGGATTAAATTATCCATATTACGAATGATTTTATCCGTATTGCAGATGATTTGTGATCCATATTACGCTTGCACAAAATTCTCCGTATTATGGAGATAGCACATCCGTAAGGAAATGAGAGTGTAAATGTGCATTTTTCATTGTTTTTGGGGAGAAGGGGGGGGGGGGGCGCCAAAATCGACGAGGGGGCGCCAAAATGGCCGCATTGGGCTGGCCCCCCCTGCCCCCAAAACGTTCCTACGCCCCTGGTCAGGATGGCCGAGCGGTCTAAGGCGCCAGACTCAAGGGCACCTTTCTCCCTTACCCGGTCTAACGTGGATCGAGTGTTCTGGTCCTCGTCTGAGGGCGTGGGTTCAAATCCCACTCCTGACATACGATTTTGCAACACGTACGCAACACATCATGTCTCGATTTTCGTCTCGTTTCTCCCAAGAAAGCGGTTTTACCTACCGGTGGAGGGACTTGCACCCTCAATCCAGATAGGGGCACGGCAAGCGCGAGCAAGCGTCATACTGGCAGTGCTGGGATCTGATGCCAGGAAGCCAAGGCAAGGACAAGAAAAGGTGCATTCTGTAGTCGTCGCCCGCCACCTGGCGTGCTGCTCTGAGAGTACGGGGAAAAGAAGACAAAAGGAAAGCAGGTAAAAGTCGACTTGATTCTGCCCAGGATCAAACTGGGGACCTTCTGCGAGTGAAGCAGACGTGATAACCACTACACCACGGAACCGGAACGGATACCGACTCTACGCCCAGGCACCACTGGGTGCCTACTGCTGTAAAGCTCGCATGCCAGCCAATTATGGGGCCAGCATCACGACAGCACGGAGGTGCAGTAGTTTAGTGGTGCGCATACATGCTTTCCGGGTGCTAATCTGATTTTTTATCTGCTGCCAGCCTGTGACAACGGCACCACAAGGGAAATGAAATCGTTGTCGACGAGTGAGTAGGGAGCAGAGTGGAGCAGTGGAAGCGTGCTGGGCCCATAACCCAGAGGTCCGAGGATCGAAACCTTGCTCTGCTATGGCCTCTTTTTTGATTTGGCCGCTATTGTCTTCTCTTGAAAAGAGAAGTAAGGAGTTCAAAAGAAAAAGAAAATAAAGGTGAATGTGGTCAGGGCAGGTAGCTGACACGGCCGCGCGGTTCAAGAAGCAGGTATTAGGCACCAATCTCTCCCAGAGGCATGGGCTCGAATCCGGGGGTCAGATTAGTCCTGTTCTCATGTGTACGCATCAGGCTGTGCTCGGGTGTACTCAGCGACAATATTCAAACGGACTGTTAAACATGTATGTGGTTTTTGTTAACAGTTTTGATTAAGTATTTCATTTCTTAACCGGTTACACCTATATTGACGAACCCTTGAAATCTCAGATGTACTCTTGTACTCGTGTGCACACTCTAGCTGTAAGCTGTAAGTTCGAATTCCATCGCCGCCGTCTTTTTTCCGGTCGCGCTCGTCGTCGATCGGTTTGCGACTTTCGAGCGGGCATGGGTCCGAATCCCATCGCTGCCAGCGTTTTACTGTTTTCCCCCACTGATTCTTGTTCTTTTCGCCATTTAAACACGGGCTGAGGCTGTCAAAAATATAAAATGGCATGACCATGAGGCCGCGTGGCAGGCGAGCAGCATCTCTCCTGCTCTAGGTATAATGCTTATACATTATACATGCATCTCCTTTATTTGTGTAAACCAAATTTGCGTTTTCTTCAATGTGCAAAACAAGATGTCAGTCCATTTTCATTTCACATTGTCTTAGGTTTGTTTTTTTCCTTTCAACAAACTATTTTACGAGTTAAAAAAACGGAATAAAAAAAAAAAGAATACATAACCACCGATGCATGTGGCGCAGTGCAATGGTTGAACGCGACATGCGTTCGCGTGGGGTCAACTGCCGCACGCTGAAAACGAAACATACACAGGGGGCACCCGGGTTTCAACCGGGGAACTCTCGAGCTACAGTCGAATGCTCTACCATTGACCTATACCCCCTGGTACGGATACGAAGAGCAGCTTGACGAGGATACTTGCGGAAAATATCCGGACGTTTCTGCCGGAGTTATTAATTGGAATCCCTTGTGGATCGGTTGTTACTACCCAATGGCACCATGGTGAGCGTGAGTCCCGCAATCCCGACGTAAGATCTCAGTGGGCGGGCGCCTCTTTCTTTACCCCCACGCTCGCCGGTCCGGTCAGAGCGACTTGGAATCAGGTTGCTAATTGTGGTGCGGCAGTCTCCATAGCTCAGTGGTTAAAGCATCAGACTCGTAACGGTTGCGCACTAAACTGGAAGTCGAGAGTTCGATTCTCTCTGGAGGCAGCTTATCTATTTATGTCTCCTGACGAGGTTGTGGTCTAGTTGGGCAGGGTAAGATTGACCACCACCCTACCGCATTTAACATGGGCCTGTTGATCTAGGGGTATGATTCTCGCTTTGGTTGCGAGAGGTCCCGGGTTCAAATCCCGGACGGGCCCTTGTTTTGCGTCGTTCGCCCGTCCACGCTAAATACAAGACGGAAAGCAAAGAGCAGAAATGGGAGAGATAGAGAGGGGGTTGGGAAGAGCGAGAGGGAGATAATGAAGATAAAGATATGCACTCCGCTCCCTCGCCATTAACTTGTCAGGATGGCCGAGCGGTCTAAGGCGCCAGAACCCTTAAAATCTCAGATGTACTCTTTGTACTCGTGTGCACACTCCAGCTGTAAGCTGTAAGTTCGAATTCCATCGCCGCCGTCTTTTTTCCGGTCGCGCTCGTCGTCGATCGGTTTGCGAGTTTCGAGAGGGCTATGCGGGTCAGTTCCGCACACGCAGGTCAGGATGGCCGAGTGGTCGAAGGCGCCAGACTTAAGTTCTCCACCGGGTCTTCTGGTCCTCGTCTGAGGGCGTGGGCTCGAACCCCACTCCTGACACAACCATTTTTCTCACTGAATGTCGAAGAAGGGAGCCCCTGCCGCCGACACTATGCTGGGCATGGCCACGACCTCGATTGGCGAGCCCCAGTGGCGCAATCGGTTAGCGCACGCTCCATATAGGACAGTGTCTGCGAGCTATGCCGGGATTGCGAGTTCTTGCCTCGCCTGGGGCAGTGGCTTTCAATTTTCTCTGTCTCGCTACCCCTCCGAATAGAAACAAACAAGGGCCAAATTGAACACAAAATGAATTTTGTGACAATTATGGAACTCGCTCATCTTACATAATTATGTACCACAGAGGTAGAAGTGTAAAACGTGGCCCCGGGCCACTGAGTTGCACACCACTGCCGTAGCGGGCTTTGACAAGAGGTTCAACCGAGAGCCAGTCGAGTTCGAGCATCGGAGGGTCCGTTTTCTATTTGAATTTGACGCCCTTGGTTGGTGCGTCAGTTTCCTTTTTCGAAGGCTGAGTGAGTTCAATCCAATCCTGGGGTATATATTTTGGCACTCGTTGTTTTGGAAGTGAGTCACCAAAAAGACCTCGGCGAGCAGGTAATAAATACTCCCAAGGACCAGGGCGCGGAAGGGGAAGGAAAAAGCAAAAAGTTATCGACGCCCTGGACAGGGTTCGAACCTGTGCGGGTAGAACCCATTGGACTTCAAGTGCAATGGTTGAAGGCGACATGCGTCGCGTGGGGTCAACTGCCGCACGCTGAAAACGAAACATACACAGGGGGCACCCGGGTTTCAACCGGGGACCTCTCGATCTGCAGTCGAATGCTCTACCACTGAGCTATACCCCCTGGTACGGATACGACGAGAAGCTTGACGAGGATACTTGCGGAAAATATCCGGACGTTCCTGCCGGAGTTTTTAATTGGAATCCCTTGTGGATCGGTTGTTACTACCCAATGGCACCATGGTGAGCGTGAGTCCCGCAATCCCGATGTAAGATCTCGGTGGGCGGGCGCCTCTTTCTTTACCCCCACGCTCGCCGGTCCGGTCAGAGCGACTTGGAACCAGGTTGCCGGTTGTGGTGCGGCAGCCTCCATAGCTCAGTGGTTAGAGCAACAGTCTCGTAGCGGATGCGTAGTAAACTGGAAGTCGAGAGTTCGATTCTCTCTGGAGGCAGCTTATCTATTTATGTCTCCTGACGAGGTTGTGGTCAAGTTGGGCAGGGTAAGGTTGACCACCACCCTACCGCATTTGACATGGGCCTGTTGGTCTGGGGGTATGATTCTCGCTGTGGGTGCGAGAGGTCCCGGGTTCAAATCCCGGACCGGCCCTTGTTTTGCGTCGTTCGCCCGTCCACGCTAAATACAAGACGGAAAGCAAAGAGCATAAATGAGAGAGATAGAGAGGAGTTTGGGAGGAGCGAGAGGGAGATAATGAAGATGAAGATATGCACTCCGCTCCCTCGCCGTTAACTTGTCAGGATGCCCGAGCGGTCTAAGGCGCCAGACTCAAGGGCACCGTTCTCCCTTACCCAGTCTAACGAGGGTCGAGTGTTCTGGTCCTCGTCTGAGGGCGTGGGTTCAAATCCCACTCCTGACATACGATTTTGCAACACGTACGCAACACATCATGTCTCGATTTTCGTCTCGTTTCTCTAAAGAAAGCGGTTTTACCTACCGGTGAAGGGACTTGCACCCTCAATCCAGATAGGGGCACGGCAAGCGCGAGCAAGCGTCATACTGGCAGTGCTGGGATCTGATGCCAGGAAGCCAAGGCAAGGACAAGAAAAGATGCATTCTGTAGTCGTCGCCCGCCACCTGGCGTGCTGCTCTGAGAGTACGGGGAAAAGAAGACAAGATGAAAGCAGGTAAAAGACGACTTGATTTCGCCCAGGATCGAACTGGCACAGGCACCACTGGGTGCCTACTGCTGTAAAGCTCGCATGCCAGCCAATTATGGGGCCAGCATCACGACAGCACGGAGGTGCAGTAGTTTAGTGGTGCGCATACATGCTTTCCGGGTGCTAATCTGATTTTTTACTCTGCTGCCAGCCTGTGACAACGGCACCCCAAGGGAAATGAAATCGCTGTCGACGAGTGAGTAGGGAGCAGAGTGGCGCAGTGGAAGCGTGCTGGGCCCATAACCCAGAGGTCCGAGGATCGAAACCTTGCTCTGCTATGGCCTCTTTTTTGATTTGGCCGCTATTGTCTTCTCTTGAAAAGAGAAGTAAGGAGTTCAAAAGAAAAAGAAAATAAAGGTAAATGTGGTCAGGGCAGGTAGCTGACACGGCCGCGCGGTTCAAGGAGCAGGTATCAGGCACCAATCTCTTCCAGAAGCATGGGCTCGAATCCGAGAGACAGATTAGTCCTGTTCTCATGTGTACGCATCAGGCTGTGCTCGGGTGTACTTAGCGACAATATTCAAACGGACTGTTAAACATGTATGTGGTTTTTGTTAACAGTTTTGATTAAGTATTTCATTTCTTAACCGGTTACACATATATTGACGAACCCTTAAAATCTCAGATGTACTCTTGTACTCGTGTGCACACTCCAGTTGTAAGCTGTAAGTTCGAATTCCATCGCCGCCGTCTTTTTTCCGGTCGCGCTCGTCGTTGATCGGTTTGCGAGTTTCGAGAGGGCTATGTGGGTCAGTTCCGCACACGCAGTCAGGATGGACGAGTGGTCGAAGTAGGGTTTTAAAAGCGTGAAAAATATTTGGAAAAATTGCGAAAAAAAACGTTGTTTTTTTTTTCGTTTTTTTGTCATGGGTTTACTTTTCGAAAAATATGAAAAATATAAAAAGTAGGTAAATTGTAGCATTTGAAGTTTGCAGTTGAGAATAATGGAAAGGTAGAGCATTCCGTAATTAGTAATGCATGTATAGGGAGGAGAATAAACAATAGAACCGTTATCAATAAATTCTGGATTTATTAAAAAATAGAACACATTCTAAACAATAGAAAACAGTTTTCCATAACATGGTCAAAATAAAAAAAAATAAACTTGCGACTAGGCGACTTTGCTAGGCACTAAACTTAAAGCTCAAAATTAAATTAAATACAATCATACTTTCTAAGTACTATTCAAGTAAAATAAATTGTGAGATCAAGGTAATTACAGGACTCATTTCTTCTGTAATGCACTAAGTGGCAAATCAAAATCACTGTCTGAGTCTGAGTCACAACTGCTACTTGAATCAGAATCTGGCCAGTCACTTAATAATACTTCCATTTCATTAGCTGTCTCCTCTTGAGATCCAGTGGAACGAAAACTGCTGTTAGGACTGACATTTGGATATTCTGTTTTCTTTTCTTTCTTAGTAACCAAAGCATGTGCAGTGTACTGTAGTTTCTGTTTAATGGCTTTTAATTTCTCAACCCGCTCATTCAGTAGTTGCAGACAGCCAACTTTTGTGACAGTTTAGAACTCCCCTGGCCGTCCTTGTTCTCCACTATCGTAAATTCCTTCCATACTTGGCTTTTTTTTCTTCTCATGATGTTCTGAAAAAGAATGTTAAAATGTCAGCTAACCTTAAAAGCTAAGGGAAGAGACTGGAACTAAAGTCACAAAGTACAAGAACAGTCGTGACTCCACGCAATCAGTACATGTGCTCTTTAAATGCTCCGAAGAGATGTAAAATTCGTACGCATCACTCACTTTTGTTTGGGTGAAAGCCCGGGAAATTTTCTTCAGGGCCTAGCCCTCCACCCGCGCACCTCGCCTACGCCTACCTTGTAAACGTGATTCAATGATTCACCGCTAGGGGCGCTGTGTCCGCGACCAATCGATTCCCGCCTTCCCGCCATCGATTCAAACGCTTTTCGCCCCAAAACATATTTTTCCGTTTTTTTCGAAAAAAAAAAAGAAACGGTTTTTTTCACACCTTTTTTTCATGGAAAATATTTTTCACGTTTTTTTAGAACCCTAGGTCGAAGGCGCCAGAATTAAGTTCTCCTCCGGGTCTTCTGGTCCTCGTCTGAGGGCGTGGGTTCGAACCCCACTCCTGACAGAACTATTTTTCTCACTGAATGTCGAAGAAGGGAGCCCCTGCCGCCGACACTATGCTGGGCGTGGCCACCACCTCAAATGGCGAGCCCCAGTGGCGCAATCGGTTAGCGCACGCTCCATATAGGACAGTGTCTGCGAGCTAGGCCGGGGTTGCGAGTTCGAGCCTCGCCTCGGGCAGTGGCTTTCAATTTTCTTTGTCTCGCCACCCTTCCGAATAGAAACAAACAAGGGCCACATTGAACACAAAATGAATTTTGTGACAATTATGGAACTCGCTCTTCTTTCATAATTATGTACCACAGAGGTAGAAGTGTAAAACGTGGCCCCGGGCCACTGAGTTGCACACCACTGCCGTAGCGGGCTTTGACAAGAGGTTCAACCGAGAGCCAGTCGAGGTCGAGCATCGGAGGGTCCGTTTTCTATTTGAATTTGACGCCCTTGGTTGGTGCGTCAGTTTCCTTTTTCGAAGGCTGAGTGAGTTCAATCCAATCCTGGGGTATATATTTTGGCACTCGTTGCTCGGAAGTGAGTCACCAAAAAGACCTCGGCGAGCAGGTAATAAATACTCCCAAGGACCAGGGCGCGGAAGGGGAAGGAAAAAGCAAAAAGTTATCGACGCCGTGGACAGGGTTCGAACCTGTGCGGGTAGAACCCATTGGACTTCAAGTGCAATGGTTGAAGGCGACATGCGTCGCGTGGGGTCAACTGCCGCACGCTGAAAACGAAACATACACAGGGGGCACCCGGGTTTCAACCGGGGACCTCTCGATCTGCAGTCGAATGCTCTACCACTGAGCTATACCCCCTGGTACGGATACGACGAGAAGCTTGACGAGGATACTTGCGGAAAATATCCGGACGTTCCTGCCGGAGTTTTTAATTGGAATCCCTTGTGGATCGGTTGTTACTACCCAATGGCACCATGGTGAGCGTGAGTCCCGCAATCCCGATGTAAGATCTCGGTGGGCGGGCGCCTCTTTCTTTACCCCCACGCTCGCCGGTCCGGTCAGAGCGACTTGGAACCAGGTTGCCGGTTGTGGTGCGGCAGCCTCCATAGCTCAGTGGTTAGAGCAACAGTCTCGTAGCGGATGCGTAGTAAACTGGAAGTCGAGAGTTCGATTCTCTCTGGAGGCAGCTTATCTATTTATGTCTCCTGACGAGGTTGTGGTCAAGTTGGGCAGGGTAAGGTTGACCACCACCCTACCGCATTTGACATAGGCCTGTTGGTCTAGGGGTATGATTCTCGCTGTGGGTGCGAGAGGTCCCGAGTTCAAATCCCGGACCGGCCCTTGTTTTGCGTCGTTCGCCCGTCCACGCTAAATACAAGACGGAAAGCAAAGAGCATAAATGAGAGAGATAGAGAGGAGTTTGGGAGGAGCGAGAGGGAGATAATGAAGATGAAGATATGCACTCCGCTCCCTCGCCGTTAACTTGTCAGGATGCCCGAGCGGTCTAAGGCGCCAGACTCAAGGGCACCGTTCTCCCTTACCCGGTCTAACGTGGGTCGAGTGTTCTGGTCCTCGTCTGAGGGCGTGGGTTCAAATCCCACTCCTGACATACGATTTTGCAACACGTACGCAACACATCATGTCTCGATTTTCGTCTCGTTTCTCCAAAGAAAGCGGTTTTACCTACCGGTGAAGGGACTTGCACCCTCAATCCAGATAGGGGCACGGCAAGCGCGAGCAAGCGTCATACTGGCAGTGCTGGGATCTGATGCCAGGAAGCCAAGGCAAGGACAAGAAAAGATGCATTCTGTAGTCGTCGCCCGCCACCTGGCGTGCTGCTCTGAGAGTACGGGGAAAAGAAGACAAGATGAAAGCAGGTAAAAGACGACTTGATTTCGCCCAGGATCGAACTGGCACAGGCACCACTGGGTGCCTACTGCTGTAAAGCTCGCATGCCAGCCAATTATGGGGCCAGCATCACGACAGCACGGAGGTGCAGTAGTTTAGTGGTGCGCATACATGCTTTCCGGGTGCTAATCTGATTTTTTACTCTGCTGCCAGCCTGTGACAACGGCACCCCAAGGGAAATGAAATCGCTGTCGACGAGTGAGTAGGGAGCAGAGTGGCGCAGTGGAAGCGTGCTGAGCCCATAACCCAGAGGTCCGAGGATCGAAACCTTGCTCTGCTATGGCCTCTTTTTTGATTTGGCCGCTATTGTCTTCTCTTGAAAAGAGAAGTAAGGAGTTCAAAAGAAAAAGAAAATAAAGGTAAATGTGGTCAGGGCAGGTAGCTGACACGGCCGCGCGGTTCAAGGAGCAGGTATCAGGCACCAATCTCTTCCAGAAGCATGGGCTCGAATCCGAGAGACAGATTAGTCCTGTTCTCATGTGTACGCATCAGGCTGTGCTCGGGTGTACTTAGCGACAATATTCAAACGGACTGTTAAACATGTATGTGGTTTTTGTTAACAGTTTTGATTAAGTATTTCATTTCTTAACCGGTTACACATATATTGACGAACCCTTAAAATCTCAGATGTACTCTTGTACTCGTGTGCACACTCCAGTTGTAAGCTGTAAGTTCGAATTCCATCGCCGCCGTCTTTTTTCCGGTCGCGCTCGTCGTTGATCGGTTTGCGAGTTTCGAGAGGGCTATGTGGGTCAGTTCCGCACACGCAGTCAGGATGGACGTGTGGTCGAAGTAGGGTTTTAAAAGCGTGAAAAATATTTGGAAAAATTGCGAAAAAAAACGTTTGTTTTTTTTCCGTTTTTCGTCATGGGTTTACTTTTCGAAAAATATGAAAAATATAAAAAGTAGGTAAATTGTAGCATTTGAAGTTTGCAGTTGAGAATAATGGAAAGGTAGAGCATTCCGTAATTAGTAATGCATGTATAGGAAGGAGAATAAACAATAGAACCGTTATCAATAAATTCTGGATTTATTAAAAAATAGAACACATTCTAAACAATAGAAAACAGTTTTCCATAACATTGTCAAAATAAAAAAAATAAACTTGCGACTAGGCGACTTTGCTAGGCACTAAACTTAAAGCTCAAAATTAAATTAAATACAATCATACTTTCTAAGTACTATTCAAGTAAAATAAATTGTGAGATCAAGGTAATTACAGGACTCATTTCTTCTGTAATGCACTAAGTGGCAAATCAAAATCACTGTCTGAGTCTGAGTCACAACTGCTACTTGAATCAGAATCTGGCCAGTCACTTAATAATACTTCCATTTCATTAGCTGTCTCCTCTTGAGATCCAGTGGAACGAAAACTGCTGTTAGGACTGACATTTGGATATTCTGTTTTCTTTTCTTTCTTAGTAACCAAAGCATGTGCAGTGTACTGTAGTTTCTGTTTAATGGCTTTTAATTTCTCAACCCGCTCATTCAGTAGTTGCAGACAGCCAACTTTTGTGACAGTTTAGAACTCCCCTGGCCGTCCTTGTTCTCCACTATCGTAAATTCCTTCCATACTTGGCTTTTTTTTCTTCTCATGATGTTCTGAAAAAGAATGTTAAAATGTCAGCTAACCTTAAAAGCTAAGGGAAGAGACTGGAACTAAAGTCACAAAGTACAAGAACAGTCGTGACTCCACGCAATCAGTACATGTGCTCTTTAAATGCTCCGAAGAGATGTAAAATTCGTACGCATCACTCACTTTTGTTTGGGTGAAAGCCCGGGAAATTTTCTTCAGGGCCTAGCCCTCCACCCGCGCACCTCGCCTACGCCTACCTTGTAAACGTGATTCAATGATTCACCGCTAGGGGCGCTGTGTCCGCGACCAATCGATTCCCGCCTTCCCGCCATCGATTCAAACGCTTTTCGCCCCAAAACATATTTTTCCGTTTTTTTCGAAAAAAAAAAAAACTGTTTTTTTCACACGTTTTTTTTCATGGAAAATATTTTTCACGTTTTTTTAGAACCCTAGGTCGAAGGCGCCAGAATTAAGTTCTCCTCCGGGTCTTCTGGTCCTCGTCTGAGGGCGTGGGTTCGAACCCCACTCCTGACAGAACTATTTTTCTCACTGAATGTCGAAGAAGGGAGCCCCTGCCGCCGACACTATGCTGGGCGTGGCCACCACCTCAAATGGCGAGGTACTTATAGGGCAGTGTCTGCGAGCTAGGCCGGGATTGCGAGTTCGAGCCTCGCCTGGGGCAGTGGCTTTCAATTTTCTTTGTCTCGCCACCCCTCCGAATAGAAACAAACAAGGGCCAAATTGAACACAAAATGAATTTTGTGACAATTATGGAACTCGCTCTTCTTTCATAATTATGTACCACAGAGGTAGAAGTGTAAAACGTGGCTCCGGGCCACTGAGTTGCACACCACTGCCGTAGCGGGCTTTGACAAGAGGTTCAACCGAGAGCCAGTCGAGGTCGAGCATCGGAGGGTCCGTTTTCTATTTGAATTTGACGCCCTTGGTTGGTGTGTCAGTTTCCTTTTTCGAAGGCTGAGTGAGTTCAATCCAATCCTGGGGTATATATTTTGGCACTCGTTGCTCGGAAGCGAGTCATCAAATAGACCTTGGCGAGCAGGTAATAAATACTCCCAAGGACCAGGGCGCGGAAGGGGAAGGAAAAAGCAAAAAGTTATCGACGCTGTGGACAGGGTTCGAACCTGTGCGGGTAGAACCCATTGGATTTCAAGTCCAACTCCTTAACCACTCGGACACCACAGCTACATGCAATATGAGCCGCCACGTGACTATCGTATGCTTGCTCGCTCTCGATAACGCGGGTCAGCTGCCGCATCGGAGCTGGCCGTACAGAATGGATCGGGTAGCGTGGCCGAGCGGTCCAAGGCGCTGGTTTCAGGTACCAGTCTCTTCTGGGGGCATGGGTTCGAATCCCATCGCTGCCAGCATTTTATTGTTTTTCCCCACTGATTCTTGTTCTTTTCGCCATTTAAACACGGGCTGAGGCTGTCAAAATTTAAAATGGCATGACCACTAGTAGAAATCGGAGATTTGGGGCTGAGCACGGGCCCTACCGGGCGTATTAATAGGAGAAAAAATAAATTCTTAGTTTGGACTTAAGGTAGAGACCTATGCTGGTGTATTATTAGGAGAACAGTTAACTGGAATAAAAAGAAACCAACAATAAATTAGAAGGGTGGCCTTGCCGGCGGAACGCGCTATAATAGCACAATTTTAATTTAACATAATTAACTCATAACAAATTCTTTATTTCAAACGAAAACGAGTTGCAATACAGTCACACCTCTGCTTCTAGCGTCCGGCTAAATTCTACTATATAGGCCTCCTTGTTTAAAGTTGACCAGGGAAACCAGCCTACGCACAATTAAGCAAACCAAACCCAACATAACTTTAGCCATTAATGTACTATCAACCTCTTATTTCGAACTTTTACCAAAAATCACAATTACTTTTTAAGCTACCAGGGGGCGGCAGCCCCGGCTGGACCCCCGCTGAAGGGAGTTAGATACTACACTTCCGCGGATGGGGTAAACCATGGGAAAAAATTTAAGTAACAAGGTGGCAGTAAAGTGGATGTTGACATTTTAAGTGGGAACTTGCCACTCAAACCCTGGAAAAAATTTAAGTGGCAAAGTAGCACTAGAAGGGATTTTGACATTTTAAATGGCAACTTGCCACTTAAAATGTCGAAATCCATTTTAATACCGACCACTTTGCCACCTAAAATATTTCCCAGGGAAGTGTACTATCGACTGCCAATGAGGTATTTTCCGAATTAGAAGAACAGGAAAAGTATCGTCTGCTCCCGGACCATCACAAAGCCTCGACCAAAATCAGAGGGGCTTCTCTCCTGGCCCGGTCCAGAGAGCACTTCTCTGATTGGTCGAGGCTTTATGATGGTCCGGGAACGGCAATATTCCTCCTGTTCTTCTAATTCGGAAAATACCTCATTTTCTAATTTTTACTAAAAATCACATATTTTTTTTTTTAACTATACCAGGGGGCTGCCGCCCCCTGGATCCCGCTGAGGGGAGGTCGATAAGGAGGTCGATACTGCACTTCCGCGGATGGGGCAAAGTGTACTATCAACCTCAAATTTTCTAATTTTCACCAAACAAAAAAAAATTCGAAACATTACCAGGGGGCTGCCGCTTGTTGGACCCCCGCTAAAATCTGGCTTAATCACTCCTTTCGTCTTCATGAGTTTTCGCATAAACACATTATGCGTGAGGTAGATATTTCCAACAAGACTGTTGTCGACTGGTTCACTTTTCGCAGAGAGATATTTGAGGAAATCATGTTGTTTTTATGACTTGAGTGTCCCTTCAAGTTAATAATTATATCTCCCACAAGGAAGGCGAAGTTTGCACTAATACTATTGAAGGAATGTGGGGTCTAAAGGCATACTTCTGCAACAACTATATATTTTATAATTTCCCCAAAAAAGCAAAAATTAATACAAGTACTATTCACAGAAAAATCACTACAAAGTAAACAAAACAAGAGTACAAAAATTACTAATCTGCTTCAGCAGTTTTAGTTTCTGAATCAACTACATCAGAACACTTCAGCTTATACACCTCCTTTATTTTCTCCAGAAATGTAACTCTTTGATCACCGTAACCTAACCACCTCCTCCTAAACATAAATTCAGCTAAGTATGAGTCGAACATGGCTTTCTGCCTATTATATCTTGAAAAACTTCACTTCACAAGAGCCCACATTCCTTCTATAGTATTTATGCAAACTTTGCCTTCCTTCAAAGTGACATAATGATTAACTTGGAAATGCCTAAACCCGTGCAGGCCAAGGGTGGCATAGGCTTTCGATGAGTCTAAGTAGATGGTAGTTCCGGGCAGCACATTCTTTTAAATGAGTGGAATCAAAGTACGGGCATCCCGTTTAACAACTTTTGCCAAAAAACACTTGTTTGAGGGTCATTCTCTGTCAGATCACCACAAAGTCCAAAATGATGGTTTTCAGATTGAGTTGGAAGTGGTTATATATCATTTGGGACCACCCCAAGTACCCATATGTCAGAGGAAATTTTTTTTAAAATTATGGTTTGGGATTATAGGAGGTCAAAGTTTGGTGTTCGACCAATCCGTCTCAAGTTATGAATGATACCTAATATCCTATATGAAACACAATACCAACTCTAGTAATGGTGTTTACATTCAGTTTTGTATACTGATTCAAATGATCCATGGTTGGATTGGATCGTGAAAAATTTTTCTTGGCTCTATTTAGTAAAATCCCGTTAAAATGTTGTATAATTTCACTGTTTCAACTCTAGCAGAAATACGTCATACGTACAAAAATTCCAAACCATGCTTTTTTTAAAAGCTAATGATGGGTCGAACATCCACACCAAGTGACATGTTGGCCCCGGAGAATTTAGTCCCTTCGCCTTAGACTTTAAGGTTTGGAACTACTATGAAAAGACCGTAAAGAGTGACAATTAACTTCACTTGGTCTATATCTTACTAAAATCAGTAAAGTGACACATCTCCTAAATATTTAACTATTTTTCAACACATTAGTCATAAAATGATATTATGAATGAAATTAAAAGCATTTTATACAGACCAAAATTAACAGTGATGTCCCCAAACCTACCAAAGCAAGTGTCCAAGCAATATATCATAGCAATAAGAAAAGCTTCCCAAGAAAGGAGAGCTTGCTACTAACCTCCAGATTAAAACAACAGGTTGACAGATTTTCCTCTATCTTAATAGTCATCAGTCTTTATTCGATCCCTTCACATTTTAGCCGTTTTCCAAAAAGTAAAAAGAGGTAATCACGGCTCGGGGACATGGAAAATTAACAATGTCAGAGAAATATGAACACGGGACAGGGACAATGATAAATGCATCCGTGATAAATGCATGTTTACAACAGCCTATAGCAGCAGAAAACAAAAGTCACAGCCCTCGCACCTATACGATGAAGCTAGCGCTTTTCTTCTCGTCCTGTCTCTCTCGCACTTATGGGCTACATCATATTGGTGCGAGGGCTGTGACTTTTGTTTTCTGCTGCTATAGGCTGTTGTAAACATGCATTTATTATTGTCCCTGTCCCGTGTACATAATTCTCTGACATTTTTAATTTTCCATGTCCCCGAGCCGTGATTACCTCTTTTTACTTTTTGGAAAACGGCTAAAATGTGAAGGGATCGAATAAAGACTGATGACTATTAAGATAGAGGAAAATCTGTCAACCTGTTGTTTTAATCTGGAGGTTAGTAGCAAGCTCTCCTTTCTTGGGAAGCTTTTCTTATTGCTATGATATATTGCTTGGACACTTGCTTTGGTAGGTTTGGGGACATCACTGTTAATTTTGGTCTGTATAAAATGCTTTTAATTTCATTCATAATATCATTTTATGACTAATGTGTTGAAAAATAGTTAAATATTTAGGAGATGTGTCACTTTACTGATTTTAGTAAGATATAGACCAAGTGAAGTTAATTGTCACTCTTTACGGTCTTTTCATAGTAGTTCCAAACCTTAAAGTCTAAGGCGAAGGGACTAAATTCTCCGGGGCCAACATGTCACTTGGTGTGGATGTTCGACCCATCATTAGCTTTTAAAAAAAGCATGGTTTGGAATTTTTGTACATATGACGTATTTCTGCTAGAGTTGAAACAGTGAAAATTATACAACATTTTAATGGGATTTTACTAAACAGAGCCAAGAAAAATTTTTCACGATCCAATCCAACCATGGATCATTTGAATCAGTATAAAAAACTGAATGTAAAACACCATGACTAGAGTTGGTATTGTGTTTCATATAGGATATAAGGTATCACTCATAACTTGAGACAGATTGGTCGAACACCAAACTTTGACCTCCTATAACTCCCAAACCAAATTTTTTTAAAAAAATTCCTTTGACATATGGGTCCTTGGGGTGGTCCCAAATGATATTTAACCACTTCCAACTCAATCTGAAAACCATCATTTTGGACCTTGTGGTGATCTGACAGAGAATGACCCTTGAGCCCTGCTCAGCACCACTAAAAACCCACTGCTGGCATACACTCTTCTTCCCCTTATTATGCTTTCTCTTATTAAACAATGATTCATCAATCTCGACAGTCTTCTCAGGCCCACCTATGCGGCCTCATGTTGCCTGATCATAATTTTAACACACACCTCTCTGCAAAAACTAATCCAGTCCACAACAGTTTTCTTGGATATATCCACATCCCGCATGATGTGATCTTGGAAGAACTTATAAACCCACATATAAATAATTAGTATGATTTTACGCAGGGGCATTTTGGACTCAGCAAACCATGAACAGACGCGTACACTTCGCATACTTTGACACTTGTTGCAGCGCCAAACAAATCCATCCTGGGCCCGATTCTTTGCACCTAGCACCATGGGCCGCACATACTTCAGGAACAACCCAAATAACTGACCCCAAACAAGCCTCTAAAACAACAAGGAGGTCGATAGTAAAAGTCCACCCATGTCATTACATCCTACATCAATCACAACAGCATTTCCATTTGGTTGATCCAAAACAGAACGATACTCTGCCTTAGCCACATTAGAAACTGATGGTTTTAAATTTAAACAATTTCAAATATAGAATAAATACATAATCACCAATCCACCAATACAATCACGTACAATATTAATGCTTGGTTCGACAAACAGTTCGGGCACAGAACCAAGTTTCAATCTTATCTTCATTATGTTACCAGAATTAAAATGGTCTGAACAAAAAAGGTCATGGGACGCTATAGCCGCTTCATGAATAATAAAATTAATACAGATCCATTCGATCCACTTTCTTCCTATCCGGCTGTTCCGCTAACCTACAAAAAAATTACTTGACGTAAAATAAAAGCAATGATTTCTTCAATCCGACAGTTGAAATAACCAAACCAATTTACAATTGATTCGTACGATACAGTACACTCACCCACAAAAATGATTAACCTGCCCATCTTGTTAACGACACACAAAACACCGACATCTCATATTTCCTCCAAAACTTTATTCTACGCGACAGAACAGTTCTCAGCAGACGACTACACGTTTTCCCGCGGCATTTAACTCAAATTACACAGAATGCCAACATCACAACGACAAAACACAATATCCACTAAGTTCTTGTTTCCTTCTAAAATTAAATTAGAATGCAAACAGCAGGTTTCTTATGTAATGAATAATAAGAAATAGAATGGATGACATTCAAATTCAGTCTAAATTCAATAAGAAAAAAATTTAGTTTTATTTAGTTGAGGTTGGCAACATGCCCACGTGTAAATGCCCATGAACCAAGAAAGTTTGCCGTCCGGATCAGTACCACGAATCGTCACGTATGGCTTCGCTAATTAGATTAGATTAGATTAGATTAAGTTTAAAATTAGATTAAATTAGATTGCTCAG